>OX381706.1:26083672-26453582 GCA_947462335.1 Harmothoe impar | reverse complement strand
CCCCCCCCCCCCCCCCCCCCCACCGCAGTCCCATTCACGTCGCCCCCTTCTCCCCCCCCCCCCCCTTGCCTGCTCAAGTCACGGGTGGACTGCCTGCCCTGGCCACCGCCGCCCACCCCCCCACCCCCCCCCCCCCAAGCCCGTGACCCAAGCCTCCCTGTGCCGTGGTCAGCAGTAGAGTGTTGTGACGATGTCATACACCTTGGCCTTATAAATAACAATTGGAATTGCCGCAACGCACTGGAGCTTGCTCTAAACCTTCGAACTCGTTTTATTTTTAGGTGACTGACACCCAACCGATTAACAGTTGGACTATAATGACAGGACATGCATTGATAAATTGCACAATCCAAGACTGTATTGGAGACCGGTATGTTGCAGTGGTTGATAACAAGGTAAGCACATACGATTTATAAAAAGTAATGTTAGTAAAAGATTTGATACAAACAAAGCGATGAAACAAAGTCTTCTGTTGAATTGATGTACTTATAGTATATAGATATATAGATATAGATATTGATAATTTAAGATTAAATATTCGTGAGCTAAAATCACCAAAAATTCTTGGCTTCGTTATACCAGGTATGTTTTATGAGCCTTCCATGTGTTCTCATTCAGGTTATACGAATGTGGAGTAAAGATGAGGTTGCTATCAACAAAAGCAAGAAGAAAATCACAGTAAGTGTGATTGCTGTACTATATCAGCAATGTACCATAAGGCCTAAAAACAGATTGTTGTGTCCACGTACCATGGCTCAAACGTTTTTTTATATAGTTTTTTTAGAGATTATTAGTGAAATTTCTCCCTTTTTTCATAATTTCAGTAAGAATAATTAAGTTGAATATGTTTTAAGGGTAGCAAAAACCTCAAAAGTGCTCCCCCCCCCCCCCAAAAAAAAAAGAATAAAATAAGATGAAAAAAAACTTAAGGTAGGACCAAAAAATAGGGTTTGTCGGGATACTTGAACACAACTTCTGATCTAATCTAACTACATGAGAAGAACATTTAAAGTTACTCTCACCACATCACTCAAATATCCTTTAAATATGGCAATACTAAAGCACCTCGCCTTTAAATTGACCCCACCTTATAAATGACCCCCTAGTTTGAGAATGAAAAGAAATCTCTTTGACTTAATAATAATACTCTGTATTTAAAATGACTCTCTACTCTTTGGGGGGGGGGCGGGGAATAAGTTATAGGCGTAGTTGTACTGTAAATAAAAGTTAATTCCTTCTGTGATAAAACCTTCAATCTTCAGATCACCAAACCGGTTCATAGGTTAGTCAGCAAGGGAGAGCTGGAGCCGCTGGTGGTGTACGCCGATGGGAGCCTGGCCTGGCTGAGCAGCTCGTCAGAGAACATAAGCGCGCCCTATGTGCAGAAAGGGGAGCAGCTGCACTGGGTGGAGGCCATCATGGGGAAGGAAGAGCTGGTGCTGATGGCCATCACCAAGGTGAGCTTCTAGTTGTAGCATAGTCACTGTGTACTTCTTTCTTTTGGACAATAGAGATTCAAGGTACTATAAATTCCCGAGCAAAGCTGCATCTCGCGTTAAACCACGGTGGTGAGGCGGAACAATAGAGTTCGCACCTTGGTTATACCGCATACCCTGGTTTAAAACAGATAGACAATGGTTATGAAAGGGAATTAGAATTAACCACGGCTTGCTGATAGGGCGACTTGGGCTTCACCCTCGTCTGGCCCTACCAGCAAGCTGTGGTTAATTCGACATACCCTATCATAACCATAGTCTATCTATTACTTAACCACACCTAGACTTTAAGGAAATCCTATACCCGGCACCCGGGTCTGATTTTGGCATCTTTCACTGTAGTATTAAATTGAAAAAAACAAAACTCCTTTAACCTGTACCCCCAACCTCGCAATTGTTTATAACCCGCAAATAGGGTTTGCTTTGCGGTTATATGCGGAAATTAATGGATGATCTCTCTTCATGAGATGGTGATTCAAAGTACTTTCCGTTTCACTGCACTATGTAACAAGCAGGGGCCCCACGCTTTTCTGGATCTTTGACATCATGTGTAGTGACCGGCAGCTTATTTTATGCTATAAGAGTTACTCCTCTGACAGAGACTTGAACAAATCGCAAAGACTGTAACGTACCAGCACTCTAGTATCAGAATGTCTCTATTGTTGGTACCATTTCTACATGTACCGGTATTTAAAAAAAGGTCCTAGTGTCCAATCAAACCTGAGGAAGTCCATAGGGTACTATGTACGCTTGGACGTTAAACAAATCAATCAATCATTTGTATTTAAGATCATCCTGTTGTTAATCTGGTGCTTCTATTACATTGTGCAGGATGGCAGTGGAGCTCAGAAGGCGACAGTCTTTGCCATCAAAGAAGGTTGTGAGTCCACACAGGGAAGAACGCTCGATATACAAGGTGAGTTTTGAATAAACAATAAAAACTGATATAACAAAAAAGTTAACAATTCGATTCAATTCAATTCAATTTTATTCACATACAACCCCTTTCGGGGCAAAGGAGAAAGGAAAAGATAATACATGCCGGGTGTAGCCGAAAGTTACATTGGCATCACCGGTAACCCTTTAAAGCAGCTTTTGACTTTTGTCTCTTTATAAGTTCAATGACCGGTATTGGATATAGTTTTCTCTCATTGTTCTCTCATCAGATTTGTCAACAGGCGGATGTCGTTGTCTTCGTTCAAGAGAAGCACAAGCATCATTCTTATCACTTGGTAAGATACTTTTTTTTTTCAACAAATTGTGCATGGACAATTTTAGAATGATTTATGTGTACCGGTACAACAGTTTAGGCCCTATACGCTGACATAAAACGTTGATACAGAAGAGCATTATGAATACCTGCATAATGTACTCATCGTCTATCGAACATGATTACATCCCATTTGAAATATGTCAAATATATAGACAAGGTAGACCATTAGTTTATAATATGTTGCTTTTAACGTATTGCGTATCTAATATCATGATTAGATATTTACAATACATTTACCTGAAGTTGATGTCCATTCCACATTCCCCATGTTATCTCACTAGTGAGCCCTTATAACGTGTCTGTATTGCTCCCACAGCCCCCACGGGTGGGCTGACAGAGACGTACCTCACGGGGCCGTCTGTCGGTCAGACCGTCCAGCTGCACCCCGTACCGCTACACGGCACGGGGAGCGCCATCTGTAGTCTGGGCTCCACGCACCTGGCCGTGTGTGGAGCCCGCTCCCCAAACACTGACACAGGTAAGTACAGAAATGTACACTATCGCACCGGCATTTTAATGCACCGGGCGGTCTTCAATTTGGCAGGGCACTATATCGTTAGGGTATACTACAGACTCTATACGCTAGAACACATTGTTCTTCCATGCGATATCATTGTATTTCATCATACGTGAAGCTATGCAAAAAGGTATATTCAGAAAAGTGAGTTGGGTCTATGCAACTATTGGTAATACGTGTATGGTCAAACCAGAACTTTCTGTTTTCTTTCAGCATGTCTAGGAATATGGGATACAAAGTTTGGAATTCTGCAAGCAACAAAACCTCTACCAACTACGCCGTCCGGAAAGGAACAGGTATGACTACGGTATTACACGCATCCAGTCTATGCGCCAGGACTACCTGATTAATGTATCATGCAGACCCTTCTGGAGTGAAACAAACCCGTACAGTCGTTATGAACCCATGATGACAAAAGACATAATGCATCAAAGCACCATGTGGCCCTTTAATAGCGGGTAAATCTCAGTACACGCAATGGTGTACTTAGGCTCATAAACTAAAAATGAAAGAGTCGCAAGAAATAGCGATTTTCACAGACATATTTCGCTTAAAATTCCTTCAATTTGATAAACCATCCTTGATACTTTGTTGACCCTTTTTCTGTTCGTTGCCTACAGGTCCAAGTTCGTTGCCATGGTACCCACGTGATGCTGGTGTGCACCAAAAGGCCTGTACCTGTACTCATTCGCCTCCCGACAATCAACACTAGGCGCAGCACTGGGCAAATTCAGCACCTCCTCCATGTCACAAGTAGGTGTCATATGGAACTACCTTCTCTTTGCTTCATTAACCAACGTGCTGTGTGGCTGCCCATGATAAACATTTCATTTTATATGCAGCAGATGATCTTCTTAAGGATTGTTTTACATTTAAATGAGAGGCTAATTTAAGTGCTATTTCTTCTGCTAAATGAGACCGTTTTGTTTTGTGTAGGAACCCAACACAAGTACTGTGACAACACTATTGAAACAACTCTCAAGTCGCGAAACGGTAAGGAATTGTTTTTGGTACAGCCCATGAATTTTTATAATTAATAGACACAACTAAGACGACAAAACCTTTTTTTTTTAAATGACTTTTATTTACCGTGTTGAATTCTAATAATCACAACGTTTCGACAAATCTGCCTTCATCAGGTGATGCTTATAAAATTTAATAAGAAAATATTTTGCCTCCCTAACCCTTTATGGGCTGCACCGGTGCTGCATTCATGCACCATGACAATAAAGGGCATGATGCATAAGCTCACTATGCGGCCCTTAAAGGGTTAGATGTGAATTCGCTTTAACTTTGATATTCAAAATACCAACATCTACCAGTATTGGAGTGGGCTATGTTCTCTGTAACGCTGTGAAACTAGGTCAAGCCCACTCTTATATAGTCACCCTGTTTTTTCGTGCAGACGTCTTTTCTCTCATCTATTATACCTTAATGCAATATCATGTGAACTATTTGAGCTATATCATTCTGTTGCAAAACACCTCAGGTATCTGTATCTGTCAAAAGAAATGGGAAAAAAATAAGTTTTATCACCTAAAATAAGAGATTTCTTTGAAAAACTGAAAGAAAACTAAGATTCTGCCAAAAAAAAGTGAACATTCGGAGAAGCTAATTCTGGACATGTTTGCACATCTGTATCACTTTAATTCCTTTTCAGTTGTATTCTATACAAAAAATGGTGATGACATATGTCACTAGTTTCTTCAAAACACTCTCCATCTAAGCAATATTTTGGTGTAAAGTGTGGCATTTCTTCCGATCTTTTCCAAAATTCATCGATAAAATTCACGTCGTGGAGAGAGGTCCAAGCCTGGGGGGGGGGGGGGGGGGGGGGGGCACTGAGGCATGGTTTGGATAACCACTGCCGCACCTCTCCCAGGAGCGGAGGCGGTGGGTTGACAGAGAGGGTGAAAAGTAAGGGCGGTCAGTCCTTCTTTTAATGAAAAGAAGGGGCAGTGACCCCCTTATATCATCAAAGGTAGGGGGCTTAATGCTTCCTAGGTAAAGGTTTCTTGTGTTTATACAGCAATATTGCAGCACAAACATGTCAGAAAATGGTAATTGGTAAGTTTGCCATTATTATGTCTGAAATCTGATGCTCAGATGGGATGAAAGGAGGGGGCTTAGATTGCACATGGTCCATTTAGGGGGGCGGTCACTCCCACAATTTTCCTCAGTATTAAAGGAGGGGCGGTCAGTGACCCCTCAGCGAGTCAGCTCCCCCAGGCATGAGGAGGAGGGGCGGTACCGCGGCAGTCGCCACTCACCCACATAGAGTCAGTGCCCCCCCCCCGGGGGTCCAAGTTAGGGTTGTTGAGCCGGAACGCCGAGTCAGCAAGTCTGGCACGCGGCGGTCAAGTGGGCTGCACCTTGTTACCCCTCTGCTGCCCCTCCCCCCCCCCCCGCCCCTAGGTACTCACTCCCCCCCCCCCCCCCCCCCAGCACACCCGGCAAGTATGCACCCACGACCGCACCCACACGATCCTACCCCTAACCCCCACCTACCCACCTACTAGGTGAGTTCGGGGTGGGCCAAAATAATGACTTTGGTGATTACGAGAACCAGCGTGCCTGTACCTTCAGGCCAGCCACTGCAAAGACCCAGTTTCAGCAGCTGAAGCTGGTGCTTTTTGAGAGTGTACCGGAAGGTACAGGCACGCTGGTTCTCGTAATCACCAAAGTCATTATTTTGGCCCACCCCGAACTCACCTACTGGTGGTGGTGTCCAGAAACGGGAATGGTCAGCGAGGTCAGTAAATGAGGTGGGTGGGGGTTACGGTTCGGGTACCACGATGGGGGGTGGGGGTGGGGGGGGAGGCAGCCTCGGACCCCAGCCAGACTAGGTTGTCCGCCTGGGCCGGTTCTTGTATATTATTATTAAATGTTTTTTGTTAAATAAGGGATCCCATAGGCTTAAAGTAGCAGTCCTGTATCAGAACACTTCCTCAGAAAGAGGCTCGTATCAAGGTGCCTGTATCAGATGACTTCCTGCCTTAGCACTGGCGCATGAATATGTTGTATACATAGCCAGTGTTGATGTTATGATTGACCTGGAACCTTCACCCTCACCCCCCCCCCCCCGTACCCTCCTGTTGTCCAGGACCGGGTGTACAACCGTGATGTGTATCAAGTAACGTGATGTGACAGTGTAGTAGCCTACTACACATTAGGGCTGACCATGCAAACGTAATCTGTATCTAAACAACATAATCTGTATCAAAATAACGTGATCTGTATCAACGTGATCTGTATCAGGGTATTTTATAAGTGCCCTGACCATATCTGTATCAAAACGTGTTCCCTTTCTGGAACTTAGGGTGTGAACAGGGGGGGGGGGTTTGGGGGGGGGCAAAGCTAATTGAACCCAGCGCGTTACTATGCCTCAAAAGGCCCGGGCACGTGTGCCGATTTTCGACCCGTTATGGGGGCGGGGGTAAACTATTTTGACCCCTTGACCGGGGGGGTGTAACAAATTTTGCTTCCTCCGAGGAAAAACCCACCACCCCCCCTGTTGTTTTAAGAAATTATCACTCCCTTATGATGCTAGCGTTTTCTAGAAAAAAAAAAATCTTTTTTTTTTCTTTTTTTTTTACAAGTTCACGAAAAAAGGCCTTAATTCAGGTAGCTCTAAGTTACTACACATCACATTAGTTACTACACATCACGTTTGGATGGTTACTGCACATCATGTTCATTTTGACTGTGCAGTTACTACACATCACGTTTTTGATACACATCACGGTTGTACACCGGGCCACACAGCCGGCCACACAGTCACCCTCCAAACTCTGCAGTAGTAGTGTCCGTAGTGTGCGCCCCCCCCCCCCCCCCGCAGTCACTGCTGATGTATGGTCTACTCCGCTAGTAGTGTATAGCTATTGGTGTGTGTGTTTTGGGCTGGGGGGGGGTAATTAGCTGCACTAGGCCTGAGTCCAGGTGCCAGCTAACCTTGCTGAGGCAAAGAGTGGACTAGGTTTATTCTCAGTGCACATACAGAAATCCTCGAAAAAACAGGGTTATATTTCGGGTATTCTGAGCAAATTATGGTTTAATCTCCTTAATTCCTCAATAATAAACATATTTGAATCGACGAGATACGTGAAAGTCGAAGTTGGTTTTGCTAATACTGTCTACCTATTTGTAATTCCCCACCCCTGCCACCCTCACCTCCCTCCCCAACCCACTCACTAGTACCCACCCCTACTCCATGGATACTGCCCCTGTTCACTCACTAAACTTCAATGTGAATGAGAGTATATACCAATCAAGACATGCAGTCCATAAGGGTTAGAGATGTTGATTGCCATTAATTGGTAGTCCAATCATATAAGTATTTAGGTGTCATGCTCGACTGTCATCTCAAATATGACCTACATGTAAAGCAGCAACTGAAGTCAATAAACCACATAACCTATGTGCTGGCAAACCTTAGGACATCTATGACAAAAGGTATAGCCTTCAAAAAAAATTTCTTCCAAAATTCTCCCATACTTTGATTATGGGGACCAATTGTTTTGTTCTGCATCTCAGTATATTTTTGATGATTTACAATATGCCCAAAACAGATGTCTCAAAATATGTCTTCAGGTCGACCACCTAACTGACACCCTGTTGGTGCATGCACTGTCTAAAATGCCACTACTGAAAGACAGACGTGAAGCCCATCTTGTGAATTTCATGTATAAGCGTGCGTATGACACTGATTACACAGTCAACAGACATGTACCCACAAGAGCCCACCAAGGCCCTATACTCTTTAGAGTTACACCTCACTGTGAAATTTATTTTAGATGCATAGAAAACTATGGCTCCATGATATGGAATGCTTTACCACCTCCTGTTCGCCTCTTGCCTAATCATAAATCATTTAAAATGGATAGAAAAACTTGGCTGGCTGGCAAGGTACCAATCGTATTAAGGTGATCATGTAATACTTATTGATGAATGTGATTAGCTCATCAAATCATTACAATTTAGATCATGCATAGACTGTTTCCTAGATTTAAGCTAATATTTGTGAGTCTAGGTCTAAACAGGACCGGACTATACTTTACATGATTTTATAACCTTCATAAGAAGGAAAGGGCTCCCCGAGAAGATCCACCGCACACCTAATTTGAGTGGGTGGAGGGGAGCCTTTCTTTGACCTGAGTACAACTAGAAAATCGTATAAATATTTTGCCTGACAATATTGGGATATATGATAACATACGGGAGTGCACCCTCAGCACAAATACGATAAATAATTCAGTAACCGTCCATAATAACTCAGGAATAAAGATTAATGTTTCAAAAAAAAATTTATAGAACTGTAGGGGCAGGCACACCACAGACCATATGTGGGTATATGGACCATATCCCACTCAGTTAGTTAAACATAAATACCCACTATGTCCTTATTGACCCAGGGACCCTGGGTCTCTGTGAGACGGTTTTCCAACAAAAAACATAGATTGGTCAGCTGACTTTGAAAATTCACCCTGCTTTTGTTTTTTGGTATTTCTCTCCCAAAAAAAGCTCATCCACATCTCGGGAACTATCTTTCTCTTCCCGTTTTTCCCAAAATTTCCGTACAATTTTTTTTCCTAGTGAAAAAGGACAAATAAAAAATGTCAAAAACTACCCAAAAAACAAGTCTCTGTGAACTAATGCTGAAGATAGGCCAGTGACCTTGAATCCTGACTTTAAAAGAGTCACGTTCACACAGACTTCCTATACCTGCAATGGTGAAGAGCAGGTGAGACGTTTTTATGAGACGCTTTTTGGTCAAATAGAGCCTTCCATAAGAGTGCTCTCGGAATCCACGGGCATCAACTTTCGCGCATGTTTTTGCATGTAGTGCATACAACTTACAGCACAGGCATGTTGAAAACGCTACAGTTAATGCCCGTGGGTGGTGGTAGATTTTTTTTTTTTTTTTTTGGTCTGCCAAATGGGCCCTGGGTCACTTGTGATGTATATCACACAATCCATCTTTATAGTGTTATCTTTTACATTTATAAATCTCTTAACATGTAGAATTGATGTTAGCAAAACAATATATTTTATTTCAAGTAACACACATATAACTGTCTATGTTATGGGATACTGTCCAGCTACTCATGGTGCAGCTACCTGACCACTTGGAGGCATTTAGAGGTCTGCTCCCAAAACATCACTCTGTGACCAGTGGTGATTGACTGTCAATCATGCTGGCTCCACTCACCAAGAACATATTTTAATGACCCTCAGTGGTGCAGGTGCTGGAAGACCATGCATGCATAGTAATATGAATAGGCATTACCCCTCGACCAATGAGCTGTCTGATATTGAATGGGCACCCGAGGATCCCCATACATAATGATGCAGGGTGATGCAGTTTAGCCCCCTCCCCCCCCCCCCCCCCCCCCCCCCGCCAGAGGTGCAGGGGGTCATACCTCGCTATACTGGAGGGCCTTGACTGGAGGGGATATATGCAGTGGTAGTAGTAGTAGCAGCAGGGCGGGGTGTAGTACTAGCATGTCTGTAGGTAAAGAGGAGGAGGGGTTATAATGGGGGTGGATGGCTAAATTCGACACGGCGACATGGGCATTTCTTAAAATCGACATGCGACATGGAGCTTAGTGACATGCGACATGAGGTTTGAAAAGATAGTGACAGGGGACATGAGCAATTCTGAAAATCGACATGGGACATGGGGATAATTAAGCGACATGGACATGCGACATGCGACATGGCCATTTCGTACAATCGACATGCGACATGGGGACCCCCCCCCCCCCCATCTACACCCCCGTTATACGCGATGGTAGTAGTAGCAGGCTGTAGTGGCTAGTGCTATCATGTTTTATATTATAATGCAATGGCACCGTCTCCAAGTATACAAAATTGTTACTACTTACGTGATATAAAATGAAATGCTATCATATTTTGGAGTACAGTAGGTTACCCAACTCTTTCTTCAAATTCTGGCTCTGTAGGTTTTAAATTTTCCAAAATTTGGGAAATTCCAAGATGGCTGCCAAGATGGCCACCAAAAATTCAAGATTGTCTGATCTGCTTGTTTAATACATGGATTTTAGGGTTTCCTAGGGTGTAGAATCTATATTTTGGGTCAAAATTACAATTTGGAAAATTCCAAGATGGCTGCCAATATGGCTGCCAAAAATTCAAGATTGTCTGATCTGCTTGTGTAATACATGGATTTTAGGGTTTCCTAGGGTGTAGAATCCATATTTTGGGTCAAAATTACAATTTGGAAAATTCCAAGATGGCTGCCAAGATGGCCGCCAAAAATTCAAGATTGTCTGATTTGCTTATGTAATACATTGATTATAGGGTTTCCTAGGGTGTAGAATCCATATTTTTGGTCAAAATTACAATTTGGGAAATTCCAAGATGGCTGCCAAGATGGCCACCAGAAACTCAAGATTGTCTGATTTGCTTGTGTAATACATGGACTTTAGGGTTTCCTAGGGTGTAGAATCCATATTTTGGGTCAAAATTACAATTTGGGAAATTCCAAGATGGCTGCCAAAAATTCAAGATTGTCTGATCTGCTTGTGTAATACATGGATTTTAGGGTTTCCTAGGGTGTAGAATCCATATTTTGGGTCAAAATTACAATTTGGAAAATTCCAAGATGGCTGCCAAGATGGCTGCCAAAAATTCAAGATTGTCTGATTTGCTTAAGTAATACATTGATTATAGGGTTTCCTAGGGTGTAGAATCCATATTTTTGGTCAAAATCACAATTTGGGAAATTCCAAGATGGCCACCAGAAACTCAAGATTGTCTGATTTGCTTGTGTAATACATTGATTTTAGGGTTTCCTAGGGTGTAGAATCCATATTTTGGGTCAAAATTACAATTTGGAAAATTTGGACACAAGATGTAATGGAAATACAATAATCAAATAACACGTTATACAGACATAGCCCACGCCCTTAGTTAACATTGGTGTTACTCTTAAATAGATATAGTTTTAAACCGCTATATATTTTAATGGAAGTTTTACGATCGTTTCACCCTTCAGACAAAAACACATAAACAGTTCAGCCAGACGTTCAACTCCCTCATACAAGAACTGGATAAGGAGAAGAAGACAGACCTGCTGCGGATACAGCACCAAGTAGCCGCTGTTGTCAAACGGTGTCTGTCTGAGAAAACCTTCTGGCCAAAAGACGAGATCCATCTTCTTATCAAACGATCCATGATCCCATTAAGGTATGTGTCTTCCATATGTGTGCCGACCTGTAAGCAGGTTTCGCTTTAGCTTTTGGTACATTGTAGTTACTGTTCCACAGACATACTAGAAGAGACCAAAATTTACATGTACGGTACTTCCCATTACATGGAAGGGAAAGCAAGTTTTGTATTTTTCCTCTTTTTGGGGAAGGGGTGAGGCCGGGGATTATACAATATACTCGCAACTGCAGCATTCAAGCATCATGCCGACCCTACGGGGTTGATAAAAGCTCACAGGGTCGGCAAGAACCAAGTGTATACTGCAATAACGCACTATGCAGATGTAGAAGGTGGACGTCGCTAATGGCTGGACTAAGAACTATGTGCCATCAGTTAATACTGTCTATCTTCCTGTTGTGTACAGTTTGACGAGTGAGTTGATGGAGGTGCTGACGACGCGCGGAGAGCTGGAACTGGTGTACATCTGTCTTACAATGCTACCCGACATACCCGAAAAGGCCATCAGAATATGCCTCAACTGTGTACTCAGGTACTGTACTCTGATCTATTCGAAATTGTTAGGTTAAAGTAGATTTCATCTATTATCTTTTCCAATGGGGTTACAGGGATACCAATGTTATCTCAATAATCAAAGTATCCAATATGGACAGTTGGCAATGGTACCTGTTGTAAAAGTATTGATGGCGATATAGATTTCTCATTAGGAAAGATAATCTGAACTTAAAAGCAGTCTTCATGTTGAAGCTCGTTGAATCTGTGATGCTAAAATCTTCACAAATACTCAAAGCAGTACCGTACTCGGCATATATTTACCACCTTAGTACATTGTCGTGTGTGAGATGTGGAGATGTGACCATCGTTTGTGTCTATGTGTTACAGGGCAGAGGACGCACAGTGTGAGGTGATTCACGTCAAAGAGAAGAAGAACCCCAACAAGGCATGTCCATATGGACTAGCAAAGTCAAGATATGTGTATCCTTTATATCAGTATATGAGGAATTGTCAGCTACCCCTGTACTGTTTGCCGTCTGGTTCTGTCCTCCGGGTAAAAAAGGGGCGCCCTTTTTGTATGAGCGCAGGGGGTCTTGACGTTTTCCTTAAACTAGGATCTTGAATCAGTGGCTGTCTTGTATAAGCACCCCAGTACATCATCGCGAAGGTGCGGTTCGTTTATGTGTAACATATATGGTTATCGTTAACAAATTTAAGTACCCTTGCAATATGGTTATAAAGATACTTTCTAAAACTGCAAACAAATTGATATACAGCATCGTCGTCAAAATATGTATCCTTAACGGTATGATAGCCGTGCTATCTTAGCACTTCCTTTCAATGACGTCTTCATGGCGGGAGAAGTGAGACAGGTGGACTTCCAGAACTGTCTGGTAAGTGAGAAATAGCAGAGGTTCCCGAGAATCTATCCAAACTGAGTGTGTTTCTTCACGTGTACGTTTAAAGTACATTTAAAGATTGGTTTCATATCGATGTTGTACTATTTATGATTACGTCACAGTAGAGAACGTGGCTGTGGAGAACGAGTTTCAGTAATGGCAGTATTTAACAGGGATGTAAGTCTTCCTGGAATTCTGGAATACCTGGAATCTCAATTTCATAAAAAAGTATGTATATTTCTGTACTTTTTTGTTCTACCATTGCCAAAAAGTTCCGTTTCCACCTGAATCCCCACCCCTAGACCCTCCCCGCCTCCCCTGCAGAGTTCCCGGCCAGTAGAATGGCCCAGGACGGGGCCCAGGACCATCTCCTGTCCCCTCTGTGGCCCTCCCCGCCTCCCCTGCAATCCCTCCCGGCCAGGAGAACGGCCCCAGGCGGTCTCTTTGACTGCAGGGGAGGCGGGGAGGGCCACAGGAGCACTTGGGTTGCCTCCCTATGCTAGGGTGGCCGGAGGGTCTAGCTGATCGCCCAGTCTGTATCTGCTCCTATGTTAAATGACCCCTTTATGATGTCTTCCTATTTTGGCTAGGGAGCAGATAAAGACTGCTAGTAAGTTGGTATCAGAAGATATTGAAGGGGTCTATAATATGCATGCTGGAATTAGCAATATTGTGATAGGAGGCCAGAGGGAGGGAATGAGAGGGTTTAGAGCTGTAGAAATATGGGTGGACCTCGCCCAATGGCGACGTCACTGGGAGGAAATGACAACTCACAACTGACTGACTTCCAGATGAAAATACCGTATTCTTCACAAAGATGGTACACAAATATTATATCACAATGATCAGCACACCCTACCTGATATTCCTTGCTATACATATGTTGATGTCGAGAGATCGGGGAGTTGAACACAGCCTAAAAGAATGTGCCACACTTGGGGTCCATCTTTAGGTGATTTCAGTTCAGTTTGTCTCCCAGTTTAGGACGCTGCCTCGCGGGATCTCGCTTGCTCGCGAGACTCGCGCTTTTCCCGCCCCGCCCCTGGCGCGTTCCCGTTACACCCTCCTCTCCTTAAACCTTGCTCGTCCTCGAGCAACCCATATATTAAAGTACTTTGTATACTACATATGATTAGATTATGATGATATACAACTCTTGATAGACATTATACAATAAGTGGTAAGGGTGGCTGATCATATAACAGAAACATCAATCTTATTATTGGGTACATACGTGACATCCTTCTCATATGTGGCTTTATACAATTTTTAACGAGAAGACATTAAGCTAGGTCGTGACCTCAAAGTTAATGTAATACTTATAGTGACAACGACAACTGGCCTTTTATTATAATTATTTGAACAGTAACACGTATATATGCATGTTAGATTGAGTAATTAGCATTCAGATTTAACAATAATAAACATCCTCCAGTCATAGTTCTGTCAAAGCCTAAAAATAATTAACCTAAGGCCAGAAGAAAACACTTATACCTGTACTGTCGGGGTTTAATGCCACCCGACCTACTCTGCGCTAATTGATTGGCTATGCATGGCAGTCTCTTTCAGTCCATCGCGGGTAATCGTCTGAAAGCTTCCCCAGTGTTGTCCGAGGTACTCGCCTCCTCAGGCTGGCGGGCGTCGTCCAGGGTAGCCGCCTCCAGAGGCTGGCGGGCGTCGTCCAGGGTAGCCGCCTCCAGAGGCTGGTGGGCGTCGTCCAGGGTAGCCGCCTAAGCAGGCTGGCGGCCGTAGTCCAGGGGTAGCCGCCTCCGCAGGCTGGGGGATGCTGTCCAAGGTGTCCTCCTCCACAGGCTTGGGGGCGTCGTCCGAGGTACCAGCCTTCGCGGACTGGCTGGCGTCGTCCGAGGTACCAGCCTTCACGGGCTGGCGGGCGTCGTCCGAGGTACCAGCCTTCGCTTTTGTGATAGGAGGCCAGAGGGAGGGAATGAGAGGGTTTAGAGCTCTAGAAATATGGGTGGGCCTTGCCCAATGGCAACGTCACTGATAGGAAATGACAACTCACAACTGACTGACTTCCAGAACAAAATACTATATTATTTCCAAAGACAGGTACACAAATATTATATCACAATGATCAGCACACCCTACCTGATATTCCTTGCTATAGATAAGTTGATGTAGTGAAATAGGGGAGTTGAACACAGCCTAAAAGAAGGTGCCACACTTGGGGTCCAGCTTCAGGTTATTTCAGTTCAGTTTGTCTCCTCCTTTAGGACGCTGCCTCGCGGGATCTCGCGTGCTTCCGAGACTGGCTGTTTTCCCGCCTTGCCCCAGGCCCGTTCCCGTTACACCCTCCTCTCCTTAAACCTTGCTCGTCCTCGAGCAACCCAGATATTAAACTACTTTGTATTACTACATATGATTTGATTATGATGAAATACAACTTTTGATGAACATTATACAATAAGTGGTAAGGGTGGCTGATCATATATTATAACAAAAACATTAAGATTACTATTGGTTACATACGTGACGTCCTTCTCATTTGTGGCTTTAAACAATCTTTAAAGACGACCGGGTGTATTAATGACCTTTATGAGACCTCTAAGAAAAGTTATACTACATACTGGCCTTTTATTATTGGTACATTTTAAACTTTAACAATATACACATATTCATGTTAGAATGAGTAACTACGATTAAGATTTAACAATGAAAAACATCCTCAAGTCATAGTTCTATCAAAGCCTAAAAATAATGAACTTAAGGCCAGAAGGAAACACTATGCCTATACCGTCGGGGTTTAATGGCACCCAACCTATACTGGGAGAATTAATGTGCACTAATTGATTGCCTATTCAGGGCAGTCTCTTTTAGTCCCACACAGAACATGGTCCGGCAGGTCGACCAGTGGCGCCCAAGGTATCTGCCTCGGCGGGCTGGCCAGTGTTGTCTGAGTTACCAGCCTCTGTGAACTGGCAAGTTTCATCCAACTGGGGGCTGGTCGGTATCGTCAGTGTCGTCCAGGGTACCAGCCTCCGCTAGCTGGCTGGGGTTGTCCGCGGTACCAGCCTGCGTGGGCTGGCCAGTGTGGTCGGAGGCACAGTCCTCCGTGGGCTGTCCGGTGCCGTCGGAGGCACCCGCCTGCGTGGGCTGGCCAGTGTCATCGGAGGCACCGTCCTCCGCGGGCTGGCCAGTGTCATCGGAGGCACCAGCCTCCATTAGCTGTCCGGTGTCGTCGGAGGCACCATCCTCCATTAGCTGTCCGGTGTCCTCGGAGGCACCATCCTCCGTGGGCTGTCCAGTGTCGTCAGAGGTACCCGACGCCGTTGGCTGGCCGGTGTCGTCCAGCGTTACAGCCTCTGCGGGCTGGCCTGTGTCGACTGAGGTACCGGCCTCTACAGCCGGGCCGGTGTCAGCGGTGATCCTATTATCTTGTGGCTGGCCAGTGTCACTGAGAGAGCTCGGCTGTTCGGACTGACCTCCACTAACTAGAAGACATGCTTTCCCCCTAGGGTAGGTCGACCAGGCAGTACCTCTAAACAGATTTGTGGCAGCCGATGAGAGGTTGAGCCAGCCAGCACCACGAAGTGCACCACCAGCCACTGGTGAGAAATTGGACCAGCCAGCCCCACCAAGTGGACCAATCCCTATCCCAGAGAGAACCCTCTGGCCATATTTGGCAGTGGTACCAGCACTCACAGGCTGGTCACGGTCACAAAGGTCACCAGGCTCCATGAGCTGGCCAAGATTGTCTAAGGTACCAGCCTGTACAGGCTGGCCTGGGTCATCAGGATTGCCCGCATCCATGGGTGGACAGGCAACCTTGGTGGTACCAGCCTCCAGGTGCGGGTGAGTGTCTCTCAGCTCATCAGCCTTCTCAGCCTGGCCTGCGTCCTTATGGTCAGTAATGTCAGGCAGACCTGTCAATAGGGAACGGGATGACTGGCTACAGTCAAGTGGACCGATCTCCGCCACTGAGACAGTCACATGACCAGTGATGTCAAGCGGACCAGACGGCTGGGGATGTGCAGGCTGATGGGCAACGTCAGGTTGGCCAGCCGCCGGGGAATGGGCGGGCCGATGGGTGACGTTGGGTGGACCAACCACCAGGGAGTAGGCGGGCTGATCGGTGATTTTGGGTTGACCAGCCACCAGGGAGTGGGCAGGCTGATCAGTGAGCTCTGATGGACCAGCTGCCGGGGAGTTGGCGAGCTGATCGGTGATGCCGGGTAGGTCAGCCACAAACAAGAGGGCGGGTTGATCGGACCAGCCGCCAGGAAGTGGTCAGGCCGATCAGTGACGTCTGATGAACCAGCCGCCAGGGAGTGGGCGGGCCGATCAGTGACGTCTGATGAACCAGCCGCCAGGGAGTGGGCGGGCCGATCAGTGACATCTGATGAACCAGCCGCCAGGGAGTGGGCGGGCCAATCAGTGACGTCTGATGAACCAGACGCCAGGGAGTTGGCAGGCCAATCAGTGACGTCTGATGAACCAGCCACCATGCAGGGGGCAGTCCTCTCAGTGACGCCTGATGGACCAGCCGCCAGAGAGTGAGCCAGCCAATCAGTGACGTCTGATGGACCACCTGCCAGGGAGGGGGCGGGCTGATTTGGGATACCAGGTGGATTAGCCGCCTGGGAGAGGTCAGTATTTTTATGGGGCCAACTATGGGATGACGACTGGGAAGGCTTCCATGGTGACTCATGGTATCCTTTTGCCAAGGTAATCAGAAGCCCACAGTACCCTCTAAATGGTTCCCAACGATTGGTCTGCCCACTCTGAGAATTGGGCCTATCCTGGGCATTCTGGGTAGGCAGTGGCGACCTGTCCTCAGTTGGGGATGGGGACTGATGAATAGATGCTGAGGAACAGGGGTTTCTATCTCTCTCCACTGTGGACAGTGACTGGCATGGCGAATGCGGCCGCTGGGACTGCGTCTTGTCCCGCCTGGGTGGTGATGGTTGTGAATATGGCCTCTGAGCAAGAGATTGCAGGCTGCCACTCATACAGGTAGGTGATGGCGCCTTGTGTTCTGACGGTGGTTGGCTGCTCGTCTCCGGTCGCGTTAGTGACCGGCGCTCATGACGCAGCTGGTGTTATGCCTCTCGGATGGCGATTATGGCCAGCACTCATGACGCAGCTGCTGGGACTGCACTTGGGAGTGCTGTGTGTTCAGTCTCTGAGATGGTGAAGAAGGGGACCGCTGAGTGTCGTGCCTCTCAAGTGGCAACTGTGACCGTCGCTCACGACCCAACTGTTGAGACTGCTGGGCGTCGCGCCTTTCCAGTGGTGATGGAGACTGCCGCTCATGACGCGGACACTGGGACCGCAGCGGGGAGCCCTGTTTGTCGCGCCTCTCATGTGGCGACGGTGACCGGCGCTCGTGACGCGGCCACTGGGACCGCACCGGGGAGGGCTGTTTGTCGCACCTCACATGTGGCGACGTTGATCGGCGCTCGTGACGCGGCCGCTGGGACCGCATCGGAGAGCGCTGTTTGTCAAGTCTCTCATGTGGCGATGGTGACCGGCGCTCGTGACGCGGCCACTGGGACCGCACCGGGGAGCGCTGTTTGTCGCACCTCGCATGTGGCGACGGTGATCGGCGCTCGTGACGCGGCCGCTGGGACCGCATCGGAGAGCGCTGTTTGTCGCGTCTCTCATGTGGCGACGGTGACCGGCGCTCGTGACGCGGCCACTGGGACCGCACTGGGGAGCGCTGTTTGTCGCGCCTCTCATGTGGCGATGGTGACCGGCGCTCGTGACGCGGCCACTGGGACCGCAGTGGGGAGCGCTGTTTGTCGCACCTCTCATGTGGCGACGGTGACCGGCGCTCGTGATGCGGCCACTGGGACCGCAGCGGGGAGCGCTGTTTGTCGTACCTCGCCTGTGCCGACGGTGACCGGCGCTCGTGACGCGGCCACTGGGACCGCCCCGGGGAGCGCTGTTTATCATGCCTCTCAGGTGGTGACGGTGACTGGCGCACGTGACGCGGCCACTGGGACTGCATCAGAGAGTGCTGTTTGTCGCGCCTGTCAGGCGACGGCCTTGACTGGTGCCCATGACTACATGACCAGTTGGAGGTATGGCCATGGGCTAGTCTGCCTGATCGATACCCTGTATGTGCTTGCTCAGGAGACAGCCTGGAATTAAAGGAAAAGTGTTGCTTGCCTCGTTCAACCGATGTTTGCCTAGAAACAGAAACAAATTCTGGTTGATCCAGGGAGGAATCAGCCCAGGAGGACCGGCTCTTGTGATGCCCCTCCTTGCTCCTCTTGATGGTCGTGAGAGGTGCTGCACCGGGTCGATGATGGTCATTGGTGACTCGGGACCCACCCATGTCATCAAAGTGGTAGGGCCGGCGAGTCATCTTCTTGGCTGGTCAGGCTGGAGTTGAGGTGCACTGCTGGGGTAACCCCCAACCAGTACAGTGCTGAAAATATGTAGAAATATACTTGTGATTTTATATCCAAGCCTGAACGATAGGCCTAGACTTCAGGTTTGAGCCTGTGGTGGCCCAGGTTTCAGCCTAGACCATCCAACACCTAGACAACGCACTGCTCTCTGGAATCTGCCTCTGCTGATTTTCTGTTGTATACTTATCAAACAGCTATATCAATCACATTTGAAGGAGGTAACAGACTTTGTCTTTGGTCCGCTCACCTCCCTCCTCAAGCAAATAGGCTATACACTTCCACCAGGGAACCTCTTTTTCATCTGGCAGCACTCTATATACACAGCGGGTAGATGAAGAATAAAGAAGGCACTTTGTTTCCATTGCATCAATTCAAGGGTAACTATAGACAGCCTCCCGCAATATCTCTCCCCCTGATAAAAAAATATGTCTCAGGGGGCAAAGTTCACAGGCTAGCTAGTCACCCCTGTTTACCAAGTAGGGGTACTGATCATAAATTTTGTGTACCTGAAATTGCCACTACCTGTACCTAGAGGTCACCACCCAGGGGTCCTTGGGATGTCGCCCTCGCGGACCACTAATGTGGAGAGTGACCTTTAGAAGAAGGAGGACAGGTGGTACACAGGCAATGACAACAGTGGAATATAATATCTATTCAATCTGGAAGCCAGTGAGTCAATCAGTAAAGTCTATAAAAGTCTACCTGGGAGCCTCAGTTACATCAGGTAGGCCTACTCAAAATGGAGATTCTTAACCAACTCCCACCAGGGATCCTCATTTTCGTCTGGCAGGTTGTGGTCACAAGAGGCAAACCACCAATACACAAAGTCCAAAGCCAGTTTGTGGGGGGGGGGGGGGGGTCACCGAGATGTAGAGATGACAGACATCAATCAGCTGATAGTCTAGACGGTGACCCACTTTCACTTTCCCTTCACCACAACAACACACTAGCAACTGAACAAGTAGGCCTACTTTCACTTTCGGACAGAAAACGGTCCACTACCAGCTTCAAATCCGCTATTTTTGTCCTGACAACTTTATAAAATAGGACGCTGCCTCGCGGGATCTCGCTTGCTCGCGAGACTCGCGCTTTTCCCGCCCCGCCCCTGGCGCGTTCCCGTTACAATATAAATTGTAATTCATAATGTAAATCAGGGGCAATGTTAACAGACCTTCAGATTTTGAGTCTCGTTTGAGCTCTATAACTGGGTGGTCTCTTGGACCTGTCCTTTGGGAGAATATTCACTGGTTGAAGGCAAATCCATGTATCAATGAAATTCTTTTTTTGTTTCAAGCTTCTTGTATGCAGGTATGCTATGGGGAGTCCTATGATTACTTGACACAATTTTATCTTTAACAGATAAGCCAGCTAAAATTCATTATCTTTAGCTCAATTATTTTTTTAGAAATCTTTAATTGGTAGTTTACGGTAGACTACTGAAAATAGAGCTAAATGAGCTGAAAATGATGCATTTGGAGTGGAAATGATACAACCTACCGCCAGCCAGCGTCAGGACATCTCCTGGGGGTCATATTGGGGTCTGAGACCCCAATCTCAAGCATTTACATCATATATATAACACTAGAGGGCCCCCCATGTCATAGGGTTACATAGGAAATCTTAGTTCACTCCTTAGACACTGTAGCATGACAGGGCTATGAGTGAGATATAGGCATGGTATGCAGATGTTCAGATCTGTCAGAATGGTTTAGGAGGTGAGGGATTTGTAATCAGCTACAATCAGCTCCCTAGTTACTGCCTCAACATAATAATGATAGTTTGTTAAATGTGAGTTTTGAGGCTTTCTGTACATATAACATGTATATATTTTTGATAGATATCTAAAAACCCTCCGGCCACCCTACCTATGCTGTTCTGCTGGCCGGGAGGGCCCGGTTCGACTTCCTGTTTTTCCACCTGTCGGGACTTACATCCCTGATTTAAGGTCTATTTCATAATTATCACGTTATTGAGGTGAACTAGCGTATGGAAGACCAATGCAATTGTGGGATTAAATTTTAAAAATTCAACATGTCTAACTTTGCAGCAACTGTTATCGTTCATGCACTACATTCTGGAAAACAACTCACTCGGTGGCTCGGAGAAGACGAAAGGAGCGGTATCACTGATCAAGGTCAGAGAAATAATAAACCATTTATGAATTCTACACTTATCTGTGCTGGGGTGTATTCATGAAAACTAAAGCCTATTATGTTATTGTATATCTAATATCTGGGTACTGTGTCCGGCAAATCTCTGTCCCTTTCTCTCTTTTCTTAGTAACACAATTTCTTTTGTAGAACAAAATATTTTGCTATGGTTATTGTTGTATATACGTGTACCTGTGTTTAGGTGGTGGACTGGCTGAACTTGATTCTGGACGCCCACTTCACTCAGATGGTTCTGTCCTCCGAGGCGCATCCCATACTCGTCAAACTTCACGAAACGGTAGAAGAACAGGTGAGTTCTCACTCAACACTGATTTTAGGATAACTTATATACTACATTCTGCTGGCTGACTGAAAAGGTCTCAATGCATATCATATGACACTATTTTAGGTGTGGTTGCATAACTATGTGAGCTATTCTAGGCATGTGAATAATCAGGGGTTTATCCTAAGCAGAATAGAGCGATACTGCTAAGTAAATTGGCAATAACAATTACCGGTAAGGTTGAAGTCATATTAAGTTTTTTAACTCCCAAATGCCGCCTAATTATAACTACAGCAAATAACCTACTATCTACTTTTACTTATCTTTGTTTGCTTTTAAAAAGTACATGTATCTAAAACGCACGTTCTGTTGTTTTTCCTGTAGGTTCAGTTCTACAACGAGTTGGTGGGATTGGAGAGTATCCTGGCCCAGATTAAGGAGAAGTGCAGCCTGCCCCGCAAACAGTTCCCAGGTCTCTACAATATCCACGTGCTGCACGTGCACTGAGACGCCGCAGCACGACGTCCACGTGCTGCACGTGCACTGAGACGCAACAGCACGACGTCCACGTGCTGCACGTGCACTGAGACGCTGCTGTACAACGTCCACGTGCTGCACGTGCACTGAGACGCCGCCGTACAACGTCTACGTGCTGCACGTGCACTGAGACGCTGCTGTACAACGTCCACGTGCTGCACGTGCACTGAGACGCGGCTGTACAACGTCCACGTGTTGCACATGCACTGAGACGCCGCCGTACAACATCCACGTGCTGCACGTGCACTGAGACGCGGCTGTACAACGTCCACGTGTTGCACATGCACTGAGACTCCGCTGCACGTGCACTGAGACACCGCCGTACAACGTGCACTGAGATACCGCTGTAACCCTGCAAGGGCCGCACAGTGCTTTCCATGCCTACCCTATTGGGGTTGATATACTACCGAAGGGATGCATGAATACAAAGTAGCCCTATGCGGCCCTTATAGGTTTAACATATACTTTTACATACATTCAATAAAAATAACTATTATGGGAAATGGGCTATTAGAAGTTATTACTTGACATACACTAGGCAATTATTGATCTACGTGTGTCATGAATACTGTTTACTTAATGAATAAAGAAGTGATCCAAAATAGAGTTAATAGGTGTTAATTATATCTAGGAAGAATACAGAATGAATCTGATATAAATATGTTCAGCAACTACCTAGTCCATTTTCTCCTACAAGTATATAAAAACAAGCCCAGGGAATAAAAGTTGGTTAAATCAGGGACCAGTCCATGTCTCTGGTTAAATGTAATACTCTTCATAAATGAGAAACACCAAGTATGAGGTAACATTTAAACATTTATTAAGCATAATCTATTGCAATCCTCGTCCAATCAAATAAATCAAAAATACTGGAAATGATATTTTGTACAACTGTCCTCATTATCTGACTAGCCCATTGATAAAGCTTCCAAGAGAATCGTCGTCTTTCATTCCAACAAACTTGTCGACCACTTTACCGTCCTTCATGGCTAATACCGTCGGCACTGCTTGTACCTGCAACAGCAATAATAATGACTAATAATCGACCTGATTTTCAACGGGGAGGTTTCAGTTTTTTTGTGGAGACTGGAGTGAGAGACACTGACGTGTCTGCAGTGTTGCCGGAATAACGCCGGCACGCCGGCTTTTGCCGGCGTAGAATTTAAATGACCGGCGTAGGGCCTTAGGATGCAGGCCACAATGGCCTGTCATGATCTCAGCTTCCTATTGGTGAAAGAATTTTTCAAATCGGCCAATTAGAGCCGAAGATAGAGCCATATTTGTAGAATTGAATATTTTTTCAATTTCTTTAAGTTTTTACTGTAGTTATAAGTTATAATGAAGTTTGTGAAAGTACATTGAAATATCAAAATTCATATGGCCTGCGTGAGAAGGAAATGGCCTGCGTTGAGAAAAAGTTTTCGGCAACACTGGTCTGGTACCGAGACAAAGGCGCCTGTCACCTCTCGGTTGGCTTTAAAATTACTACCTGGTATATCGTTATCGTCATCGTTAGTCTGAGACGACTTCTGCATTCATTTCCAATCTTAACTTGTAAAATGGGAAAGATGAAACATTATTGGGACAAAAAGTGCACAGGTCTATATGCCATATTCGACGTAATTAGCGCTTAGGTCTCGTCAGATCATTCCACTCATGTGTTAGTACGGATGAGTTTCACGGCTGCAAAAGAATATGGGAAAGAGGTTATTTCTAGTTTAAGAAGTCCAAATATTTTTAACAGTTAACACAGCTTACCCCATGCTCCATGGCCAGATCTCCATTGTCATCGATGTCAACTTTGGCAAGCAGGACTTTTCCATCCTGTTCAGAGACCATTGACTCCAGACGTGGTCCAAGCATCTTGCATGGGCCACACCACCTAAGGATAAAGACAGTTTAACAATGTAGTTCTGAAATTGTAAATTGATTAGGAAAAAAAGAGGTTTCAGGTTGAATATCTGGTCTAAAAATCTAGGGTTGGTAGGTAAGCAAAACGATGTGTGGTGGGTACTTTCTTATGAATGAAGGAGTCTATTCAATTGTTTTTTAAACTGCTCCAAGGTCGATGTCACAGTGACTACCCTGTGATGTAGGATTTATTCATGAGCTTGAGGGGGTGTTTACTCCCACTTGTAGGGACAAGACAGGAGTGACTCAGGGATATTTAGGATTGGGTTTAGGAGCACTACGCAGTCCCTAAAGACTAAAAAGCACTGTTATAATCTCATTAACTGCAAACACTCACACCGCATGGAAGTCCACAATGACGGGAGTAGAACTCTGCAGAACCCTCGTCTTGAAGTCGGCTTCGTCCTGTATGTTGATAATGTTGGCGTTGTTGTGGTGCATGGTGGTGTGGATGGAGGCACTCAGGGGCTGCAAGAGGTGGCGCTGTGTGGGGACCGTCATCCTGTGGGCAGCGGGTTGCCGCACTATCGCTGACACCCCACCGAGTGCTGTCCGCAGACTGCGGAGCTGACGCATTGCATGTCTGTGAGCCATGATTACTACTTCTGTAAGTAAAGAGAGAGACTTTGTTTATGGTGGGGCCATCAGTCAAGGAAACCCCTATAGATTACCCTGGAAGGGCTGCTGAAATGCGAGCATTCAGTGACCTTTAAACCACAGTGGAAGGCTAAGACAAAGGATTCGCACCTTGGTTATATTGCATACCGTGGTTTAGTACTGGATATACTCCTGGGGGTCGAGAGGCAATATCATTGATATAAGCCAAGGCCGAAGGCCGAGGCTTATATCAATGATATTGACTCGAGACACCAGGAGTATATACGACATACAGCACGCTTTCATAGATTGATTATGTAAAATAGCCTGATTACAGCTCTTTTTCCACACATGTGGCCTAGGAGGATATCCTGTATAACCCTCCTAGGAGGTTATATGACCACCAAACATATCCTCTGTGTGTTCTCATAGAAATACAATGATCAGAGCACATGCTTGAAGAGTGTAGCCTCATTCTGATACAGCATAGCCATATATAGCGATGAATCGGATTGCTCTGTACACGCGGCCATGTTACCGGATATTACCCTGAAGTCTCATGAGAGGTTCCGTGCTCAGAGCCAAGGTCTCGTCGGAAGTTACGTGACCAGGACGAGATTGTGCTGGTTACATAAGTGCTCTTTATGTTCAGGGGAACAAGCAGTGTTTATCAACAGTCCAGTCACCTCCTCTGGGCATTATCAAGGGCAGTGAAACAAAGAGCAGGTAAGTGGTCACCAATGGTGTCTGTGTTTCACCATTCCTATTCTGCCATGTGTTACTACTCAACGTGCCTAAAACTGGGAAAACCTATCTGCATATTTTCTGGAAATTCTGATGATTGTGTGTGGGAAACGGCCGTGGGAAACAACACGGTAGCCTACGTGGCTAGGCGTACCGCTTGCCCAACGTCTTCGGCGAAGGGAGGGGGGGGGGGGGAGGGGAGACTCGTAGGCGTGCCTCATGTCTCCTACTCCGCCACCCTACGGGGGTACGGAGTTCGGGGCTAAAGGGCTTCCATAAACTTGATAAAGTACGTAGGCCCTACGCACCAACGGGGGAGGGGGGTGTCGGGTCTATTATGTGAAAGAAATGAATATATAAACCCTTTATTTCAATGCGTACAACAAGTTAAGGGGGTTGGGGGGGGGCAATTTCTGGAGAAAATTAGTGTAGGCCTACATACTTTATGGAAGCCCCCCTGGCGGTACGAGGCTGTGGGGGAGAGGGGTTGAGACGAAGAAATGTTCCATATGCTCTCCGAGAGAGGTGGGGGTTAAAAATTCTCCCTGCCTCTGCACAAAATCTCACCCCCCCTCTTGTTATCTAATGAACTCTCCAAGTGCTAGTTATTGATATAATTCGTTTACTTTGGGCGAAATGCACGATTCACACTCTCTCATCTAGTTCCCCCGGGGGAGGGGGTGACTCCCTATCTTTTCTTTAGGGAGTGTTCATTTATTATTTACAGGGGGGCAAACTCGAGCCCAGCCTCACTCGGCTTCGATGATGTCTTTGGGTACAAGTGTGACAGGGGGGGGGGGGTGGCTTAAAAATTTCCGACCCCTCCTGAGGGGGGGGGGGCCTAAAAAATTCTGACTCCTCTTGGGGGGGGGGGGGGGGTAAAAATTTAAGCCCCTTTCTAGCAAAAAAAGGCAGCGCGTTACTATAGTTCAAAGGGGCGGGGCGAATTTTTTTTCGGTGCCTTCGGCGAGGGGGGCCGCGAAACGTTACACGCGCTCTCGAGGGGGGGGGGCGTAAACAATTTTCGCCCGTCCGCGCAAAATCTCACCACCCCCCCTTGCAGTTGTGATTCCTCCCATTCTCACCCATTTTCACAGGAAATTAGACAAAAAAGGCATATGCCCTACCGTTATCCTAATCATGGGTGACCATGAAAAATATACACTTATCATGCGTGACTAGAAGAAATATGCTAGATATTAGCTATGAAACAACTAAATATGATAGCAAAAAAAAGCCAAAACTTTGACTTCTAAACTGTCAAATGGTCTTTAAATATACCCCTTCCCGGGGGGGGGGCACTAGATGAGAGAGTGACTATGTCACCTGTTGATTTTAAGAAATGGCCATGTCTCCCTGTCAATTGTAATAGGCATTGCCGGTGTCCCATGTCACTGAACCCCAAAATTTCCATGTCGATTCATGGTTTATGGTTAGTAATCTCCCCCCCGCCTCCACCTTGTGAGCAGCTGCTGATAACTTTCCTTTTTTTCTGTTTCAATCTGGAACCAGCAGTGACAAGTGGCCACCAGCGGAAAGTATGAGTACCTGCCAACAACTACGTCACAGCGACAGAAAGCTCTGATCACAGGATCGCAATGACTGATGCCTACACATTACTAAATAACAATGGAGGTTAAGGGTGGGGGTTGTCAATTTGGTGAGGGGAGGGATTAATGAGCCAGTGAGTTAATAAACTAGGAGCTAATATAAATTTTCTTGAGTGAGTAACGTAAGAAGGCATTAGGAGCACTGGCGAGTTATAAATGCAGCCCTGGTGAGTAACTCGCCAGTGCTGCCTTCAAGCATCATGCTTACCCTACAGGGTTGAAACACTCCTGTAGGGTCGACATGATGCAGCACCGCCGAGTTATTAGTCGGGGCTGCATTGGTGCATTATGACTACAAATGTCACCTTTTAGCGACGTGCATCCTCAAAGGGTTAAGTAGGAAAAATGAGCTGAACCAAATGTATAATTGAAAATAAATCAGGAGCTGACAGTTAAAAAGTGTTATTCATAGGTTGTATGCACAAATTTATATTACTTTGTTTGCTATTTCAGAAACTGATGTTGAGAAATGAGAGCCTTCAAGGGATGAGCGATGCAAGCACCAGGGCATGGCAGGGACGAGCGCATGCCAGAGATGACCACATGCCAGGGATTTAAACAAATAAAATAATATCTTTAGTGTTGCGTCATTTCATCACAATCCTCCCTTTGAAATTGCTACATGTGGTCCCCTAAGGGAGTGATAATTTTTTAACAACAGGGGGGGGGCTGGTTTTCCACGCGGAGCGTGCACAATTTTTTTTACCCCCCCAGTCAACGGGTCGAAATTTTTTACCCCCCCCCGCGGGCCCTTTGAAGCATAGTAACGCGTGGGCTTTTTGGCCCAAAACAGGTTAAATATTTTTGACCCCCCCCAAGAGGGGTCCAAATTTTTGACACCCCCCGGTCAAGGGGTCCAAATTTTTTTGCCCCCCCCCAACCAACCTCCCCCCCTGTTGATAAAAAATGATCACTCCCTAATTCCCCCAAGGTTGCCAAAATCAGGGAAAATGGTATTTGTTTCAGGTTAGGGAAGTTCAAAATTTGTCACAAAAGTTTTCAAATTTTGCCAAGGAAAAATCTTTGAAGAGCCAAAAATGTTGCCTCTTTCCAACGAAAAAACTTATGTTGGCCTGTAATTTAGCTCTTGTTCTATATTCATATAAATCGATGATGTCAAAATTGATCAATGAGACCAAAATAGTGAAAATTGAAATACTGTAAACGTATGTATTTTCACGCATTAATATTTTCGCGATTTGGCTACAAAGTACAATTTCGCGCGGATTTAAATTCGCGATTTTGCAGTATAGTAGTTGTATAGCTAGACTGGATAAATTTTCGCCCTGTACCTATTTTCGCGATTTTAAAAATCGCGAAAATCGCGAAAATAAGTACAGCGCGAAATAACATACGTTTACAGTAATTTGGATATAACACTCACCGAGAAGCGATTGATACAGGATGGTCGAGGATTACCGACCAGGGTGCACCACTGTCGCCTGAATTGGGGGGAAAGCCTAAAAATATGTGTAGGTTAAATTAGATAGAGAAATCAAAAGAAGACCTTTGATAGAATGACTGAACGCTTGCCACGTTCCAAATAGAATAAAATGCAATTGTTAGATCAAAATCCGTCACAAACTGTTTACTTAGTGATAGATAGGTACAACCCCCACCCCTAACCTCCATTGATACTTAGTAACGTGTAGGCATCAGTCATTGGTTTCATTCTAGCCTATATTGTTGTACATTAAAAATGTCTGTCTGCTTCAAATAAAAGATCTTAAAATGAATTTGACTCTTGTTTTTGTGTAAGAGATATCTGCATCTAGATCAATATCCGTCTAAATAAATGGGTTTTTTTAAATTCTAAGTGGTGTAAAGGGAACCCTGCGCATCAATATGCCGGGGAAAAAATTCACCCTTTCCCCTTGAAAACATGCACCCCCCCCTCCCCCCCACACAGCAGGTCAAAATAGTGGCACTCACTCGGTGCACTCTTTCTGCATGCTTTTTTCGGTAGAACAGGAGAATTTATTTTACCCCCCCCCACCTAAAGAGTGCCTGACACCCCCCCCCCCCCCCATCTCCCCAATGTTCCCTGTCGATTTAAAGGAATACCCATGTAGCCCTGTCGATTTTAAGAAATACTTGAAATCTCTAATTTATTCCTCATATCGCATATCACTGCCCATGCCAATTGACAGTCCAGTCCCATGGTTGAGCAGACGAAACTGTGGGTCATAACAAGGGATATGCCTGGAATTTTGCTCTTGTATGTTTGAAAATGGGACCTAGCAACAGATATCCTTTGAGAAAGGGCAACATTTTAGGACGATCTCCCAGTAAAACTATTCTAGATGTTTTTACAGTAAATCGTTTGTAACATATCATACCATAAAATAGACTACACAAAGAGAGCTCTGCATGCACAGAGGCCTTCCAGGAAGCTCCCTCACAGACCAGGCACAAGTGCAGCACCTCTGATTAGTTCCCAGGTTGACCTGCCTAAGTTTCATAGATGGCGCTACCTGTCCCGTTAGGTCGCTATAAACTAACCATGAACCAACACTCACAGGTGGTCTCTGAGGTCACAATCCTTGAGTACATGGCACTTCTGGTTTAGACTCCCAGACCCTGGGCACAAATCCCATGTGGAGCAGAAATTTTGATATGCCTGATACACATTTTTTATTTCTTTGACTATTCAGATATTTAAAGAAAAAAAGAAAAAGAAAAAAGGAAGAAAACGGGGGTGCGGGGGCAGAGCCCCCGAATTATACAACAGCAGCACCAACATAACAGCACTCTTAACTTCATCTAATGGGACAATACCTCACCAACATAGGCCCTAGTTAGCCAGTTGGCTTTTCTGATATTTCATGAAAAAAAGAAAAAGAAAACGGGGGTGCGGGGGCGGAGCCCCCGATTTATACAATATCAGCAGCAACTAAACAGCACTCTTTACATTGTCTAATGGAACATTTCCTCACCAACATAGGCCCTAGTTAACAGGCTCATACACATGTGGCTGGTTGGTCCTGCTGCTAGCATACAGGGTACTTCTTGTTGGCATTGGGACCAATTTGGTTCAAACCCCTCAAAGTTTTTAAATAACATTACTCATTGAGCTAAAAAGGCAGAAGCACTACATATACTTTTGGCGTTTTAGTATCATTGCATGAGTCCCGGTGGAGCAGTCGGCTAGCTGTTGGGCTCAATGTTCTGAGGTTGTGGGTACGGATCCTGCTGGATACCCAGACTCTCAAAGAGAAAAAGAGCTCTTAAATATAACCACCTCCTAGGGGTGTATAAACAGATAGACAATGGTTATGAAAGGGTATTAGCATTGACCACAGCTTGCTGGTAGGGCGACTTGGGCTTCGCCCTCGTCTGGCCCCCACCAGCAAGCTGTGGTTAATTATACATACCCTATCATAACCATAGTCTATCTATTACATATACACACGACACCGGGCACCAGTCAGAAGATCAGAGGGTCCGACGGCTGCCTTGCCGCGATTTTGGCATTCGTGTAAAATAAGGGAAGGGGTCTGCTACATTTTAGTGGATGCATGTATGGACAATAAATATTATGAATTGAATACTAGTATTCAAATAAAATTGCCTGTATGGCAACATAAGTTAGAGCTGACTGTGCAGTATTCATGCGGGAGGTGGGAAAGTAGAATATGAATGGCTTAGTATGGACATTGCATTTATTTTTTATATTAAGCCATTTAATGAAGGAAAAACTATTTTTTCATAGCCCATTGAATACAGCCATATTGTTTTCAATGTGGGGGCATCGAATACGGCGTTTCAGTGCTATATGGACCTACATACTACCGGGTATACACATATGTATGTACTTTCATGGTACCATAGATATACAATACAGGCTACCGGTACTATATTATTAAATGTCTGTGTATTCATGTCTGTGATATGACTGAGACAACTGCATCGAGCGCCATGTGCCAGGCAGAAAAAAAAAGATTTACCCTGTATAAAAAGAGGAGGTAGGGGTTAATAAGGCCTATAAAAGAGCTGTTCTACTAATGACCCCCCCCCCCCTCCAATGTGTCGAGAATTGGGCGTGCACACGGGCCCTTTGAAGCATAGCACGCAGTATTTTTTGCTGAAAACAGGGAAAAAAAACAGCAATTCAGCAAAATAAAGATCCCTAATCAGGGGGGACCACGACAGAAATTGCCTTTACCGGTACCGGTATATCAAGGGTGATCAATAAAAATGATAGAAAATAAACGACAAAATGTCGACCTATTAAACCTTGCCCCAATCTGCAAGAAACATAAATATGCGTCTTTAATGTTGAGAAATGGTAGTATAAATTGTCATCTGAGAGTTTTTCCAGTCATTTTGCCTTTATAAGGGAGTGTTCATTTATTAATTAGGCCTTGGCCTAGTACAGGGGGGGGGGGGGTGGTGAGATTTTGCGCGGAGGGGCGAATTTTTTTTTACACCCCCCCCCCCCCCTTGCGAGCGAGTGGAACATTTCGTGCCCTCCCCCCACCCCCTCACAGAAGGCGACGAAAAAATTTCGCCCCCGCCCCCTTTGAACTATAGGCCTAGTAACGCACAGGTTTTTTTACTAAAAGGAGCATACATTTTTACGCCCCCCCCCCCTGTAACTAATAAATGAACACTCCCTAAAATGCATCCCTTTCCTCCAAATTGCCTAAAAAGCGACCCCCCCCCCCCCCGACCCCCCTCCGGAGTGGCTGTGCTGCCTGCTGGCACTGTGACGGTGGTAGTTGGACCTCCCAACCAGCAATGATCGCATAGAATCTGATAGTAGGGTTCAACACCTCGCGCAACTCGCGTAAGTTTGATCACAAGCTGCCGTTTTTTGTCTTTCCAACATCATTAGAGTAAGTTCTAGTGGGTACCTTTTCACAATTCAAACAGCTATGGAATCGCCAAAATGTCTATTTTTACACCCATTAATATACAGTGTTCAGCATTTCTGGTTGTGATGCTATGACATGAAATGTAAAGTAAAGTTGTGTAAAATTTGAAAGGTGGCTGGCGGCCTGCACTGCAGCCAAGCCCCCATACAACCTACCCTCACTCAACCAGCTGGGCTGCATTAACTCGGGGACTATGTCATTTAGACAGCCTCCCTACGGTCGGTGTCTAAATGCCATAGACCCCTCGTACAGGGATCTATCCGACTTAGAACCTGGTATTTAATGACCATTTTATTACCTTTTAATTACCCTAAATGACCATGGGGTCTACGGCATATAGACACCCGCAAACCCTGCTCTCCCATTGGTCAATTTGAAATACCAGGTTCTAAATTAGCTTTGCATCCATTAGTTAATCTAAGTTTTTTAGCATGCTCTATACATGTTTGTGGTCATTTCAACACTTGTGCAGAATTTTACTCCAAATAGTTCCGAAAATATAGGTGTTTTTGAACAAAACTAGCAAATCTCAGCACAACCCCCTACCCATATAATTTCTGCCCAAAGTACACTTTATTACCACATATTTCAGGTATCCAAATGTGTGTTTAGGTTAGCTGAAAGTCAAAAATTGAAGACAGCTCAGGGTAAAATGTGGATGCACCTCTATTTTAGTATTGAGAATCACAGTGTCATGACAGATCTGTGGCCTTTATCTGGAGGCTTTGAATGTAAGAAGAAGAACAAAAAAAGGATTATGTCAATCCAACAATTATTAAGCGTAACAGACCCATTTGAATACGGAAAAGTATTGGGCTAGTTAGGCTTATTTCGTGCCTATCATTTAATAACAAATGTATGGGCTTTGACTTTCACCCCCTGGGGGGGTACTCAATTTTTTTTTGACACGGGTGTGCGGCTGGCCCTTTGACAACCCTTACCCTTGGTGAGGGGGATTTTGGTCAGAGGTGACCCTTGGTGAGGGGGATTTTGGTCAAAAGTGACCCTTGCTGAGGGGGATTTTGGACAAAAGGGCCTAGGTTTTAGCAATTTTCCCCGAGGAGTCGGCCTTGGTGTAAGAATTTTGGTCAAAAGTGACCCTTGTTGCAAAGAATTTTGGCAAAAAGTGACCCTTTTTGGGGGGATTTCGTTGAAATCTCCTAAAAGTGACCCTTGGTGAGGGGGATTTTGGTGAAAATTGACCCTTGGTGAGGGGGATTTTGGTGAAAAGCAGACCCTTGGTGAGGGGGATTTTGCTCAAAAAGTGCCCTTCCCAGCCGCACACCTGTGTATACAAAATATATGAAGTGCCCCCCCCGGGCTTTCACCATTCTCTATTCGTGCGGCCGAAAAGTCGCTCATAGTGCAAGAGTGTGAGTGGATACCCGTTTCAACACACCTCCGCCATTGATTGGCGGTGACCCTAGCTATTGTCCAGTGCACCGCCTCGCTGTCAGTGGAGCGGTTTTTGAGTGTGTATTCAGCACTAGTGGCGCCCCCTATGCCGACTTTCCATCCGCACGAATACTTTTCCGTATTCAAATGGGTCTGCTACGCTTAATAATTGTCCGATTGACATAATTTTTGTTCTTCTTACATAAAGAGCTTTCAGCTAAATGCAACAGATCTGATATGACACTGTTATTCTATTTTCGATGAAACACCCTACTGATAGGTGCTCTACACCATGGCATTGTTTGTAGGCCTACATGTCCATGTCTACACGCAGACTAGAGAGACTCTCATTCTGTGACTGGCAGTGGTACCGTAGTGCGTAGTGTGCCAGTAGAAGTGGGTATTCCCGGGATGACCTCTGTAAAAAAACGTCTTGAACTAATCTATGGACATCTATAATGCTGGTCCTCTTGTGTCATAACATATTTACCACCTGGGTACTGGTACTTACAGAGAAAAGCTGGTTAATCTCAAAGTAGGCGACCTCTACCCCTGGGCGATAATATGGTAGTTTATACGAAAAAAATATGGTGGCGCCACCTCGAGACTCCCGCTGAAACTAACACGATTGCGCTGCCATCTAGTGATGTATATTGTATGGTACCCGGTTTCGGTTTCGGTTCTCTAAGATTTCCCGCGTTCCTGTTTAGCGTAGGCTACATGTGTGGCGCAACTCCATAGACAACCTGCATAGGGCCTAGAGTGGCGGGGTGCCTAGCTGAAGTTGTCCCTATAGGCCTAGGCCTAGGCCTCGGCCTAGGCCCACGTACACAGGCCATAGGGCCTATTATGCCTATAGGCCTACATGTATTAGGCCTACGGTAAGACTGCCTAGTATAGGGCTAGAAAAAAATTAGGTCAGGGGAGCCCTCTCTATAATACACACAGTGCTCCCTTGATCTGTTCTGGCCAATATTTAATAGATCTACCTCTAGGCCTATAGGGGAGACCGGGGCAAAACGGACCCCTTAAGGGAAGATGGCATATAACTCAGAGGTAAACCCCTGAATTGAAACATTGATTTTTTCATAACAAAGCATAGAAGTATACCATCCATGAAAATAATTAATATTGTGCTAGTATCATTAATAGCATTGTGGGATCGCGTAACATATTCTGACCTACGAAGGTCATGGGCTAAAAGTCCCGGGGCAAAAGGGTTTTTGGGGCGGGGCAAAACGGGCCCTGAAAATTTCTTAATTTTGAATTATTATCTTTTTACATATAAATTTTCTTGCTCCCATCTTTTAGCTATGTTATTACTCAGTTCTTTAGGTATTTCATTGTTGTCATGCATGACCATTATCTACCATTTTTCAAATTTATTTGATTTTTATGACCGTTGAATATCATGCATTTCAATAAAATTTCCCCTGAATTCAGGAAAAATTCTCCAAAACCCCAAAAATACCCCCAAAAAATAAAAATTGGCTAAGAAATAATTTTATATTGAAGTAAGCATGTCTCATCATTCTTTTACTTTTTTAGGCCAAGCATGGTTATTTTTTCATGTTTTGATTATTTTAATGGGGTTTCACCACAGGAATTCTGATTGTAATGGGGGGGTCCATTTTGCCCCAGCTTTATGAAAAATATGTGAAAAAATGATTTTGCCCAAATAAATGACATCAGGGTAATATTTTTTTCCAATGACTTTGCAAATATGTTACACAATATTTTAGCTATGAAATATTATTGTTTTAGCCACAAAACATTAACATATACCTCTTTTTTAATTCTCAGAAGCTTATAAACTGATTTCTGCAAAATTAGATCAAGATCTCTAGTTTCAGTTTTTTCATTATGGAATCCAGAAAACTATAGGTAGCATCGAATTTTTTTTTTAAACATGTTATTTCTATCAATTATATGAGCCAATTTGTAAAAAATATGGAATTTATAGCTGAGAACTGAGTTAGGGGTCGGGTCCGTTTTGCCCCGGGGGTCCGTTTTGCCCCGGTCTCCCCTATCTTATTGATTATAAGTAGGCTACCGTACACACAATGTGACGTCAAACATCATTAGGCCTATGTACGGGGTGCAGAGGGGTCCCCCCCCCCTCCCCCGAGGTAGGAAAGTCGCCGAAATTAAGCCCCCCAACAAGTTCGTTTTTTTAGACCCGTTACCCTATACTCAATTTTGGGCAAAAGTGGCCAGGTCGCTTTTATTATTGTGCCAGGTCGCCTGGAAAACGGCCCAGGTCGCCAGGTCGCTTTTTACCCCTCTATGTCTCTGTCACTCTGTGTAGGCCTAGGCATCACGAACACAAGGTCGTTTTTCTAGACCCTTCATCAATTTTGTGCAAAAGTCGCCAGGTCGCTTAAATTAATGCCCCACGTCGAAAAGTCGCCTGGAAAACGGCCCAGGTCGCTAGGTCGCCGAAACCCCCTCTATATTCACAATTTTCCACCCACTTTTATTTTGTTCTTCAATTTGTGTTCTTATACATCATTTTCATTGGAATGAGATACATAAATGAATACCTACTTGTATCAATATCTTTCGAGTTATTTTTCACTTTTTTGTGTGTTTTTCTCTTACCATAGAACTCTATTGTGTGAAACATCCAGAAAAGTCCTCTGCGAAAGAGTGTAATTAAATTTACACAGATCGTATACTTTGACATAGTAAAACTAAATGATACATGCAATTACGAGACGCTATAGGAGACGCTTTTGAGACAGCATTATGGTCCCATTATGTATGAATGCAGCACTGGTGAGTTACCATGCTTGTAGGTCTGCTTTACTTTATACGGTAACCTACTCAAACTACATGCAGCGTGTACAAGCCCAGAGTCCAGCACAGGGCCGTGTACAGTCATGGTTCTCGGACTAGCTTTAATAGCCTAATGCTTTACCTCTAATGCACTGACGATGATCTTTATTATTGCCGTCATGATACATGAATGTAACCCAGGGTAGGCCTACATTTCTTTGGGTAGGCCTATAGAATAATAGATCCCGGATAATAGATCAATGATGTCAAAGATTTGATCGATACATTTTGGACCCCTCCAAGGATCCGAGTGGATGGGACATTTATTAATATTTTCTTATGAAACAACAACGACCCGTGTTTAATATCCATAAATTGATACCACTCCCAAACTAAATCTCAGCTCACTCCATTCGACCACGTCCAATAATGATGGGAGTGAAGTAACCTAAAGGAGATCGAGCCCGCCGAGATTTTTACAAAAAAAAAAGAAAAAAAAAGAAAAAAGTATAGGCCCCTATGCTGATTAACAAACACCCAAAACTAGACCTTCAAAATTGGGAATATTTCTCATTATTCCTTCATTTGATAGCCAAAAGATGTTTTTTCCATGCCTTTTTCCCCCTCTGCCCCCTTGGAAATGTCAAGACCCAACTCCTCCCAAACGGCAGCTCCCCCACCCCCTTGCATGCCCCGAAATAGTTGCTGCCGTGGTCCGTAATCCAAATTATCAACAAGAGGTGCCCACTCAGGGCATTTTTTTTATTTTAGGGTAAATTGGGGCAATATCGCGCACCTGGGTTAGGCCTAGGCCTATATCACGCATTTTTGTATCTATGACATCATAATGAGGGAAAATTATCAAACAAAAATGCAAAAATAATTTTTTAATAGCATACATGCACAGAATACAAGCATTGAAAAGAAAGTAGGCCTATTTTGTTAGGCATTTATTCTGCCTTTTATGGGGGTACTGAAGTGGTCAGGCCACAATGTACCGTTTTCTCTTTATCTTTTTGTAAAGATTTTAGGCTATTTATTTCCATCATTTTTGATGAAATAAAAATCATCATCAAACTCAAGGTAGAAGATATATAAGATTTAAATTTCATCTTTTCTTTTTTTTTCACTGAGGGGTAGAAGGAAAATTGAGACTTTTCGTGAATGACTTTCACATTTAGTAGTGAAGAGTTTAGTGATCCACAAAAGGTGTTAGGCCAGGGTATTCCTAGCTAACTGCATTACTGACAGAATAGGCTTTAATTTGATACCAAATATGCCAATATTAATTTTGTCCACTTTTTTTTACATAGGCCTAGACTCTATTTTTCATTTTAAAAAACTTTTCTCCGGCCCCCCCCCCCCCCTCCCCTCCCCAAATCACCATTTTCATGATGCGCGTGGTGATAAGAAACCAGTTTAATTTTTTGAGTGGCCTAACATGATTCTTGTCCAGGATTCTTGCACCCCTTTTGTTCTTTGTACATGTGTAGTTGCGCCTATTGGCGCGTGGTGGCTCTACTGCTCCAGAGGAGGAGGAGGATGCCGCAAGCTCCCAGGCACTGCCCTCGCTGCGCCCTGTTGCAGCCACCCCATCTGGCGAGCTCCCCCGCATCCAGGGTCGAGCGCCGTCAATAATCAACCAATGGGATCGCAAGGAGACATTCAGTGCGTGGGATTCAAACAAGGGACCAACATGGCGGATATGAACATAGTACTTGAGGGGTCCCTAAAACATCGCGAAGGAAAGAAGGTAAGGTCGCGATTCCGGTGGATTTCTTTCGTAGTGGATGAGAGTATGGATATATATCTAACGTGTGAAACGTTTCTTTGCCTTCCAGTGGAAGCCGCGGTGGTGTGTCGTACGTAAACTCTCGCCCGTCGCTGGTAAGTTGATGTCTTTATCATAGCAGACGGGCCTCGGCTATTCATTCACTCAGCCAGTCACTCGACGGTCGCTTGTCAAAACAACGCACCGGTCCAGTGGACCCCCCTTAACATCTCTCTTATAAATTACCCAATCATATTTTCGGTGAGCTCGATGGCTAGCTGGATAGCTATGTTGTCTGTGTTGACCTATGTACCACTTTTGATGAAAAAATATCGGTGAGATTTTACTCGATGATGTCATTGACATTGTCACTTGTCACGCTGTGAAAAGGGACCCGGCCCCCTCCCCCTGGCCCACCCCCTCGACTGACTACCCGAGCCTAGTTTTAGTTTTCATTCCCCATAGAGTATTATCACGTTACGGTTACCCCCATACCATTAGTCTTTCGATGTTTATAAGTTAAAATGAAACGAATGTTGCCGGTATCATTATTTAAAGATAAAGTAGATTCTATTCCATGATTTGATTATGACATTTTCTGAGCTTTTGACTGTAGCTGGACGGCTGTAAGTTGTAGCTACATGTATTAACATTTAAAGTGCCACACAGTTTTATGTATCATTGTGATTGTAGATCTATGGTACATTTACCGGTTCTACTATTGGTAAATACTAGAATCTACATCTACTGGACCCTGAGGATTAAACTATAATAGGCCTTCTAGTAGACAATTACATCTACATCAATTTCATAGACCTAAATTCTTGGATGAACAATCCAGTTTAATTCTTTAACTACCAATGACCCGCTATGGCCTTGGTAGAACGTTATTAACCATAATTAACAGGGAATTAGAGTAGGACCTACATTTGACATCTTATCGTTTTCAATCCATACCGGTACATGTACCGGAATTTAACTTTTAAGGTCAAACAGAAGTTGTTGTTTTTGTGTATCTTTTTGGGGGTTAGAGATATAATGGGGATAGAAAAGGTGGATCGACTGAGTTGTTTTTGTGTGTAGGCCTGCACAGACTAACAGTTGAATGCACAGCCCCGGATACACTGTCATGTACATGTCGATTATATTTATTACAGGGATATACGTTTTCATGTTTTCTTGTTTTTAAGCCATATTGAAATATTCGATTCAACCCATCCTTTCTTTCTAGCGGAATGTAACTTGTCAATTCATCAAAGGTTTAACCATCAGGCCTATTGTTACATGTACCATAAGCCCGGGACCATAAGTAGCTATTGTGTATGAGTATGGGGATTACTAGAAGACTACCGGTTAGCCACCCTTCAGAAGTGCTCCTGGTTGAGCTAGATTAGTTAAACTTAAGGCCGGTCTCCCTTGTCCCTTCTGCTTTATTCCTGCCTTCCTCATGCCACTTATAGCATTGACATGCTACATTGTATATTAGTATTCTATCAGCTAACTAGAGAGAGAATTGTCCATAGATGTATTGGCATGATCCATATCATAACGTCTCGCGTGCAACCCACAGGTTTTAGGGGAATCATTTCTCCCAAGGTGCAGATGTGGGTTATGAAAGGTTCCTTAGAGGTGTACTAAAAAGTACATCTCATTAGACCCGAGGTACGTATATTAATATCATCTTATGTGCGGCTTAGACGAGGATGCTGATAGAAAGACTTTTCTGTGTATGTACGTGTTTTCTGGGCATTCTAGATAAAGATATTGACCAAAATAACATTTAAAAAATAACAACATTTCCGAAAATCTATAAAAAGGGGTCGGTCCTGCTTTTGTTTTGCTAGGTGGGGTTGAGTGACAGGAAACACCTTTATGTAGGCCTAACTTTCCACGCGCAAGGTACATGTGTTACAGCTTGTATGTAGCATTTAAAGACTACCGTACCCTTATATAATCCTATATACATGTACCCCGGTATGAGTTTTGTCCCCACTCCTAAACGTACATCCCTGAACGTATTAGTCGTACGGTATCTATGTTGTGGTCGCCCTATAACTGTGTCTAGTTGCCAGGCCCAGTGAAAATACGTGTGTTCATTGCTGTGACCAGACAGTTTCCCTAGGTCATCTGTTGGGAGGGTTGGGGTATGTGTATGGGGGGGGGGGGGATCTCTTATATGTTATGGTGATGGGAGGGGGGGGGGGTGTAGCAGGATGGCTGGCCCTAGTGAGGCTGGCCCATCCATGTGTGTCGCGGGGTGCATGCTTAGACTGACAAACGCGCCGTAAATAAAAGTAGCGCCCCAGGGGCAACCACCGTATGTACGTTATGCACTCCGCTGACCAATTATGTGAACTCAGTTACTTTGAACTGACGGGTGGCAGTAAATGGGTTGGGCCCTGTGAGGTGAGCACCCCCCCCCCCCCCTCTACACACACACACTCAACATCCCTCCCCTGTCGCACACACGCCTCATGTCACATGCCTTATTCCTCAACAAAACACAAACAGAACTCAATGTTACCCTGACGATAAGCTACTGTAATTGGTCGGTGTTTATTTGATTTAAATACCAATCAAACTGAACACCATACAATTGCCGTGTGCTTCCCATAATTAGAAGACATATCGATTGCCATTGCATGACTCATATTGGAGCCGGATTGTGTACCTTATTAGGAACTATATATGAGTTCATCTGGATCAGATCTTCAATGTGATCAATCAATGATTTCAGTATGTGATGCTCTACTAGCGCAGTCTCCCACTTCACATAGCCATAATCTACAAAGACAGTGAGTTATCAAGAACAAAACACTGCAGTCAGATGCGATCCAGTCCCTCAAAACCGACAAAATATTGAGAAATACTATTAATGCATAAATGCCATTTTCCCCCGATTTGTAGGAATTCTTACAATTTCCCTGTGATTCGATTAAAATTATATTATTCTCTTCACAGTAAGATTCATGTATTAAAAGAGCTTCAACGTGGGAATAAAGCCTAGTACATGTACTATCAAAGTAGTGAGGGTGGAGGTCGGGTGGTCAGAGACCGTAGAGCCTGTCTCCTGGGACCTGTAGACAGTGGCGTTTAGCCAGCCCTCCACCATTACAACCCTCAGCCCCTTCCAATCCCGCCTCGTCTTTGGATCTCATCCATGTCTGTCTAAATATATAGTACCGTATAGGTGAACGTGGCATTCAGTTTAAAGTAGCTGAATCTCCCTACATTTGGGGTGAACACCCCCCCCCCCTTGGGTTGTGACGACTCCCACGTTATCATATAGGTTAAAATGCATTAACACAATGGACTTCACCATAACAAAGATCACAGCATAACGTGTAAACCTACTGGTGATGTCAATGTATGACTCCACATGGCACTTGTTGCAAAAATCAGATTTACTTAAGTTTTCATATCGGGTACTCTGACACCGGGTGCATCCCGACCTTGCCGACACTTTGGTGTCATAATGCTTGAATCATAAATAAATGAATGCGGCACTTGTGAGTTACTCGCCAGACCTGCGTTCATAAAACAATGGGTATGCCAGATTACAGCACTATGCGGTTAAGCCAGTTAATGGGTTAACCTACGTTAACGGGTCCTCCTTAGGGAACATATTACCGAACTGGTGCTAACGATTGGCACGATTGGCAGTTAATTACCGCCAACAATACCCTGTTATGGTAGTGTTATATCATCTATACACCAAGAGGCCTGATCAATAATAGCCTGTCACCCCTCTTAGCCACAGACTGCAATAGCCCGCCCAAACCACTGCCACTCTATCACCATACCATCACAATACACTATGGCTGACTCGCCTTCACTTCAGCCTGGTATCTCACATTTCTTGCGGACTCATATTCTTTTATACTACATTGTAGTATAGAAATTGAGTCTAAAGCAATTATATTCAGTAGTATTAAATAAGAATACCAGGTACTACTAAATAGTTTTACTGTATATATTCCAATCAGTCAAATAATTTGATGGCGCTAAACATTGAGTAAGATCGAGATCGAAATATCATACGAAATGTACATCCTTTATATTTTACTTCATGGAAACTTTATAATGGTTCGATTTATATTTTGTAAGTCGTAAAAACCAGCTAAGACCAAGCGATTTTAGCCAGTCAATAAATTTACACATTTTTTGACACAGTTTGTCTGTATCTATCAATAAAATTTAGTTTTGAATAGCCTTATGGCATCAATGTATACCGTAAATTCTCGCGTATAAGCCTAACTCTCGTATAAGCCGCACCCCGAGTTTGGGGCAATCCTATAAGCCGCACTGGCCATCTGATTATGGTGGCTTTAATACTGTACTATAGTAACAAAAACTCGCGTATAAGCCGCACCCAGACCATGGGCCGATCCTATAAGCCGCACCAGCGATCTGACCCTCGTACTAGCCGCGGCTTCTACGCGAGAATTTACGGTACACAGTAGTTTCATGTGGCTGGTGTAAAAAACAAATGGCCCATGTACGATCTCGCTACACAGGCAGTTGAGGCCCCATTGGCCTATGTCCTTAAAAAGTTTTCGGCAACACTGCATTTGGACGGCCAGTTGCAGTCTTTTTGCTAGGCTATAGCCAGTGTGTGTCCGGCAGGTTTTTGTATTGACTGCCTTGTAGAATAGAGGTAGCCCTCACAGTCACAGTAAAACCTCGATTATGTGTGGAACTCCGGATTATCAGGACTCCCGGTATGGCTTGTATGATTTTCCCAAAACTCAGTTGCGGCTTATATGCAAGGTTTTTGAAATATACCTGCTAATACAGAAATGAAGTGGCCAAAACTAGAACTCCGATGTGGCATATATCATTTCCAGAAAATCTGGGTGCAGCTTAATATACCAGAGCTTATACTGGTGTAATATACCGGTGCTTATACTGGAGGTGCGGCTTGTAGGCGCGGCTTTACGGTAGGCCTACCACCAGCATGCCGTCCCCCACCCCTTATAGTGGAGGTGCGGCTTGTAGGCGCAGCTTTACGGTAGGCCTACCACCAGCATGCCGTCCCCCACCCCTTATACTGGGGGCTTTACGGTAGGCCTACCACCAGCATGCCATCCTTCACCCCTTATCCCATACATCCTGTCTGGTTGGTGGCTGGCAACACTTGTTAGTAGTCATGTGCCAACCATGCCAGCCCCTGGGTGGCCAGCCAACTCACACTCTTGACCCCCACTCCCCTGGTAATGCCCCACCTACCCCATCCCTCTTCCCGCTGCACCCAGAGGCCAGGTAGAAATGAACATATTTTCATTTAGCTAGTCTCTAGATAAGCTTAGATTTGTAGACTCGTACCTTGTTGATTTGTCATTGCTCTTCTATTAATCATTGCTTTACTCTTGCCCTTGCCCTGTGGTAATGTAGGGGAACGTTCACAAATAAAACTATCTGTTCTTTGAACTATTTCTCAAGACTCCCCTCCCCCATCCCCATGTCACTATTTCGCCCACACAAATGTATGACCTTATCTTTTATCACTACCAAATGACTCGCAACCCGACCCCCTTAGTATACGGTGACCTCATTTTTGAAGGTTCCCCTAGGGGTGATGATTGGGCTGCCCAGACTGCAGTGCATGTAGTACACAGGTTGGGGTGACCCCCTGACCCTGCCCTGCCCCGCCCTGACCGTTGTCAGCAGCCAGTCTATGCACGTGTGCTGCATGGCCTAATAGATAACCAGATGGGGTGGGGTCAGCGAGTGACCAGCCGCAGAGCAACATGGGCGGGGGGGGGGGGGTAGATTTTACCCTTTAAGGATCGCATAGTGCTTTAATGAATTGACGCGTGATTGCAGTGGTGGCGGTTAAATCGTCAGGGCTGCATTCAAACATCATGCCTGCCCTATAGGGTTGATACACTCCCGAGGAGTCGGTATTGTGCTTAAATGAATGCAGCCCTGGTGAGTGGACTAGCCACGGTAAGGACATGCATCGTGACGACAAAGGCACATCACATTAAAGTACTGCGGTCTTTAAAGGGTTAATGGATTAACAGATTGTAATTTGCTAGATGGCTCCAACACTTCTGGAACATGTGTTGGGACTGGATATAACAGATCCACCTTTAGCGTTTGGAATTGGAAATATGGAAGATGCAGAGATCCTACCGCATTAAAGGAGAAAGCAGCTTACCAATGTCTAAAACAAAAACCAGTAGGTCTTTGAAATCTGAGAATATGGGCAAATTCATCGTATTAATTAGATCAGTACTTCTAGTGATTAATATAGCTAAAAAGACATAATTAACACCAGGCCAGGGAGGGTTTCTTATCAACATGATTGGTGATAAAACAGCAGTGTCTTAATTGGACAAGTCTGTTATCTGCTCTTCTTGAAGACCCTTAAAGTCGCTCTAGAGTGAAGTGCTTCGAGGGTTTGGGAGGACTCTCAATTTCTGATAAAGGTGATAACATATTGGGATGTTCAAGTGTTCCCGATAAAGAGTGTGCTCGTATATATCTGTTCAGTATTCAATGGTTCTTGACTGCCGGTAAAGATAAAAACGATCCCACAAACCATGTACATGAACATTTGTATCAGGAAAAGGTACCCAGCGACGGTTTGTCAGATTTATGGTACTAAACTTAATTTGGTCGAGGTAGCTTCCTAGAGCAAAAGCCTCAAAGCCACATCATTTGAGAATTAGGGCCTACAAAGTGTATTTTTAGTCTTAAAAAAAAAGACAAACAAGGAGAGGTCTATACGTAGCGGCTGTGGAGGGGGGGGGGGGTCGACTATGAAGAAAGTAGCTGTTCAATATGATATCATAAGCAATTGGAAACATGATCAAAGTAAAGTAAACCCAATTCAGTGTTATGTGCAAACCGAGTCATACTCAGGATGACGTGTTCATCATTGGTTGAAGGTACGGTGTGTTTTAACCCTTTAAATTAAACTGAGTTTAAAGGCATAGTACTTTAATACACTATGCCTTAGGCCAAAAAAGAGGTTTGTTTCAGGTAACATGGCAAGAAAATGTAGGGTTTATAGGTCGGATTTATTTATTTATTTAAACGTTTTATTTTTTAACATGAAAGTACTACCCGGCCTCTACTTAGACCCAAAAATTCACCCAAAAAGGGGAAAAATAAGGAAAATTCTTCAAAATCGCATAATAAAATGTAGGGTCGGCCCTGTTTTGATGGGGTCGGTCGGGTGACCTGAAACAAACCTTCTTTTTTTTGGCCTTATGTCGTCATGATGCATGAATGCATCCCTGTTGAGTTTACTCGCCAGGCCTTCATGAAGGCATCATGCCGATCCTACGGGGTTGATACACACCTAAGAGGGACAGCACCGCGTCATGACGACATGGGACATAACACATTAAAGCACTATGCGACCCTTAAAGGGTTAAAAACCAACAATAGGCCCGTGTAGCGGTATAAATATGGTGTGGTGTCGGGCGAGGTGCGGGCACCATACATCATCAGACATGAAACCCCACTGGGTCACTGCCACAAATCATAGCCACCTCTCCCACTCGGTGTCTGCGCAATGTGTGATGCTAAACTACATGCGCCTTAAAGTAATGGTCTTCTTGTGGAAGGTACCTAGACGTGGGTATCGTTGATTCAATCAAGTGTAATGATACATCTCATGATGATCCCTACTAAGGAATGGAGATATGGGGAAAACGCTCAACTGAATGTAAATTACTCAAAGGCGCCAAATTGTTGGAAGATAGATATCCAGTAACTCTAATTAACGAATTCGTTAGGCGGAGACATCTGGATTCTAATTCCGCCTTAAATGGCCATATGTAGAGCTGCAGACAGAATGGCAACCAGAGGCAGAGGCGTTGTGGTGCCAGATATGGCCGTGTGACTGTCTGAGGGTAGGTATGGACAGGTATCCTGCTGATGGGAACGGCTGGCATGTGTGGGCAGTGTACTAGTGTAACCCCTGTAGGGCTGCATATATATATTTATTTTGGTTGACATAATGCCCTGGTGAATCTAATCAAAACTTAACTTGGACACCCACGCTACTTGCAGATATAGCGTAGGTATCATATAATTCCGACCTTGACATCATAAGGATGGAATACACAGTATAAATATGTGTATTTAATTATAAATATGTGTATTCAACTGTCAGGTTGTGAGATCCCTTTGAAGTTGGATGTGTATTTCAGAATACACAAGACCGAGGGCATGGTTTTATTACCTTATTTGGTGGCAATTAGCAGATGTGTATTAGAACTAGCGCAATGTAGCGCAGGTCACACTTGTATGAGGCTAACGCCAATCTCGCTTCGAGTCTAGGCGTTAGTACTGTAGGGTATACTGAATCAATCAAAACTGTGCTGGCGAGTCTACTCACCAGGGCTGGATTCATGTATCATGCCAAACCCCTGGAGGTGTACTGACCCCATAGGACCAACCTGCTGCATGAATGCATCGCTGGTGAGTAGACTCAGCAGGGCTGCATTCTTGCATCATGCTGATTAAGGGCATGGTGCCTTTAGAGTACTATGCGGCCGTTAAACGCGCAACTCTCGCTCCCAGGGAAGCGAGTTTTAATGTATTCTGGGGGAGGGCCCAGTAACATGAGTCACAGCTGCTGTGTGTCACGTGTCAGAGGGGACCAGTCAGGGTGCAGCACTATCATTGGGTCAGGGCCATGAATGTAAACAAAACAAAGCAACGTGGTCTTACCTCCCATCCAACGTCCTTTACTGCTTTACATTGGATATGACTATTCTGTACAGTAGGAATCCTATGAGTATACACATGTATTATAGTCCAGTGGCATGGCATAATCCTGGCACTGAGAATAGTTTGACTAGTTCTATTGTCAGTATGCTGTAGTTTATAAATTTGATCTCGATTTATACAGTTATAGTATTGGTAGGCTACTGATGTTTCAATGTGCACTGAATATATGTAGGCCCCCCCTTTGTATATATATATATATATATATATATATATATATATATATATATATATATATATATATATATATATATATACATATATATATATATATATATATATATATATATATATATATGAAATGAAATCAGTTTGCCAATGAGGTAAGGAAATCAATCCATAGCTTCTCCTTGAAAGTGTTTGTTTTCTTTACAAGCACAGGTGTTGGGGTTTTCTGCCTGGGATTTTTTGCAGTCATCACATGTCTAGTGGAGGTTCTGGGTCGGTTGACATGCTCATTCCAGTCTAGTATTGACAGGTTAGTCTTCATCCTGTATGCCTCCTCTCCAAATACAATCCGTTTGTCATGGTACTGGAGAAGAGAGTTGTTGAATGACTCTACATAGTGTGTGTCATTACACAGCCTGTAGTTCTCTGCGTCTTTGTAGGCTGCACAGCTATGTATGAACTTGGTGAGGAGCTCCTCAGCCACAGGATCTGTTATGATTGTCTTTGTAGGCTCATAGTGAGCATCCTTTTTGCACCTGGATGATGCACTGCATTTCTCATGGTTACCCTTGTAGTGTTCTACCATGTTATCCAAGCTGTCACGGAGTCTTGCTGCACTTCCCCCACAGTTCTTCATACTCCAGTATACATGGGTTTTAATAGAGGCAGCTTTATCTGACAACTCAGGATGCCATGTTTTACCCCTTGATCTAGCTGGCCCACTGGTTATCACTTTGGCTGCTCTGGACACGCCTTTACATGCATGCCAGGTATCCTTGCTGTTGTCAGTTATGTGCTGTTTCTCCCTCACATATTTAGTCACACTTGCATTGTTATCATGAACATGGGTTCTTATTGTAGTGTCTTTCTTCTGGAAGTGACCATACAAACGTTCTACCCCCACCATCTCATGTTTCTGGCTACATGGCTCATCATCTTTGGTCACCACCTCTACCTTTAGGACTTTGTGTGAACGTTGACCAATGCAGACAATGTCTGAAAACTTGGCATTTTTGCGCCAGCAATGCCTAGCATCTGTTATTATGTCAATGCCCTGACATGGTGTTTCGCCATCATCTAGCATAGTCAGAGTAGTCTCCTCTAGTAATGCATCCTCTTGTGCTGAGACAGCCGCTGCTTCAACAACCTTTGCATATGTCCCCTGTAGAGTTTTCATCTGACTCTCTCCGATTTTCCCAATCTTTGCCTCAGTGCAGAGCTTCTCATACTGGACAGGTAGCATGCCTGACGAGAAGAAAGCGTGAGCCATTCTCAAATTTGCCAAGAAATGTCCCCCTTCAGTGTGGGGTGATGAGGTCCAGTTGAATGAATGCCCATCAGCACAAGAGACCTTCAATGACATAACATGACGAAACTGAGTTTTATCAGATATGTACAGATCCTGTTTGCATTTTCGGCTATGGGCACCAAGTTGCAGAAGGAGATGTTGCATGGATGAAAGTGTAGCAATAAATAAGTCCTGGTTGGTTGCCTCCTCTATACCTAATAACTGAAACTCAGGTATAATACTGCTATCCTCAGCAGTAGTTTCTGTGCTTTCTGCAGCTGTGGACAGTCCATTCTGGGTAATATAAAAATCAAGAATCTGCTTTAGGGCTGTGGTTGTAGTAGCTCGTTTCCCATTGTCAGATATATGCTCCTTTACCACTCCCAACTTTCCTAGAATCTCTTCTTTTTCCTCAGGACCGCCAGAGAATTCTAGACTGGATCTTCTTTGATTTTTCTTCTCTCTATTCTTCAAATTACGTGCTTTGTGTGCTTCATAGCTGTCTGATGGACATTTCCTTTTCACACTATGTAATCCACTTTCATTGTCTTGGGATGGAGCTGAGGATTCCATGGTCGTGTGCTACTCTCTCTGGGAATGTACAGACTAACCCTGAATAATGCCATCTAGCTTTACCCACGATAAGGCATCATTGCATTCATGTAATTGAACAAATTCCTTAGTATAAATTACCCAGATATCCGGCCCTGCACTCCCAAGGCACATGACCACAATCTGTGTTCCCAAAATTGACAGAATAGGTTGTTCTGCTTGAGTTGAGGGGATTCTCCACTGCGTGTACGAGGCAACTAAATAAAAGTCTAGAATTGGTCTGGACTTGCATTGAAAAGATCTCCATGTCTTTATCAAAAACGGAGTCTTCTAATGCAGCTTCTTGAGAAGAGGGAACGCAGGTTGTGCCCATGTACCTTGTGGAGTGCAGGGACCATGCCTAGAGTACGTCCACACATATACCCCAGCTGTCAAATGATGTTATTCCAAGGTTACAATAGCTTAAAGTAGACATTTCTAAAACGTTAAAGAGGTAAATCATTTACCTATGATGCATGAATGCAGAAAATAGTACCTTTTTTATGATCAATTTACCTCTTATGCTCATTTCATATTGCTGACATGTCACATTATTGACACAGAAATAGTGTATACTCTGGTAACCTATAAAATTTGATAACATACCTAGAGGTAGGGGTTTACTCCCGCCCCCCTCCACCACCTTCCTAAGCCACCTGTGCATGTCTGTACCCTCAACAGGCTGTCACCTCACCTGCCCATGTTATTGCTGGTCCTAAACAGAATTTTAATGTACTTGTGATGTAGCATGTAGTATTTTAATATTTGTGTATATTGCAATTGACATTATGCCTACTGTTATGTTATTTAGTAATGGCATGATGACTTTATTTCAACCTGGTACACACAATTAGAAGAACGTTTTGGTAAAAATGTTTCTTTCTATATTCCTTACAAAACAACTAAAGACCTTAGAAAAACGTTCCTAGGTCCATGTGGTATCCCTGATACAAGAGAAGGGTTCACAGAGTCCACTCCCCACCATGGCACCGGGTGGTAAAGCAATCTTATCTTGTAATTTATTGGCAAGTTGACGGAAGGGAATGTCCTAGGGGAACGGGATATATCAGTGAATTTCCCGCCAGTCTGGTTGTTTCCCGCCTATAGATACCGTATAAATGATGCTAAACCCTGCATCAGATGCTATGCATAATGGCACTCATTTTGAGTGGTCATATGTTGAGATCAGACAAATGGTGGATGAAATATAAGGGTTACAAAAGACACATTATTTCACACCCTACTGTTTTATTTCTTTAGTATGAAGTTCGTTATCTTGGTCACCTGATGGACAGGGAATTAATGGTATGAAAAAGGGTCCTGAATCTGAAATTTATCATAGCATTAGGGCTGATTCAAGGTAATGAAATGGCAATGATCGGCAATGCCAGTTGTTGCACAATAGCATTTCTCATTGAGTACTAAGTACATGTACTAGTACCTAAGAGTGTCCCCATTACTAGGGTGACTGCATACTTTGCCTACTCGTTACCCTTACATAGGTTATTAATTAAGGTCTATCCCATTGCAGTTCCATATCCTTATGTGGTATTTATAAACCTCCTTCTCACACGCAGTATACAAGAGCATATTCAAGTGATTTTATGTGTGGACATTTATTTGCACAAATACGGTAATGTCATGTTGGGGCCTGGGGAGCTGTGCCAGAGTTAGATATAGCTCAGCTCCACAGCCTAGCAGACATATACACGTTTTCACAATGTTCAAGATATCTTTCAAAAGTGCACAGGAGGAAAGGGAATTGAGATCCTTCTGTACCTCTAATGGATACGATTTTGCAGTTGAAAAGCCCAAACGTAAAAGAACACAGAACAGGAAGAATACAGGAGTACAGGGGAGTGTACACGGATGTGCCTCCAGTACACAAGCTGTGGATCCAATACCACACACAAGTGGGGCTACTGCAACTGTAGATCCTACTCCAGAGGATTCTACTGTACCTACAGAGGGTGGAATAGATGAATGTCCTCACTGCTATTGTAAACCCTGTGTCACTACCTATCACCAGCAGTGGATGGGACAAGGACAAGCTGCCCGTCCAGGAAATAATGTGATTAGAAAGAAACTTTACAAGAATTTCTGGAGTATGATATCTGGTAGAGGGAAATGGAGAGATCCGAGATACTTGCAAAAAAGGAGGACACTATTGGATTTACATCAAGGTCACCTTGATGAGGAAGCAATTGTGTTTGTTGGATCCGTTAGGGAAATAATGCCAGACTGTGTATTGAAGTTTGTGAGAGGATTATACCCTAACCCACAGTCCCAACCTTACATGGGACATAGGTGGCACTAGACACCATATACAGTAAGTGATTAATCTAATTCCTGTTTATTCACAGCAAATCATTCATATAAATGGGAAACCTGCTATACTTCACCACACCATTATCATTATATGTCATCATCATAATCCCCTGGTTAAAATAATATAAGAAGTTGTTTGAACCTCACAGCACCACGATGACACACTCAGCTGTCACCCTAGTGTATTCTTTGCCTAGCCCCACGTGCTCTAGGCCACACATGGCCCCAGTTGTAAACAAAACAAGGGTAGCTGTCACTCACATTCTATAACGGTCTCCTCAACTGTTATATTTGAAATAACATGGCATCATTCTTCTATTTTAAATTATATTTCAAGATAATTGTCAAATCATTTGTTACGGCTTACATTTATAGATCAACCTGCAAAAATATGAATTTGATGATTTGTTAGATTCTGAGAAATACACATATTTGTTGTAGACCTCTGACATACCATGCTCTGACAAGGCATTTGCATATACGCAAGGCTAGTAGTATATATATTCCAGCTGGGGGTTTAACAGGTTAGCGGTTTATCGGTAGTAGTACATGTAGTAGTAGCAGCAGGAGGAGGGTTGGGGTCGTGTTGCTGCTGGTGGCATGTAGTGACATGGTATAGTGTTACTACATCAGCACGGGTTGTTGGTTTGTTAAGCTGGCAGATTCCATCAGTGTAGGGGCCTACTGGAGAAGGAGACCGCCTGGATGCACCGCCAGGTATCAGACACCCCCGGTCTCCGCACTCCTGGTAAAACCTGACACCATTCTTTATCAAGGGGTTTCAAATATACTCCCTGACCACAGATGTGCATGTGAAAAACTACCCCCTTTCATAGTAAAATCAATGATTTTTGGGCACTCAAAGTACCCCTAGTTTTATGAAAACGCTGGTATTTCATGTTAAGGAGAGGTTGCAAACGGCACCAGAGACTCATGGGTGAACCCATTTTTATTTTCCATGAACACTTGTGTAAAAATAGACACCCTTTTCCCCAAATCGCAGATTTAAAAAAAAATAAAGCGACCCTTTTTTTTCGGAAAAGGTAGACATATGATCATGACCCTGGTCCCTGTCTTTGCATATTCTCTAACAAGGATGGTGTCTGGCACTCTGCGAAACGCGGGGACGTCCCACTCAGTACCTTCCACATCAAATAAACACTCGGCCCGTACGTCTCCCAGATCCCACAGAATTGGTATAGGTCGCCGTGGGAAAGTTTAAGTCTATCGTCCTTTTACCTTCCCTAGATTTAGAGTACATTTTACTGCATTTGACTATGTATGTATACAGAAACTTTCCAGGTCCCCTGTCGATGTATTACTGGCTGGCTGTTCACTATAATCAGTAGGAAGCTTAAAAAGCCATCGTGAGACTCGAAATAAAGTAAGACGAGAAAAATCTGTACTAGGCGGCCCATTAAGAGGGCTAAACTGTAAACTGATACTACCGGTACACATCATATGGCCATTTAGTCATCATTTAAGATGTTATTATCGTCGCCCACTCCTCTGCGCCTGATTCCCAGCACATATATAGGTGTACAGATGTACATTTTACTTTGCAAAACCTTTAGACTACTTCCCCGTCCACTGATATTAATGTACTGATTTGAAGAAATGCCGAAATGCCACACCCCCCCTTCACCAAAGTAGCATATATGAACACATATGCCCCTTTAACAGCTGGCGATACATCACAGTTAATTAGGGCCGTTTTGTGCAAAGTCGATACTCTATAAAGCTGGGACAGACCCAAGAAATTGACGTTTGTCGGTGGGGGGGGGGGGGGGGAGTTGAGCGATCCAGTCAGCATCAACAGAGCGATTGCTGGATTGCAATGTAGGATGGAAAATAATATCATTAGAAATACCTAGAGTAGGTACACAAAAGTCCACGAGTTTTAGTCTGTTGAGTTGAAGGTCGGGGCGTATTTCACGAGGCAGCAGGCCGAATAAAATTATATCGGGGGTCGGGGGCGCAAAATGATTGGCCCCTCTAGATTTGTGACGACAGAAATATCTCACCCATTTTAGCAACTGGGGCTTCATAAAGAAGAGGAGGGAATTTGGGGCTGATTGGGGGGGGGGGGGGAGATTCTGGGCATAGTTATGCGTACATCTAATTAATGGCTGGCCCCTTTTTTAAAAACGAAATAAGTCTAAGACTCTAGACTAGTGGAAAAACATCATTCTGAATCCCTGTCCTCACTCAGTGACACTTCATAGGTTCGATCATCAGGTGGGCCTGTGGCCTACCATTACGTCTTGTGAAAAGCAAAACCTATGTGACAGTCTGGATTACCTAGAAAAGCCCAACCGGATGTCAAACTATCTAAACAAACAAAAACTGGACTGATTTAGACTGTAAACTTTAAACTCTTCAAAGACGAGTACGGACTTTGGAGTAAATCAGTTTTGGGATTATTCTCCCGTTAAGTTTTTTTTTTAAAACACGGAAGAAGTCAGAAAAATAGTCCACTCTTTATCAAATACAGCTTTTTGTCAGTTCGTTGCTGCATGGATCCGCTATTTAGCACTGCATCCACCCCCAGCACTCCGGTTTCTGGTCCCGGGGTTGTTTGCCATGGTAGCATAGAGGGGGTGGGGGGATGGGAATTTAAGGAATGTGGCTTTGATGTGGTGTAGGTAGGTGGGCGGAGGTGGACCCTGGACGACCAGCACTGTTTACTGCACCTCCTACCTACCTGCAGTTAGACAGGCGAGGCACAACTCTCCCCACAGCCAGCTCTAAGAAGGGCTACCAACTGTGTTAAAGACACCGAATGATGGGGGGTTGGGGGGGGGGGGATCAGTGTCGAATCTGAAGAGATGATGGTAGAGTATTAACAGATAGCACTATTTCTGCTTTTTGAGAAATTCATACTTTTATCCAATATCAGATTATTCATAACCCCCTCCCCCACATACGTGTGTATCGGGGGAGGGGGGGCATAGGATGCACCTACAAAACGAGGTCCTGTCCATCAGGCTATTTTTTTGACACATGTTTTGAAACATGTTTCATGACACATATATATAACGTAGATTTAATGTGTCATAGAAGTGAGATAAATATACTGCAGTGACACTGACAGAAAACCCTTTAATAAGGAGCTATGATAGTTATTTCATGGTATTATCTATTATTAAGATATAATACATTAAGATATAAACGATGTGATCCTTCTATAAATACAATACACATGTATATGATGTAGCAGGGTATCTCTAAAACAACTGCTTTATAAGGGAACATTCACAAATGACTAGAAGTTGGGGGTGATCTTTGGGTTTAGTTACACAATTACGTGAACCAGGTCATACATACTTTGTGACCGTTCCCTCTAGTAGTCCCTCAAAGAACAGTGTTTTGAATCTGAGCACGTGGATGAAAGATACATCACGAAATAAGATGTAAGGAAGTTAAGTAGGCAAAGAAAACCTCTATCAGATATAAGATTAAAAAGACCCCTCAATTAAAAAAGGACAGGAGAGCCCGCCCTGCTGCTTATGTAGGATGAGAGGGCCTTACATATACTACATGTATGTCTTAAAAGGTGTTTTAGAAGAACACCTTTGTATTCAGCCTATCCAGTCTAGGGGCTATGTCTGACACCTCGCCCTGCCCAGTCTAGGATAGAAGCTTGCACATATGAGAGGAGGGGTGGGGGCAAAAAGCAAACTAGAAACTATTTTGAATAATGTATTTCGAGAACTGGAACTGCTTTTAGGTCTTTAAAAATATGAATCAGAATCAATCTAGAGCACAGACACTAAAACGAAGTTACAAGAAAACCACAATGAAAGTTATTTCATGTATATATGTCTATCTATATTGGCCAAAAAGATAACAGCAGATATAAAGGTGTGTCTCAGATAGCATGGGAAGAAAGTCTGAGTCGGGAAGTCAGCTCTTATAATTTCTTTTCATCTTATTTCTTCAAACATGACTACTAGGCAGCCACCTAAATTGCCCACAGAGCCTAACCATATTAAAGGCATTTAAAAAAACACCACTTTGCTCGCCACGGTCGGGTGACCTAAAAAAAACCTTTATTTTTTATCTGGAATAAGTAATACATGTTGAATAACAAATTAAATGGGCGAGTCACCCGGGCGAGTCACTACTACCGTACGGTTGCAAAATGTATCCCGTTTCCTAGTTAAAGTTTTACCATCAGAGGAGAAACCACAACCGGGGACAGGTGAGGAAGGTGGTGTTGGTGATGGTGGTTTGGGGAGGGGGGGGGTTGGGGCCAGTGCCCCTGGTTTAATAACCAACATGTATGGGTTACAGGATGTGGTTTGCTCCCGGACGTCTATGGAGTAGCGGAACATTACCCTGCACGTCTGTTCTAGCCACTAGACTAATTGTGTCATAATATACCCTGCCTAACCTAGGAAGATCCAGACCCCCCTCCCCTTTGATTTATCCCCAAGATATTTCTAATGATATTTTGATCCGTCGCGGGACAACGCTTTCGGTACATGTTGGTTTTGGTGGACACCCCTCCCCCCTTTTCCAAAAGATCCGAGTCTAATTTGCCTGTTACTTTACATACTTTAAGATAACAAGAGTACACTGTCTAGAGTCTATATTACCATTCGAAGAGTGAAAGGGGAGGAAAACGCACTTCACTACAGTGGATTATTACTGGACATCGATTCTCTGTCTCTTTGTAGCTCTATAGTGATCGATGCCCAGTTTTATACTTCAGACCAGTGGCTCATTTTGGCTGTTTTTTGCCTCACAGATTGCTCCTAGCGCAAAATCCTGACTAGGTGTCAATATATTCTCTATGCCAATGTGTAATATGAGGGTAGAAAACAGTGGAACCTCAGTTAGAAAAAATCCTACTGAACAGTTTTTGAGAAAATTAGGGTTTTGTTGCCATTTTTTGCTGTTTTTAGTACATTTCCTACATAACCCGTGAACGCCAGCATTTCTCAATGTTCAGGTATTTAGAATTAGAATTTGACATTTTTTTATTCGCAGTAGGATTCCTGAATACCGAGCCATTCTAGAAAAGCTATTCTTTGGAAAAAATACTTAGTATTTCTTGATGATTTTCGTTGCACAAATTTAGGTTGTAATATAAAAACTGCATTGTCATCCAATCAAAGTGTTTATGCACTGTTGAGGGTCACCCCCTCCCACCCTCTTCACTGTGCATTGAAGGAGAACAGGCAGGAGAGGTACACGTGTCTGTATATAGCTGTTGACCTGGGTGCTGGGTGCATTTTTAATTTATGGGGTGCCAACTGTTCATGAAAGAAAATTCAAATAGATTTTTTTTTTTTAGTATCAGATTAATGCAACTGCAAGTCGTGACAGCACTTAAAGCATTCTATTTGCATTAATATGAATGGTGGCCACCTTATGGGGTGCCAAATATTCATGAAAGAAAAATTGATAAGAATTTGTTTTTTATTAGCATTAAATTGATGCAACTACAATTCGAGATTGCATTTCAAGCATCGGGGCATTCAATGAATGGTAGTCATCTTAAATATATGGGGTGCCAACTGTTCATAAATAAAAAAAAGAATAGAATTAGTTTTTTTATTAGTATCAGATTAATGCAACTACAATTTGTGATTGCACTTAAAGCATTGTGGCATGCAATGACTGGTAGTCACCTTGAATGTATGGGGTGCCAACTGTTCATGAAAGAAAAAAAAGAAAGTTTTTTTTTTAAGAATCAAATTAATGCAACAGCAACTCAAGATTGCATTTAAGCATTATGGCATTCAATGATTGGTGGCCATCTTGAACCTATGGGGTGCCAACTCTTCATGAAAAAAACAACTAAATTGGATGTTTTTAACAGTTTAAAATTAATGCAACTACATTTCAAGATTGCATTTAAAGCATTGTGGCATTCAATGAATGGTGGCCATCCTAAACCTATGGGGTGCCAACTGTGTTTGAAAAAGGTATCAAATAGAAATGTTCTTATATAGATATCAAATTAATGCAACTACAATTCTTCATTGCACTGAAAGCATTGTGGCATTTAGTAAATGGTAGCCATCTTGAATGGGTTGAATGAAGGAAAAATCAAATAGGATTTGTTTTTTTGATAGTATCAAATTAATGCAACTACAAGTCAAGATTGCATTTCAAGCATTGGGACATTCAATAAGTGATAGCCATCTTGAATCTATGGGATGCCAACTGTTCATGAAAGAAAAATAGAATAGATTTTTTTTTATTATTATCAAACTACTGCAACTGCAATTCGAGATTACATTGAAAGCATGGTGGCATTCAATCAATGGTTGCAATCTTGAATTTCGAAATGAACATACACACAGACATATAGGCATGAACATGGTGTTCTCCTTCATATAGATATTCATGGATTTCTATTTCTAATAAATATAGCTTTCTGTTACATGGATGTCGATGTCCAGTTTTAGATATATATCCATATAGTGCATTGGAGTGCTATAATGTTGGACTGCTGTATATTTATCAATATGAAAGTTTGTATTTTATGGCTGGTTTGTGAGAATACAGTGGTCGGAGTTGTTGCGTGGGTTAAGTCTTCCATGGCACAGGTACATATAGATTTCAAGGAAGGCCACATGAACAGAAGGTGCGGGGACGAGGCACAGCATGCCCTGCCAGGCCCGGGCCTGCACAGACACTTCAACAAAATGAGATGTACATGACAATCACGAATATACACACATGGGCAGACATGGGGTTTACCACGCTGTTTGAATAGACACGCCCACGTTCAGGTATTATATGTCTGCCACTCACTATAGTACTAAAGGCCGGCATTGAAGGTATGGGAGTACAATTGTATAGGCTTATTGACATTAAGAGAGAAATAGAGGAATATATCAAATTTATGAAAGGCACACAGACTACATGGCTATTATAGCCAAGGTATCAGATATATCTGTAGTCAATATGGAGGAATACAGTCGATGACAGATCCTTCTTTGGTCATTGCATTGGGGGTCCTGCTATATCCCGGACCTAGTGTATACAGAAGGGTTGTCTTATGTATAAACCACTGGTATACTAACATCTAATCCACAAACAGCCAAATATGTAAGTTCGTATGGAAAGCTAAGTGTCTAGAGATGTGCATGGGACCTCAATTGGCCCCTATAGACCTTAAACATGGTGACCTCTCACCAGCCAAGTATGGTAATACTTGGCTGGCCTGCTAGCTAATATATCTGATGGCAGTTGTTTCTTAAGTTCTAATCGCAATGATTAAAGGATGAGCTATCATAGTTAAATGATTATAAAATACGGTTATGATCCATAGCTAAGTATGGCCATGTCGACCTTTATGAACAGATTGGTGCAAGTAACAATATAGATGTATGTGAGTGAGCAGAGTCTAAGGGAGTGGCCATCTTTTTATATATAACAACTGGGGAGGGGGAGGACCTGCGTACAGACATACAAAAAATTATTTCCCCGCCCCAACATCTCTTCGTGGGGTCAAAATTCTCACATCCCCCCACCCTAAGGCCGTTTTATTCTGATAACTTGGATTACGGATCCGCCGATGGAAATTTTGGCATTTTGTAAAAAAAAAAAAAAAAAAAAAATTTACCCCCCTCCGCTGGGATTTTTTGAGAATTTTAGCGACAAAAAAAAAAAAAGTACATGCTGGCTGGCAGACACCCAGAATTAGGCTTTCAAAATTGGGAATATTTCTCAATAACCTTCATTATTTTTCTATATACCCACATTTAATAGCCAAAACAAGACTTTTTGCATGCTTTTTTTTTTTTTTTTTTTTTCCTCCCGCCCCTGGAAAATTTTAGTACAGAATGGCAGCTTTTTTTTCCTTTTTTTTCCTCCCGCCACCCAAAATATATGCTCTGAGTGCCCGTAATCCAAGTTATCAAAAAAAGGTGGCCTAAGCAATCGAAAATCGTCCACTCGCAACGCCCTTTAAGGATACGGTGGCCTTTTCACCAAAACAGGTGACATGCGCGCAAGTAGGGGAGTTCGTCGTTTTGAACGAACTACCCCAAGTACCCCCAAGACTAAGAGAGTTCCACCCTTGCTGACTCATTGGCTACATGTATTTTTTTTATGGCTTGCCTATTGGACAAGTATTAAGGATTCTAGAGAGAAAATACATGAAAAAAATTATCATATACATGGAACTGTCTTTTCTTTTGAAATGTATCACACAAGGTTCCACCATTACATTAGAAAAAAAAACCGCCTGGCGACGAGGGATATTTAGGGAAATGGGTGATTTTTTTCCTTTTTACTTCCCCCACCCAACACAAGAGGGGTCTAAAATATGTAACCCCTATAGAGATCTCCTTGTTTAAAAAGAATTACCACTCCCTAAAATAGAGAAATTCATAGTATGCGAATGAGGAGGGTGACCGTCTGACCCCAGGACCCCATGCTCGCACTCCCTGCCCAATCATCGGCCAATGTTACGCTATGGGCTGAGAGCAGACCCTCTCTTGACTTGTGCACCAGTTTAGTGGCCCAACATGTGTGGATTTGGAAATACAGACCCAACTACTAACTAATTCTATAACAGAGAGGGACAGAGAGGTAATTATGGCTTCATGTATTCGACCCCTATACGAGAAACGGGTATCATAACATATTGGGCGGTATGCAGCCTGCTCCCAGGCTATCCAACTGATAGGATAGACGCTGGCCGAGGCTCCCAGTCCTGACCGGCCAAACCGCAGCACATGGTTGACATAGTTGCGGTACAGGAGTAGCGTTTGATGTCCGCTCCGAGCACAGATTTGAAGAATGTTAACCCATAAAAAGGCCACCCCGCCACACGCAGACGCAGTGTACAGTGTACGGCCACCCCCAACTAGAGATACCCTGCCCAGTCAGGCAGAAGGGGACGTCCTCCCGTCTGAGTGTAAGGGACTCTACCTGTATCTTGAGGTACCTTTAGGGGCCGCATAGCATTATGCCCTTCGATCGTCATGATCTAGAAAGACTTAGAATAGCAGAAGAAAACACCTGGTAGACGTTACATCCATATCTAAGGTATTTAAAACCAGCAAAGAAGATATATTGAAATTCCTCAAGGAGGCTCAATTGTGGGACAAAATATGAAATGAAGGGGGGGGGGGGGGGGGAATGCAAAACAACAAAAGAAATTTAAAAATTTAAAAAAAAGGGGGGGGGGGGGTTGGTAGCTTGGTGAGTCGGGAAGTATTGCTCCAGACTCATGGCACACAGTTGTATAAGCTTGGAGTCTCTTTTGCCTCGTGACTTCATCTTTGGCTGCCTACTCCCATGCTGTGGTAGACTTACAGCATATCAGAGGCCTGTCCCTCCCACACCATGTCTATGTGGTATCTCAGGTTAATGAACCCTTGCTTCGGTTAATAGACTGTTAATGTGTAGGAGTGGGATTTCTATCTTTTGGCTCATCACTTGTATCTAATGGCAGTCTGCAATGCAAAACGCAACTTGTCCTCCGGACGTTAAACTACCTAACAATCAATCACTGATCAAAGCATGATACATGAATGCAGCCCTGGCACTATTAACTTTTCAAGGCTGCATTTATGAATCCTGTCAACCCTTCGGGAATGTATCAATCCTATAGGGTGGGCATGATTTATGAAAGTATCATAACGATAACGATAAAGGACATATCGCATTAGAGGCATAGAACTTGTCGACAGTCTGAGTGCAGGCATGACAGGTACTCCGCCCTTTATATACGGCAGCCCCAGGCAGATTTGGATTCTATGGGAAAAATTACATAGAATCAACTCTCAAAAGTTTATCAACCAATTGGGTGAGATACTTATTAGAAATGACCTGTCTAGGGTGCATGCAGTTTGCGGCCCTTACAGCCCTTACAGTTGCAATGATAACATCCTGCTGTTGGTAGACAGAGGGTGACGGGTGACATGCACAGGGGGCGAACCAACATAATACATGTGTATGACGTAGACGACACGGCAAGAAATATGAAGTGTTGCACATATACACCGTTTTGTGCGACTTCCATGAATTGTTTGACTAGGTTTGGTTGGTCTGGCTGTTGGAGCGGACGTGGAAGGGGGCAGCGAGATTCAGCGAGATTTAATATTGAGTTTAATGTTCTTGTATGTATAGATGGTAAACTTATACGTCTCAGAAAATGCTGAAAATTGTCAAGGTGTGGCAACAAGGTCAATGTTATACGCGAGTTTTTGCTACTATTATGCAGTACTAAAGTCACCACAATCAGATCGCTGGTGCGGCTTATAGGATAAGCTCGAATTCGGGGTGCGGCTTATACACAATTTATGCTTATACGCGAGGTTTTACAGGTTTATATTTAGTCATATCGCGCCTTATATCGGGCTGAGACCAATGTGAGGTTACATGATTGTCATGAACCATCAACCCTCATGTATCATGGATTAAGTCTTAAGACAGTCTAACACAATCCCTTCTCTAGAAGACTACTCCAGAGTGAAAGAATGTCTGTAACCGCAGAGTCTGGACAGGGAGGCTCATTATCAAGGGGGGTGGCGGATTATATGGTCAGGCAGCTATCATGCCCTGAGACTTAATAGGTGACAGCTGTTGGGTGGATGAAAAGTGTATGCCTGAAAATCAAAGATGATAAAATGCTTTGATAAATGGATGACATTCTAAAATAGATGTATCATACATGTTCTGTGCTCCACATAGGTAGTTTGATTAAGGCTCAACTCCTTCTAGAAGTAGTAATATGAAAACTAATAACATGATAACATTGCATTAAACTCTTCTTGTATAATTACTTCTTGTAGGAGTTGAATCATAAATAAAGTACCTATGTAGAGCACATGACATGCATAGCATGGTTATCAAAGAATGATATCTATTCAAAGAGGCATTCAATTACTTATGGTTTGCAGGCACAATTTAGCTAGTGGTGGTATCTGATCAGGATGTATCAGATTACTACAACCTGTGGCTTTGGGAGGACCTCTGCCCCAAAGTTGACATTATATTGCTTTTTAATTGGATTTACGACCAGGGAGATAAGAACGCCGAGTCCCTCCTCCAGAGCAGGCAGGGATTGGGATAGACTGTAAGAGGTAGGGTAAGATCATCAGCACCACAACATATAGTGGATAAAATTGGTGTTTAGCGTGCACACGTAAATTGGTGTCAGTGATTCTGATCTCTGCCGCTCTAGGACTGCACACAGTCTACATGTATACAGTAAATACACACTGCCCTCAGGCACCACCAGGGGCCGCTAGGTGTCGCGTGCAGCCTGCCGCCTACAGCACTCTAATTCCTCCCATTATCGCCCACTTGTCTGCGTCCCTCATTACTCCAGGGGGTGCCTGGAGGTCTACCACACCTGAGGTAGGCGCCTCTACACCTGGGGAGGAGGCATCCCCGTGAGTAGCGCCGCAGCTTAACCCGGCTTAACCCTCTAAGTGTTGCATATACATGAAGTACTTTAATGCATCAAGTCCTTGGTCGGATTAATGCATGGAGGAAGGTACGTCTACCCACCAGGGCTGCATGTATGCATCATCCTAAAACTTCGGGAGTGGATCAGCCCTATAGGGTGACAAAGCAGATAATGCACTATGCGGTCCTTAAATGGTTCAGCAGATTAATCCGGGAAGTGGTCAGGGATGTTTGATATTATTGTGGTCAGGCATGGTGCCGAGTGAGTGGGTGGGTAGACAAATGGTGTACTTGGTGACACTAGGCCAGGTGCCTTTTTAACCCTCTAAGGGTCGTATGGTGCCTTACTGCCTTTATGGGCTGTGTCCATTGTCGGTATGATGTCTGCATGCATGCAGCTCGCCAGGGCTGCATTCAAACTTCACATCACCGCTACTGGGTTGGTAAACCCCCGACGCGTCAGCATGATGCAAGAATGCAGTCCTGTCAACTTGACTCGCCAAAGCTGGATCATGACGACAAAGGCATAACACATTGAAGCACTATGCTGACCTTATAGGGTTTATTCTGTTTTACATGTCTGCTTCTGACCATACCTCACGAGGGTTGATAACGACTGATATAAGTACAATGTAGTATACTACAGCTCTATGGTTACGATCCTCCTATATTGTGATGGATTGACGTTCATTACGTACCAGGAGGTCATGTTGGGTGCAGGCTGTAGATAATAATCTTATAGGTATACCGGTTAAGCCGATTATAGGCAGGCAACTTGCACATATGTTCAAGTATAATCCACTCTATACAACCGCTCCCGTGTGCCACTTAACTCTGCCTTTAGGTGTTTTAGGGCCACATAGATGTAGTACTGTATTGCATTATGCCCTCTATCGTCATGATGCATCAATTACAACCCCAGCTAGTAAATAACTCATCAGTGTTGAATGAATTATTCACGCCGACCCATCGGGAGTGTATCAACTCGTTAGTTGAATGCACCATTACAACTATGGGCATAGCACACTAATTACTATGCGGTCCTTAAAGGGTTAGACATATGGACGAAGGGGGATAAGCGGATGATTCATAAATAATGCTCTTGGCAAGTCTATGAAATACGAACCTTACCTAGTTGCATTATCTCAATTATCCAAATTAGTAGACCAGGGATCAACCTGAGGTTGGTGCAGCATGGGGGTGCGAGTATGCGTAGGGACATGGGGTCATATACCAGTCAATTATCACACTCATATCATTTCCATGTATACATGTTTGCCGTTCTAAATCCAGGGACATTCTGAAGTAAATTTATATACTTTTATTAACAAGATTTCCGTTCAAATGTCTGAGATCAGTCCAAATTATTGGAGAGTCGAGAAGAAAGAGGGGAAGAAAGTCATAACATAAGATTACCCACTGCGAAAACCATAAGCGATTAGCTAAATCCAGATCCGGCTTAACTGAAATACCATTTATACTGATAGCTTTCCCTATAACTCTAAGTATGCTGAAGGGATTGGTTTAATTTTTTTACTTGATTTGGTTGAACGGCTATTAAGCTGCCTTTAAGGCCTCTACTGGAAATAGTTTTAAACAAATCTATTGATGTAAATACAATGTATTGTGTTTCTATTATCGAATCATCCCGTCTATTGTGGATGGTGTTTTTATTTTATTTTTCCCTCCGACATGTGGATATCCAAGCTTTCGGTGCATACAATAAATAAAATGCCCAGAGGCCGACTTTTATTTAATTTTTATTTCTTTTATTTTCTCCTCCGTGCGTTGATACATTTTTGAAGTGTCCGTAACCCAAATTAAAAAAAAGTGTGGCCTAACCGAGCACTTTGGTTGAAGAGGAGTTGAGCCGTAGACCTAGCTAGCTGCTCGACTGGAGCTGCCTTTAAGGCCTCTACTTTAGGGTTTACACTGAGGATGGCTAGTACTTTCATGTTAAAAAAAAATAAAAAATTAGATATCCGACCTATCGACCCTAGTCTTTCTTGCCATGTTACTATGTGAAACATACCTTCTTTTTTTTTGGCCTTATCACCATGATGCATGATTACAACCCTGCCAAGTAACTCGCCAGAGCTGCATCCATGGATCATGCTGTCCCATTAACATAGGATCGGCATGATACATGAATGCAGCACTAGCGAGTAACTCCAATTGTGCGTTCATGCATCATACCGATATATGAAGGGCATACCACATAAAAGCAGTATAACTTAATATAAGGGCTTCATCTAGCCGGCCCGGTCTGACTGCTGGCGGTGTCAGAGGGCGGGGCAGCTGCCATTGCCAACCACGGGGCCACACACCATGTCACACCGAGAGGTGCAACGGACGACCCCAGGTCCTGGGTGGGATGGGGCTAGTGGGTGTGTGTGTGTGTGTGTGTGAGGGGGGGGGGGGGGGGTAGCTGTCCTGAGTGGGGTGGGGTTGGGTGGGTGAGGGGGGGGGTAGCTGTCCTGAGTGGGGTGGGGCTAGTGGGTGTTTGAGGGGGGGGCGATGTCTGGATCCCAGCGACGTCAGCAGGCCGGGGTCACGGAGGGGTCACACGCACCGGTTGACCCTTGTGGTTTCAGACTCTGATCTGGTTGACTTCCATCTTAATTGTACTTTAAAATCGAAATTGTTGATAGCTAGCTATGAATTTATGAATTTAGGGGAGACATAGATAGTAGTATATCTACCTTTGTCCAGATCTGGAAAACATCTGTGAAGAATCTATAATGATAATTGACCTACGGTTACCACCTTCAGCCTCTTACACCGGGTTTCAGAGACCCTTTTATTGATATCGTGGTATCATCTTAAAACTTAATCATACCCCTTACATTTCTTGTCTAGATTAAACTATGTTTAACTTTTGAATGATGTAATTGAAATTGTTTAAAACAAAAAAACTAAATTGATGGGACATAATTAGCCTACAACTGCAAATTGCATAGGTACATATCGTACATGACGCTATGTATGACAAGTGACATTGCGTGACGATGGCTATTATGGACACATTTGACAATGGCGTTTTGTGTCTTTGATGACCAACACAAAGCCCACACAACAACACCACCACATAACACATGTAGTACGGTACATGTATCCACTCACTGCAGTGGTCGAGGACGGCTATACCTGGTGCTGTTAGCCCTCCGGGTGTGTGTGTATGGGGGGGGGGGGATAGACGTCAGGATGTCACATACAATTTGATGATTTCTTTTTCGAATTTTAGCACAGCCTCATTTTAATCTTGATCTGTTCATTGCAAGACAAGCTAGTGAGGACTGCTGGGATGTGTCAGAATAGGTAATTACAAATGTACAACTTCTGGCATGATTGACAAACGTGAGAAATCAATCAAAGATCATACGAATTCAAATTATCTCTTTATCCCAAGTCATATCTATTCTTTGCAGAACAATGTGTTGAACAGGTATTTAATTCCCCTTTCCTCTCCCAAATACAAACGCACATCTGTATTTCATACAATACGATTTATACGAGTGATATACCGTTGGAATACGGAGAGTATGACATAGCCTACATGTAATATACTATTATAATACGTAGAACTGATGGACTGCCTATTAGATTACCCTGGCCACATCATGTATGTCTCTGGTTAGTCGTCCAGCCAGTCTGTGCTTGGAGAGAGGGCAGTGGCGACGTCTGCGGGCCTTTATTATTGACATGGCTATATTTGCCCCCGAATCGTGACTTGCGTGTTTTGATGCAGGCTGGAGGATCTCCTCATGGTGGAGATTTCACCTACATACATGAGATATGTCCTCCAACCAGCGCCTACATGCCAGCTTCAACGTCGTTTTCAGCATGGACAGACCCCGGATTTTGAAAAGGGATGGGGGCTATTCTTTAAAAAAATCCCTATGTATTAAAAAAAAAAAAGTCACTTTCAGTTTCAATTTCGTGTTGGCATATACAATTACCAATAAAGCATCAAACCTTACAGTTTTAGCTATTTAACTATAGGTGAGAAACTATACATGTACGTGGTCATTGCACCCATAGAGACGTGAATAATGAGTGTGATAAGGGGCATGGTCCGATTTTTTTCCATGTTTTGAATTCTATTTAAATATGTTCAATATGGCAGTGCAATATCATATTTGGAGGATGGGATACAATAAAATATCATTCTTGGGCAATAACAGGCAATTAAAATGGTCCCGTTAAACACAGGCATAGCCTTTTACAGTGTATTTTCAATGGTTGGAATTATAGCGTGCACTCCAAAAGTCTTAATTTGAGCATAAAAATGATTATTAGCTGAAATCTAAGCTGAATTACGGGGAATAATGTTTAATAAAGTAGATAGTACATGAAGTATGGCCATATTGAACATTCTGGTTCAATTTTAGCAAAATCAATTTTCGATCCCTAATCATCGGACTATGCCACTTTAGGTATCAGGTACAAAGCTATGAGTGGATTGAACCGCCACATAGTGCTTTGATGTGCTATATCATTGACTCAGGGTTCATACCCTGAGGTATATACGTCACCCAGCGTTTTTTTTAAAGATGTTTTTGTGACATGGGAGAAGCTTAATATTTCAGTCTCTATGTCATATACAGTTAAGGTGACAACAGACATGGACAGATAAGATTCGGGGACAAATGTCTCCTTCAAAAATTTCTTTGATATCTCTTTTTTTCTGCATGCATTTCAACTGCAATCTTGGACAATTTTTTTTATTCTTTTCATCAAATGCTTAACTACTGTTAAATGACTACTCTCTAAATGAACTCTGCATAGGCTTCAAGGTTAGAAATAAAATTAGAGCCGATAGAAATGTTCATCTGACCAGACTGGTGTCATATTTCTATCTTTTTCATTTAAATCAACCATCTCTTATTAATATGCCTTCTAACCAAGCTAAAGTGCCCTCCATATTATTTAGATGAACCAGGAGAGGTGGAAGCGAGGCTAGCGCATGCCACACGTCAAAGAGTGGCGCCACTGGTATTTCTTGTACTGCGCAAGATGTCAATGTGTGCAGACAAAATTGTACCACCCGTATCTCTGCCGTTTATCGTCCGATCGACTTGCTTTTTGATAGGGACAAAAGTTGGTACATGCCCGCACACCCACACCCACCTGCTCTCCCACACCCACCTGCTCACCCACACCCACCTGCTGGCCTGAAATGGAATAACATACATGTATGACACATGACTTGAGGGTAATTTTTAACAAGGAATTCATTCCTGATGCCAGAATTGACCAATGAATGATTATAAGGGAGTACGATATCTAAGTACATGATAAGCTCCAGCTCCAGCTCCAGCTTACCCTGAGGCCACTCACACGCCCAATCTTTGATCGTCATGATGCATAGATACAGCACCAAATCATCACGACGCCAAGGGCATAGGACATTAACTTACTATGTGGCCTGTTAAAGGGTTAAATCGTTACAGTGCGGGAACCACACACCTGTTTAATACCTACTGACCACAAGACCGTTACAGCTGCACCTTTCTGACAGCTGATCACGCCCCCCCCCCCCCCCACACACACACACCATCTGACCACTAGGGAACGTTCACAATTGACGTCACCGACTGAGGGGGAGCATTCGGTTTAGCAATGAGCTTCCACAGTAGGTCCTAGGTTTAATGGCGAAACGTGCCCCGGCCATACATTTCCATAGGCTAATTTAGTTAAAATATAGTTGCGGGTTGGGGGTCTTGAAAAGGTCCTGTCGACACAGGTGACGTCAATTGTGAATGTTCCCTTACAAGAGCTACGTCCTGTTGGTAACTGATACGGCTCACACTGCGGTACACGCAGATAGCGTATATCAGCCTCCACCACCCCGACACACACATACCGCGGTCACTATCTCACCCCCGTCCACCCCCGTCTCACCACTTCCTACCGCACACTTCCTGCTCACCTTGACCACTGGTCAAGTCAAGTGGACGGCAGAAAGGTGGGGGGGGGGGAGGGGGAGGGAAGGGGGTCTCGATCGTACTATACCGGGAGGCATTAAAACAAAGTATTAAAAACTGTGTTAAAATGGGGGTCTGGATGGGGGGTCCCCATGTCGATTGTCGATCTTAAAAAATGGCCATGTCACATGTCGTTGTCGCTTAATAATGCCCATGTCCCATGTCGATTTTAAGAATTGATCATGTCGCCTGTCACTATGTTTTTCAAGCCTTATGTCGATTGTCACTGGGCTTCATGTCAATTGTCGATTCTAAGAAATAGCCATGTCGCCGTGTCGAATTTGGTGGTCCACACCCATTAAAATGTAAACCCAGTCTCTGACCCCCAGGCCAGTAAAGGTATGGTAGGATAGCCGCTGACTGAGGCTGCAGGTAACCCGACCCACTCATTATTTTGACATTTTTTGGGACATTTTCTGAGAAGCTATTCTTTGGCCATATTATCTGAACACAATATGTTTCTTTGCCTTTAATACATGCGGTACTTAAGAAGTTCATGCCGGGAGTTTATGTAGCTGTAATGTTTAAATCTGTGTCTTTAACATATTGACAGAATCTGTAGACTTTATGGTAATAGGTGGCGTGGGAAATTCAAAGAATATAGCCACAAAGGTTGATTGTACTCAACATAAACCAGGAAAATGATGATAATCTAAATAGCCCCGACAGTAGATACGCGGCCATTCCCTACTGCTGATGCCAAATTCCCATTCCAATGTTTTCATTATCGCCACATGGCAGTGTAACGGTAAAGTGGGGGATTCCCCTCTCCCTCCCCCACTCGTCCACCCCTCACACGACTACATCCATCCTGGTCCCACCCACCCACTCTCAGTGACCCAGCATAAATATCTATGTCGGCACCTGGTGAAACCGGCCTTGAACAGGTGTGGTCGTTTATCAAAGTGAGTGGTCAGTCCCACAGACGGTCAGCCGCCCTGTGCACAGACTCGCTCAACCAGTACCCTTTTCCGCCACAAGGGCTGCAAATGGGACTGGTTGAACTGCTATATTTAGATTGTTACTTCCCGTCAGGCTGTGCACAGTAATTCGTGTACAGGATTTGATTGGTTAACTCCTGAGGGCAAGTTTGTGAACCAAGTTTTTTATATGAGTTTGCCCAGACTCTACTATTATAGAGTCGGGGCCTGAGACTGCCCTGTGCACTGAGTGACAAACAGACTGACCGAGCTGCTCACAGGGATGGGGGGGGGCAGGGAGCAGCTCACCAGCTCTACCTTCATGTACTCAATCTTGGACCTGCTGGCAACCTCCCCCCCCCCCCCGAACTGTGAGGTCCAAATTGAAAATAAAGATAAAAATGTAGACAACACATTTTATTTTATTAAAGTGTTTATTGCCTTGCTGAATTGTCAGAGACATTGAGTCTCCAGTGCAGCTGTAGGCCTCTTTGTCAGCCTCACCAGTTAGTTCCAGATGCACGCCGCATAGAGCTTTACTGCGCTGTATCATTTATAGCCATGATGCATGAATGTAGTCATGTATCATTTATGAATACAGCAGTGGCGAGTTACTCGCCAGGGCTGCATTCATGCATCATGACGACAAAGGGTACAACACGTTAATGCACTATGTGGCCCTAGGATGGGTGCGGTGCGGCAATATCCAGCAGACTGCGGGCTGCCCAGCGGTCAGTCTCGGGCCCTGACTGTACGTTTACAGTCTGGGAGAGTAATTAGACATATGTAACTACACTGGACCACATACCCTGCTATACTGTAAAGGCCTACTTGTATCTGCAACCAGGGGAGTTTGGGTTCGAACCCCACTCTGGCTTAATTGCTAGTACTGTTGATATCTGCATATTGCACCTACATTGAAATAATGTACCTCATCACATATCTAATAGCTAATGTAACTATGTCAATTAAGGTGGATTTATGCTTCAGATGGGCCAAATAAATGATGTAAAAAAACGAACCTATGTTTTTGCCAAGGTGGGATTCGAACCCATGAGGCCATGCACAACCTCATTCATGATCATGTGACCATAGCTGACCAATCAGTGAGCTACCTATCTCATTAAGAAATGATCCAGGATCCCGGATCATTTTCTGAGTAGGATACCTTTCATTAGATACAAATTCGTCCAGGCCCATTGCAGCCTGGCGGCTATAATGGGCCTGGAGAGCTCGAGGCTGCCCAGCGGTCAGTGGGTCGGCGACCCGTGCCCAGGTCAGCCCGTGAGTAGGGCAGGGAGTCGGGGCCCTGTGTCGGGCGGCAACAATACCCATTGTCCGCCCACAGTGGTGCCGGCTACTGACGGACTGCCACAAGCGTGTGGGCCGCTCCTCTATAATGGTGTTCAGGCTAGTGCCGCAGCAGCGTCTATTTAAAAATAATAAAATTTGGCGTACCCGATATAATATCCCGTATTTTAGAGATATAAGAATTTTTTTTGTCGTGTCCTTAAAAAGGATAAATATCATTTCAGTCATGTGCGCACATAGCCTCTCCCCTTGAACTAACCAGGAATCACAGAGTTAAAAACCTTAACTGGAGCATCGATATCGACTCTGGATAGTGGATCTAGCATGTTTGGAAAAGAAGGGGCTCAGTGTTAACTCTACGGACAAGAGATACCTCTAGATGGGGATGAGTCCAAACTGCAGCCAGCTGGTACCCTTAGTCAGCCGGGACCCTGCACCCTCTGGAGCACCTCCTCCCCGCTGGTCGGCATCAAGTGGCTGTTTGTTGTTCTAACACTTTAAGGACAGCATAGTGCTTTAATGTTCCATGCCCTTTGTCGTCATGATGCTTAAATGCAGCTCTGGCGAGCAACTCTCCAGTGATGCATTCAAGCATCATGCTGACCTTATGTAGTTGATGCACCCCGGAGGGTCGGCATGCATTCATGCATCATAACGCCCGAGGGCATTGACATTAAATCACTATGCGGTCCATAAAGGGTTAACCAGTCATGGCATGGGGCTAGAGCTGGATTCCTGGACTAAGCTGCCCTACGTTTCCAGCTGCTGACACGCTGTTAGGTTACTATGACAACACAAACGTGTCATGGCCGACCGGTAACGTGGGTTTAGGGACAGCTCACAAATGACGTCATCGGGTAGGGAGATGAGCGTCTAGGTGTCTTTGGGCTTAGTGACGGAACGTGACCTAGACCATATATTTATATAGGCCAATCATGCCAAAGGTAAAGTTATGGGGAAGGGGAGTTCTTGAAGAAAGGTCCTACAATAGATGACGTCATTTGTGAACGGTCCGTTACATACTGAGCAAGGACGCTGGCTTCTATTTAGACCAACGCGTACTTCTCTTATGGGGTATTGGGTATTTGATAACTGTTGTGAGTGAAGTTATGGCATCATGGGTAAGATTGGTAACGAAATAAAGTCCGTGACATGCTATCCAGCCTGTTCTAGTCTCAAGGACTGGTCATCTCGGAATCATCTTAGGATTAGCAATAATGCCACTCCCCCCCCCCCCAAAAAAAAAGAGGTCGACATTATGTTTGCCACCCGTCCCCATCATGCTTAGTTAAAAATGACCACTCCGTGAGAAGGAAGGCGCCAGGTATCGTTGGCCTTAGCAGTGAGGGGTACATGTTGAGTGTCAGTGGGTGGGTGTGTGGTCCTCCAGGACCTAGGTATGCCAGTCATTGTGGGGAGCACACAAAGCACAGAGTCATGGGCAGGGTGTGAGTCGGTCCGTGCAAACAGATCAGAACAGGGACAGATTTATTAATCACTTTACCCGGCCTGAAAAAGCCAATACTGGGAAAGGGGTAAGGAGAACGCAGAAAGTAAATACGGGAGTGCTCATTTTCTAACAACAGAGGGGGGTATGGGGTAAATTTTACGGTGGCGTGCGGAAAAAAAGTTCATTCCCCTCCTAGCTAGAGGGTTTGACATTTTTTAACCGCTTCCCCCAACCCCCGACAGGTCAGAAATTGTTCGCACACGCGCCCTTTTATCTACAGTCTCACCGAGAACAGATGGCATTCCTCCCTAAGTAAAAGGGTTGAAATGATTTGCCCCCCCCCTCCCCCTGTGGACGGGTCGACATTTTCAACCCCCCCCCCCCCCCCCCCAGACATTGCCACTGTCCTGCTAAAATGCCACCGGTCCAGCAGATTGAAAAGTGTAGCAGGACCGAATGTCCAATCATTTGTCTGGCTTTTCTGAACTATTAAATGATTTTGTTGGGTTTCTAAACCTGAAATATGTTTGTCAATATACTGTGTAAAACAATGTATTTATCCTGATTTGGCCATAAATTATTACAAATATAATGCACAATACTAATTTATAGTTAAAAATGCATATTTCCGGTCCTTCAAAAATGTAGCAACATTGAAAATCTGCAGGACCAAATGTCCTGTGCGATGAAAAAGTTTTTGCAAAGACTGCCCCCCCCCCCCCCCCCCCACCAATGCCCCAAATCCCTCAAAAATGTGCACTCCCTAAGGCAACTTTCTCAGTAGAGAGGTGCCTGGTTGGGTGCTTTTGTTGTTGTTTTGTGGTCGGGGTGGAGTTTGGTGCAGGTACAGGGCTCTTTCAATATTAGACCTATGTATTAAGTTGTCAACAGAAGACTCGTGTGGGCGTATTACATCTGTTGGCCACAGAATAAATGGTTAAAGCTACGTAAATTGAATATGAGGGTTGTATAATCTACTACTAATGGGATGAGTAGAGTCATGTTGTGAGTTTCCTCTCTTTCGACCGATAGATAAATCACCAAGGCCACACGGCCCTTGTGGTCACATCTTTGCTTTATAGTTTACGCATGTACAGTATCTACCTATACTTTAATAAGGGGCTCCCATTAAATATATGTACCCAAAACTAGCCCCCTCACCCCCCCCCCCTGAAGATTTTGTACGCATAACAATTAAAGAATTAATGTACGCAAGATCTCTCAGAAAATGGACCCCCAACTCGCCTTGGTGCGTACATCCTTTATGGAAGACCCCTGAACACCGTCTTTAAACATCTTCATTTCCCGTATTTGTAATAGCGGTAGTTACTTTGAAGCCGTTTTATGGTGGTTTACCTGTGGCCCTTTCTTCCCGTGTTTAACCTTATGTTGTGCCCTACGTGTTGTAAGGTGTGTTGTGTCAGGGGTGGCTTTCACTAACTGGGTCAGGCCCTTGTCGTGTATTGGGATAACTATATCTTGGGAGTGGTCATTTTCTAACAACGGGGGGAGACGGTGGATTTGAGACGGGGAGACACAAATATGGACCCCATGAAAGAGATGGGGGAAGGGATGTAAACCATTTTTAGCGAAAATGCCAGCACGTTAGTAACTTACTACTAGTATAGCTAAAGGGGTTGGCCGTGATAGATTTGAACCTCCTGACGGGGTTTGGACCACTCTTCCAGGGCAAACAGAATTATTTTAGGTGTACCCGCATGATATTTCACAAAGCCCCCCTCCCCCCGTATTTAATAAATGACCAGTCCCCTAAGTGTACGTTGTTGGCTGCTGCTGAAGATGTGGAGACACGATAAGACGCGCTCACCCAGAGAACCCAGATGTAGGGGAACCATGCTGTACTGCATACTAAACCTGGTCCTGTAAGGGCCGCATACTACTTCATGGTGACTAGGTATGAATGATGCATGGAAATCGAAATATAGCCCCTCATCATGACGACCCTTCAGGGGTGTACCGAACATGTGGGTTTGGCATGAGGTTTGAATGCATGGCCTGGCTAGCTACTTACTCCCCAGCCCAGGACTGCATTCATGGAACATGGCAATAAAGACTTTAACCCATTAAAGCAGTATGCGGCCCTTAACGGACTAGGGCTGATCCAGATCTGATCATCCTAGAAGTCTTAACCTGGCCAGTGCCAAAGCCAAGTATAAAACACATCTCTATTGTCTCACTAGAATACACGTCTTTATGACCCAACCATAGCACTGTATATTATACAGCTGCACCAAATGATCTTCTTCTTTTTCTGTTCTTTTTAGGTCACTAGTGGTTTCAATATGACATAAATAAATCGTGTATTCTCCTCCCCACGCCGGTCACCACTCTAGAATTTAGATTATTGGGTCCACAACGCATTTGGAATACTTTGCAAGTGGGCATGACATACCTGGTAGAAAGGAACGTATGTTAAACACATTCAGAAATGGATGCTTTATAAGATCATACCCATTCATTATCAGTTACAGTATGATAAAATAATTCGTAGTGATTGACCGATGAAATGTTGGCATGAGGCCAAAGTATGTGATGTGCTAACTCCCCTCCCTTCTGCCATCCACCCTTTTGGCTGTGAAAGGGATCACAGAAGCCTGAACTTACGACGAATTATGTTTGAAGAAACAAAAATGTCAATTATGGTTGATAACCATGGTATATAGAAGTACACAGCGGTTGAGTGCAATGTTGTTTTTCTGTTTTCTGATATTAGCAAACGAACCGAGAGAGAGGGATAATAGTGGAATATTGTACTTCTTCAGGATCAAACTAGAAATATTCAAATGTTCAAACTTAACTATCCATCCGTTTGAACCATTCTCTGATTATAAAGCGACCACACCCCTTATTATATTCTTCTTACAACTGTGACTGGGAGTAACACCAGTTCACGGCCTTACTGTCATGACTAGTTGTAAAGGGCCACATGGTACTGTTATGCTGTGTGCCCGTTGTCTTTATGATACATGTATACAATGCTGACGAGTCTACCAACCAGCACTGCATTCATGTATCATGCCGACCGTTCAGGGCGTATCAACTCCATAGGGTCGTTATGAATGCAGTCAGTAGACTCACCAGGGCTGTATTCATGCATCATGACGCCAAAGGGCACACTGTATCAAATGGCGATGCTGCCCTTAAAGGGTTAGTTTACTACCTACATGTACAAGCTGCCAACTCGGCTACCCCCAGCAACGACCCAACACCTGGATACAGTACTACACACCTGTTCCAGGTAGGGGATCAAAGTGGACACCTTACAGGGGAACTGACAACCCTGGAGGATGTCAACAGCTTCCATATGTATCAGGGAATACACATGTCCTGCCACTTCTGGTGGTTCGTAGGCTCTAATAAGACCCCTGTGATAAGGGAGCCACCTACTTGAACAGTCTTTCCCTCGGTTTGTATGTGATTCCACCCCCTCCCTCTATGCCTGGTTGCTCTGTCGATATATATGTATCATCCAAATTAGGGTTAGATACTTAGTCACATTGAGCAGATAGACCGCCCCTAACGACTACCGGTAGTCACTAAGCCTGTTTCATTCTATCCCGGGCATCCTATACAGACTTTATGCGTAATAAAAGGCGGAGAAACCATCCACTGTCCGCTAAGGATGAATTGGTCTTTAAATATGTTTCCTTACGTGATGTAATTGGCGTTATTCTAGGATATCTATTGATCCCCAAGGTATACCGTGGTTTATACTAGTATATACATCCTCCATGTATAGGCACAGTCTTGAAAAAAGTCTGTAAAGTTTGCTGATAAATACATGTTCCACGGGGGTTTAGGATACATACCCCCGGTATTCATAATAGTGCCCATAGGTCATGTAACCTAGTATTGAGGGATGAAATTGTTTTCCTGGAATTCATTTTTCAAGGTATTCCTAAAAAGTATATTCTGTCACCTCAATTTTCACGTGTTTTTGATATGGGCTAATTTTTGTGTCGGTGAATTCATTGGATTACAAATGAATCTCTCTTTGAGGTAAACGAGCAAGTCTGTTCTTGTTGCCCCACCCAGGCACTTTGCCCCCCACAGCCGTGGCCAGCTGGCAGGGTGATTCACCCGTTACGGGCCGCATAGCGCTTTGATGCATCATGCCCTTTGGTCGTCACGATGCATGAGAGCAGCTCTGGCGAGTTAGGAGTAACTCATCAGTGCTGCATTCAAGCACAATGCCAACATACTCCCGAAGGGCCGGGCATGAATGCAGCGAGCTACTCGCCAGGGCTGCATTCGTGTATAAGGACATAGCACATTAAAGCAGTATGCGGTCCTTAAATGGTTCATGAGGAGGAGTTTCTGCCCACGTCCAGAAGCTCCTGCTCAGAACTGCTCCTATCTGATGAGCTGCTCTCAGCATGAGTTATTGGCGTGCGGTCAAGTTGACTCCCGCCTGCCATGTCTCCCATTAGCCATCCTTAGTCATAGATATACTTTTAGTTTTACCAAGCCTTCCTCCCGTTTATTTTTCCTTTCTCTTTTCTTTTTTTGCTTCTCTGAAGTTGTGTCTCAAGTTGGAAACTATTTCTGGATGTGGATTGAGTTCCAGTTTCCAAAGCGGTATACCTTTGAACTGGCCTTTGCGACCGGAACATAACGATAATTGAGGTAATTGGGACAGGAGAAGCTTATAGGAGTGCAAGCTATAAACATATGCCTACTCAGTAGCATGGCCAGCTAGAGCTCCCATGCAGCCCTCTCCGGGTGGTGGCTCCAGAGGGGTCAAAAGCGACCTGGCGACCTGGGCCGTTTTGGAGGCGACTTTCGACCTAATGCAATAATAAAGGTGACCTGGCGACTTAAAGATAAAATTGACCATACTTAAGGGGGCCCATATAAGCGACTTTGTGACCTGGACCCCTTAATTTCGGCGACTTTCCGACCTCAGGGGGGTACCCCTCTGCACCCCCCGGGTGTGTGTGTCTGGGGGGGGGGGGGGGCATGGGGTGTATTTCTGGTCTGGACAGAACTGAGGGGAAGCTGGCACATGAGCACGATGGTGTGTATTGGCTTTTCAAGTTTCATGGCATGCCTTGTAATAGTTATCCCATGTTTTAGGTCGGGGAACGTTCACTAAGGATGTTACTGCTAGAGTTTTTTTTGTTTTTTTTTGTCTTTGTTTTTCTGGGGGGGTGGGGGGGGGGGGTCATAGGGTTTAGTAACAAAACTTGACCCCGGTTGTCTGCACTTATATTGGTCAACTTGGTCAAAATAGTGATAAAGGTGTTTGCTGGGGTGAGGGGGGGGGGGTTCTTGTAAAGTGCTCCAAGATAGAGAAGGTAATTTGTGAAGGTTCCCTAGTGCATGTCGTGGACCTGTATCTGTGTGTGTGTAAGTGTGCAGGCTATAGGTCAGCTGTCAGGGGTGAGAGATGAGTAAGGGGCCCAGGGGTGGTGGCCCTGACAAGGGGGGGCCATGATCCACCCCAGATAAGGAGGTGACATAGATAACAACTATAATCCCTCATGTCATTTATCACACATGTTAGATACATTTTCGTCTCGGAGCCTAACGGTAGTTCTTGCATGTGGTTTACTCACCCTGAAGTTCAGAGATGTAAGTGGTCAGGGATTTCCCTGAATATAGGGATTTGAAGGACATCCAGAAATGTCTTTTAAATAGCAAAAGCCATTAGCTTTTGTCAAAATTCTGTAAACAATTCTGTGTTACATCCCCCTGCCCTTCTCATCTACTTGGAGCCAATGACAGTACAACCTCCTCTACCATACATGCATGCAAGCTCACACTGATGTGGGGCCAGCTTGCATCTTTCAGGGGTTTAGCACTGTGTCTATGAGGCTCCAAGGGCCAGGGGATTTCAGGGACTACAAATCAAGGGGGAAATGAAGGAATACTGGCTCCTGATTGGTTAATATTCATGCTGCAGCCTTAAATCCACAGATGGCACCACCAGTCCGTGGACACATGGACGTGATAAATCCTGCTGCCAGGAGATAACTGTCTGTGGATGCATGGACATGACAAATGCTGCTGGCAGCAGGAGACAAAACCGTCCACGGCCACATTCACTTTTTCAGGGAATCTATCCATACCCCACTTACATCTCTGGTCAAGTTATATATTGAGTCAAGTTTGGAGCATTTGCATTTTATGTCAGATTTTTTCACTGGGATGCCACCGTGCCATAATAACCTCCCTCACACATCCTGTACATGATAGGCCTCAATAAAAAGGAAATAATCATTAAGGCCATAACATGTGTAATGTGCCATCTTAAAGTGCATATAGACGTGTGTGATTCAACGTACCGGTAGTATAAGACTGAGAGGTGAGGCTTGTATCTCTTTAAAATAATACAGTTTGGAAAACCTTGACTTGATCTGCCTACTACTAAATGTATACAATATATACATATTGATCGGCAAAACCTCTAGTTCTTTTACTAGTACCTGACTCATGTTACACTGACTCATATGTATTCACTACATACAATTGGTTTATTGATCTCATCTAGTCGATAGACCTACTCATATTATGCATGGTGATTCACCTCGGGCACGCCTAGCCTGGTTTACTGTATGAAAACCAACTGATCATGAAGCAAATTAAAAATAAATTGTTTTGAGTTGACTTGACACCAGCAGCACAGTGAGATAATCATGTGTTGTTGTTGAGCTAAGTGTAACATGGCGGTCCCTAGAGTAGATGATGACTGTAATTGGCCGTATCTGGGTTGAGGATGTATCCTGTTTGGACGTCTAGACTGGCAGTACCTTGCCATCCTTGGTACCAGATGGATAATACACTTATTCTATGGAATACACTAGAGTCATTGGTTTATGGAACTCTGTGGTTTCTGTGGCAATATTTCAACAAAAGAAAAAGACCTGGCCTGGCTAGTTACTTACTCCCCAGGACTGCATTCATGGAACATAACAATAAAGACTTAACTCCATTAAAGCAGTATGCGGCCCTTAAAGGGGTCAAATTTTCGACAACAACAAAACGAGAAAAGAAGGCTAAAAACTAAACACTAAGCAAAACTTATTTTCACTTGTTGAGCGTCGGCAGCATTCCACTCGGCATCGTGGAATACGGCAACGTTCAACTCGTGAAATAACTAGTCACCAGGCGAAAACGTATGGATCTTTGTCTATGTATTAAGATGTTCTCGTCACTGTCACTTGGGAAGTAGGGAGAGCCTACAAACCAACCCACTCTACGAACATCAGTCATTGGGGGCCGCTTATGATCATGAGAATAAGTAACTATAAAAACGGTTAAAACCAAGATAACATCCTTCAAGATCTAATATAACTAGAAAAACAACAACCCTAAGGATACTGCCCCTACGCCGTATAACTACTATAGCCGAAAAAGCTCGAAAAATTAATTTTTTTAAATAATATATTTTTAATGATAGAAGCGGCCTTCTCAAAAAGTACGTGGACCGGGAAGGTTTCTACTAGTTCGGGGAAGTAGGGACTCATGCAGTGGCGCCCACTGTTGCCATATTGCTGAATCAGAAAGTAGAGGTATTTCTACGTTGGGGTATCTTGACAGACACTGGGAAAAACACTCCTGGTAGAAACACCCCTGCCCTCCACCCTCCCTGGGTCGGAATAGATTTGATATCCATTTATTTACCCTGTAACAGAATATATGACAAGGCCCAGTTCGTGCGTTGCAGATCAGTTTGTACATTGCAGCTCCCCTGCAGAAAGTTAACCAACCAGCCAGGTACTGGCATCTCTGATATAGATGAGATAAGCGATGCTTAGTTAGAACCCCAACAAGCCCAAACCACCCGACCCCAAGATATTGTAAACATTGGCAACAACAACAAGATCAAGAACAAGAACAACAAAGTCACAAACCCACAGCACACACGTACGTACACGTGCACACACGTACACGCACCATGCAGCAACAAGTCTGTGTGTCTGGATCCACTCACAGACAGGAAGACAGCCCTTAGGATCAACCCCAGGGGGTCCAGTTAGTCTGTGTGTAGGGGGGGGGGGGGGGGGGTAAACACCAAAGCGGGGAGACTTGCCAATGCCTATGTATAAGGAGTTATCAGCCAGAAAAAGATCTGTGCTGGTAGTGGCAGTGTAGTGCACGTACAAGAATATATATCCTCTCATTTTTGCCAGGGCTTATACAAGATATTCGCTTATCTAAAATCCCATTTTAGAGCTCAATAAGGCAAATTTTAAGACCCATCTACCCATGGGACGTATGAATACAAGACTGGTGCTCTTTTGTTACCTGGCGCCTATCGCCCTATAGAAGACCTTAGCTGTTATTTAGGGGGTAAAGTAACTGGGGAAGCAAGCTGAGAACCAAGCCACCAACTTGGTGAGGTTGTTGTGTAGTAGTCTGGTGCACGTCAGGTGGAGGTGCCGTTAGGGGTTCTCAGGGTGTGGCATGGGGTGTAGTGGGGGCAGCATCATAAGCTGACAGTTGGCGTATGTTAACCCTCTAACGACCGACCAGTGTTTAAATGCAATATGCCTTTTGTCGCCATGATGCATAAATGCAGCCCAACTCGCCAGGGATGCATTCAAGCATCAAGCTGACCCTGTAGGGTTGTTGAACTCCCGAGGGGTCAGCATGATGCATGAATGCATGGGCTGCATTCATGCATCATGACAACAAAAGGCATTGAAGCACTATGCAGCCCATGCAGGGTTAAGTCAGAAAGCAGGCTGTTTGTGGTGGGCTTTGAGGAGATAATCAGGGGCATACATGTGCACCACCCCCCTGTAGCTGGAGGTAGGAGGCGGTCCTCCCTCACTACACTAACAGGCTGCACATTACTGCACACACAGCCCGGTAACTGACAGCGTGTTTAGAACCCACTACCGGCCTCTGGGCCTAACGAAGCGCACGTGCAACCCTCCCCCCCCCCCCCCCCCACACACACACCTACAAACCCTGCATCCAAATCAACATCAGAGATATGCCATACTTCCTTCTTTTGTGGGAAACCCTACTTTTTGATGACCAGAAATTTTGTGTCAATTATTTCAATTTCCTACAAAAAAATGACCAGAATCTTAAGATTTCCTACTTTTTTTGGTGTGGATATACTCGATATATCAAAAGAACTCACTCCAATATCACTAATCTATATTCTGACGATAAATCGTATGCGTCAGAGTGCTAGATGGGGGTGTCCTATATGTACCTGTACACCACATACATTTGTGATCATGTGGCTGTCTTCCATGCCCCCCCCCCCCCCACCTCCAACACAGTAAGATCCACCCCAGGCCCAGTCCACTCCCATCACCATCCGTTTCAGCTTGTCAGTTCCCAGCCCCCTCCTTATGTCTGACAGTTCGTTATCAGTGTTTATTGCAGAGTCCTTATCTCATGGGCCCTCTGAGGGGTATTATCATAATGGTCTAATAGCTGGAAGAGCTCAAGAATTACTATATATGCCCTACCATGAACGAGTCTGAGCCAATATGCTGACAAATGCACATTTCAGAAGTACATGTAGTTAGGATACTAGGCATTACTCATTTCTTTAAGAATATAAGCATTCCAAAGAGGCCAGTTCATGATATGGAAAGATTTTCCTATTACCAACGACAGACACCTTTGGCAGTACATAATTCACAGAGAATAACGTTGGTCAGACCAGTCAGGTTGTAGGAGTAAGACTCAGGTATGGTCCCAGTCATGTTATCTGTGATAGATAGTGCTGGTGCCCGCTCCAGGGGAGCAGCCCCGGGTTGCCGCTAAGTGCTACCAGCCAGTATCAGTGAAACCTTCAATACTAGTACATTAGAAGTAGAGGCAGGTTTTTATAACGCCACTGACAGCAAATATGAGTAGTTTGTGATCATCGATACAGTAAGCAGCTCACCGAATAGACCTGCTCTCTATAGACTTCATCATAATTCATTATAATCAAATTACCATGTTCAAATGCAATCTAGATGTTCTCACCAAATATTATTTTCACTCCTCACGCGATACCAAACACCCTTCCATATACCCCCCCCCCCCCCCAATTCCTGGTCGGTATATGTAACAGATCCGATAAACTGCTATGAGTTACATAGAAAGATAGAAGTAAATTGGGTGTCTGGTATGTGGTATATATACACACATATATGAGTCTAGATGAACGTCTCAGGGCTCTCTTTATAAGGTAGGCTATGTCTGATATGCAGTGAGCAGCTTCATGCGGCCTATGTTGCCGGTCTGTGTCTGTGGTCTGCTGTATGGCTGATAGTATACACGGAGCAGCTCACCTGAGCAGCTCTATGGCTCTATGTCTATGGCAATGTTCACACATAAAAGTGTCAGGGATAATAAATCACAAATTTAAAAAAAAGAGGTCAAGAAAAATATGCATGGTCCACCGGAAGTCCTGAGTCGACTGCAGATGGAGAAAGGTGGTCTTCCTTTTCATATGAGGAAGAGGAAGGGGACTCTCCTCGTCCACACCTCTCCGGTTTCCTCTGCCATATGCTGTAGGCCTAGCAGAGATGGCCAAATACCACTATGGTGTCTTACTATGACAGAAGTTGAGTGTGGTCCCCGCCTTTGTCAATGCAAAGGCACTCCAGAAATTGTATATATTGCGATTGAAATTGTGCAATCTTGACGTAGACATAGACTTTACTCTTTGCTATCTTACTCAGTGTATAAGTAACACAACGTTCATATTCCGTAGCCCTAATCTCAAGTTCTTTGGCTTGGCAAACTTAGCACAGAGTAGCGTATTGGCACTTCCCCAGAACAAAGTAACGTTGGCGAGCACACTAGCGCCAGCTGGTGTTATAAAAATAAACCAACAATTTGAACCCTTTAAGTGCCGCATAGTGTTTTAATACATTATGCCCTTAGTCGTTATGATGGATGAATGCAGCTGTGGGGAGTAATTTGCCAGGGCTGCATGAATGCATCATGACGACCCAACATGGTTGATACACCCCCGAAGGGCCTGCATGGTGTATGAATGCATCATAATGACCAAGGACATAAGACATTAAAGCAGTGTGCGGCCCGTAAAGGGTTACAGCATATGGCCGGTGTGTGTGGTGGGGAAAGGGGCACTGGGTGTGCCCCGTACACGTTGGGGTAACCTGACACGTCAAAGGCACAGAATAGGACAGGAAGCAAAATACAGCAAAAAATACTGTGTACTGTGTAGATAGACATAGAGTGTACATGTAGTTACTGCTCTTTGCCTAGTTCAATGAACTATTCCCGTATGATGTCATTTAAAATGGTGCGGGAGAGGGGGATATACATGGTGGATGATGATATTAGCATGAAGTTCTGATTCTATAGTATTGAGGTGAACAGCCATTCTGCATATATGACATATATGACATATATGTAGATTTCACTTTTGTAGGAATTTCAAACTTTTGACTGGAATTCATTTATTAAATCACGTTAATTTTCCACAGGAAATTGGCCGAAATTACAAAATGTCCTACTTTTACTAACCAGAGAGTGGCATCTCTGCTCTGTAAATACCAAAAACAGCTGCCTAAAATACCAGCACCTATTTAATCCCCCTCTCACTGTGTGTCTTGCAGACCGACTTCACATCTCCCTGTACAAAGATGCGGCTGACTGTTACCGCAGCAGCCCGGAGAAGGCCATGCTGCCCCTGGAGGAGTTCCTGGGTATCGAGTCGTGCTTCACACTGGACCGGGAGGCCAACGTCATGGCTATTGTCTGCCTCAATGACGTCACGCTACTGGCCTTCCAGGGCCGAGAGACGCTCATCCAGTGGGAGATCAGGATCCGCTCCCACTTAGGGGAAGGTGAGCAGCTCAGTGTGATGGCATTGGTCGAGTTTTAAATCTTTAAGGGACAGCCGCTGAGTGATTTTACGCATTTTGTGCTTCATTGTTGTGATTCATGAATGCAGCCATAGCGGGTATATCCGGTACTCAGCACTTATTAAATCACTGACAATTCACCATCGCTGTCTTGTATGTTCTAAGTGCGTATATTAATGAACACATAACTATTATCAAGTGAGAAACTAGACTGAATAACGTCGTAATAGATTAATGTAGGACCTTTTTTTAGATACCCCGGTAGTTTATGAGTAATGTACATTTAATTAATTACTGGACATCGATTCTCTCTCTTTGTAGCTCTATAGTGATCGATGCCCAGTTTTATACTTCAGACCAGTGGCTCATTTTGGCTGTTTTTTGCCTCACAGATTGCTTCTAGGGCAAAATCCTGACTAGGTGCCAATATATTCTCTATGCTAATGTGTAATATGAGGGTATAAAACACTGGAACCTCAGTTAGAAAAAATCCTACTGAACAGTTTTTGAGAAAATTTGGGTTTTGTTGCATATTTTTGGTGTTTTTAGTACATTTCCTACATAAACCGTGAATGCCAGCATTTCTCACTTTTCAGGTATTAAGAATCAGAATTTGACTTTTTTTTATTCGCAGTAGGATTTCTGAGTATCGAGCCATTCTAGAAAAGCTATTCTTTGGAAAAAATACTTACTATTTCTTGATGATTTTCGTTGCACAAATTTAGGGTTGTAATATAAAAACTGCATTGTCATCCAATCAAAGTGTTTATGCACTGTTGATGGTCACCCCCTCCCACCCACTTCACTCTGCATTGAAGGAGAACAGGCAGGGGAGGTACATGTGTCCGTATATAGCTGTTGACCTGGGTGCTGGGTGCATTTTTAATTTATGGGGTGCCAACTGTTCATGAAAGAAAAATCAAATAGAATTTTTTTTTTTCAGTATCAGATTAATGCAACCACAATTCGTGATAGCACTTAAAGCATTGTATTTGCATTAATATGAATAGTAGCCACCTTATGGGGTGCCAACTATTCATGAAAGAAAAATCGATAAGAATTAGTTTTTTATTAGCATTAAATTGATGCAACTACAATTCTAGATTGCATTTTAAGCATCGGAGCATTCAATGAATGGTAGTCATCTTAAATATATGGGGTGCCAACTGAATAGAATTAGTCTTTTTTATTAGTATCAGATTAATGGAACTACAATTTGTGATTGCACTTAAAGCATTGTGGCATGCAATGACTGGTAGCCACCTTGAATGTATGGGGTGCCAACTGTTCATGAAAGAAAAAAAAGAAAGTATTTAAAAAAAAAATCAAATTAATGCAACTGCAATTCAAGATTGCATTTAAGCATTACATGGCATTCAATGACTGGTCGCCATCTTGAACCTATGGGGTGCCAACTCTTCATGAAAAAAAATATTTAAATTGGATATTTTTAACAGTATATAATTAATGCAACTACATTTCAAGATTGCATTTAAAGCATTGTGGCATTCAATGAATGGTGGCCATCCTAAACCTATGGGGTGCCAACTGTGTTTGAAAAAGGTATCAAATAGAAATTTTCTTATATAAATTTTACAAATTAATGCAACTATAATTCTTCATTGCACTGAAAGCATTGTGGCATTTAGTAAATGGTAGCCATCTTGAATGGGTTGAATGAAGGAAAAATCAAATAGGATTTGTTTTTTTGATAGTATCAAATTGATGCAACTACAAGTCAAGATTGCATTTCAAGCATCAGGACATTCAATGAGTGATAGCCATCTTGAATCTATGGGATGCCAACTGTTCATGAAAGAAAAATTAAATAGATTTTTTTTATTAGTATCAAATTACTGCAACTGCAATTCGAGATTACATTGAAAGCATGGTGGCATTCAATGAATGGTTGCAATCTTGAATTTTTAAATGAACATACACACAGACATATTCATAGGCATCAACATGGTGTTCTCCTTCATATAGATATTCATGGATTTCTACTTCTACTAAATATAGATTTCTGTTGGAAGGATTCTGTTACATGGATGTCGATGTCCAGTTTTAGATATATATCCATATAGTGCATTGGAGTGCTATAATGTTGGACTGCTGTATATTTATATGAGTTATTAAAGAATTCCAATTACATTTTCCTCTATGAAATTATTATAACTTAATCATTTTCTTCAATATGATATTAACACGTCATATCCATTCTTCCATCAGAGAACCAGTACCCCGCCAAGCTATTAAAAACGCCGCCTAACAACAGGCTGGCGCTAGGACTGGTCAAGTTGTACATTCAGGGTGGCCGCATCGGACTGACCACCGGCACCCCGCCTGCTGTCATTGGCTCCTGGAACATTGCCGACCTTCGCAAGTATGGCGTAGTAGAGAAAAAGTTCTGCTTCGAGGCAGGATCAAGATGTGGCAGAGGTTTGTGGACTCTCTTACTTCCTCATATTTGGACAAAATGTCTGTGGAAGCAAATTAGCTGAGGAAATAAATACAATGGATTACCAGATGACAAATTTAGAAATTCCCGCGCCGACGGGACATTAGGCTTCACCCCTGTATGAATAAAGCGGGTTACTGTAGTGTAGACATCTACCAACATTGTACTTTACCTATATATACCTCACATATAACCCTCAACCCCTACTGGGGAAACCCCTATAACGCACAGGGCGTCTTTTTCAAGTGTGACCTGTGGGTTATGTAATAGATAGACTATGGTTATGAGAGGCTAACTCAAAATAACCACAGTAAACTGGCTGGCACCCTTATAGGGTGCCTGCCACTCAACAGTAGTTATATTTTGAGTTAGCCTCACATAACCATTGTCTATCTGTTTTAAACCACAGCTGTAAGGTTATGTGAGTCTAAGTAGAAATAACCAAGGTGTGAATTCCTTTGTCTTGCCCCTCTGCTGTGGTTTAAAAAAATGAATTTACGGTAGTCGTTGGTGTATATATTTGGTATTAGATGATAAATGTGCTAGGTTGTGACTGAGCTGTACCCCTAATGTGGTCTTGTTGCTGCCTCCAGTGGCCGGCCTGTACGTCCTGCTGACGGAGCAGGGTCAGGAGATCAGTGAGCGCGTCAGTCAGGCCTCCCAGACCAAGCACCCCAAGTCACGCCGCTCCTCCTCATCATCATCTGCCAAAAGACGTATGTAGCTGCATGATTTAATGTATTATGTCCTTTGTCGTCATGCTGCATGAATGCAGCCTTCGCGAATAACTCGCCAGGGCTGGATGAATGTATCATGCAGATCCTATGGGGTTGGGATACTCCCGAAGGGTCATAATGATGCATGAATTCAGCTGTGGCGAGTAGACACGCCATAATTACGACTACAAAGTCTCTAAGTTGACCCAGGTCTTGGACAACGGTTTTCCAGCAAAGTGAGACTTTTCTTTTAGCAGAGTTCATGTTTACTCTGTTCAACGTATAGTGCACATGTGCACGGGGAAAGTGCACCAGCAGAGAGGCTGAAATCTAGGCTCCCCAGAAATACACTTTTGAATTAAGATAAGTCAGTGAATGTGATGTTTTAAAAGTTGTCACTAAATGCCTAAAAAGTTGCATTTTAATACATCCATAAAGCCAATGTGAATGTACGATAAAATATGTTTGTTAAAACAGTTGATAAAATACGCAAAAAAGTAATATTTTTTTACAAAATTATTAATTCAGTGTGATTATTTTGTTGCAGGTTCCCAGCTCAGCTGCCACTCAGTGATGTCCAACATGTCCAGTATCTCCGGTCTCTCCGGGCTTTCGGGGTTTTCATCTCCGCCTCCTGAGGTCTTCGCGAAGGATTTTCGGGATACCGAGGTCTACGCCGACCTGAACTTTATGTCCGAACCGAGTCCCTTGACGGGGTCGTCAGTAGAGACTACAAGCACGATATTCAGTGACTCGAGTTCAGATTCAGAGAAACACCGGTTGGTAAGCATTGAGAGCTTGCTGACGCCAGATCGGACAGGGTTTTACGATACCCTTCCACATGGACTCCGATCAGTGGACCTGCCTGGTGCAGGGATGGCTAGTAATAATCTCAACAATGACTTGACATTGCGACAGAATGAGCTTGAGGACACCAATACGTTACCACGTATCGGGTCTCGTGACGAGCTCAATATTTCGCCTGAGCTGGATGATGTTGATGGGTGTGGTATGATACTGGACAGTGAATCTGTCCGACTCACGAGAGCCGACATAGGCCAAGCGCAGGCACACAATATCAAAACCCGTCTGGGAAGCACTAACTCCTCACACTCTTATACAAGTGGGGGGAGCACGTCAAGTGTGAGCCTGAGTGCGGGTTTCTCATCAGAATCGTCAGCGTCTGCCTCCTCGCAGCCACACCTATCACTTGTCACATCATCTTCCTCAAACGACATGGATGCATTCCTTTCAACAGTACAGCGCAATGTAGATGTCCTTAGCCCCAAACTGCCAAAGTGTGACCAGTCTAAAGTATTGACTACCATTAGTGGTGACAGCAACGGTGCCGAGGCCAATGGCTGTGTGTTTGAGAGTCATGGCCAGGTGCGGCAACCAGACATGGAGAGTCTGGACTTACTTGACGAGGTGCTGCGGGCGTGCAATGTGGACGCGTTCAGCAGCTCTAGTGGGGGCCACTCCTCTCACGGCAGTAAGGGGGATCTGGGGGTACGCAGCATCCACAGTAGTACCTGCAGTATAGGCAGTGCCAACCACACCGGGGACGGGCTTAGTGAAGGCTCGGCACAGACGTCACCGGCACAGGGGGGGTCGGTTAGAACCAGCCCCGCGCGGGGCAGCCCCATCCACGGCGGCCACAGCCCCACACAACAGATGTGCGGCTCGGGGCATGTCGCCGAGGGCCCCTCAGCGTCCACTCATGGCCCTCAGCTCCATTCAGTAGTCCCAGTACAACCTCCCCAGAGTCTGGCTAGCAACAATTCTCATTACGGCATCCAGATCTCATCCAATAAGTGCCGTAACCACGACTACGTCAATGTGTCGGGTATCGGCGGGATGCTCGCTTATGACAACATGATCCAACAACAACTAAATCCCCAACAACAGCAACAACAACAACCTAGTCTGAGTTCCTTCTCGGCTGTGCCTTCCTCAGTGGGCAGGCAATTTGGCAGTCAGGGTCATGGTAATGGCCGTTCACACCAGACAAACAACACAGACTTTCACGACTATGTTAATATATCAGCTATGAATGGCATGAATGGTAACCACGGTAACAGTGCCCCCACTGCGCGCCAACATAGCCACCTAACGCCATCTATGCAACAACAACAACAGCAGCAACAGCAACAACATCAGTCGCAGGGGCCCACTACCATTGCCACAACAAGTGTTCGTCCTGATGCCAACTCCAACACGAGTGTACCCTTGATGCTCGCAGACCGTGCAGTGATCATTGACCCCAACCAGCCACTGCCCTTTGTTGACCTGGGTTGCTATGACAACGAGGAGGAGGGCTACCTGTACTGGGTGAAGGGGTCTGTTGAAACAAGGGAGGCCCCGGTAATACTGGCCCAACCAGGCAGTAAGGTAGCGGGCACTGATTCGGGCTATGTCAACCAGCCTCAGGCGGCCACGGCAGGCAGTAGTAGTGGGGAGGAGGGGGGCAGTCTCTATAAGAGAGTCAACAATAAATCTCAGCCCAATCTCAACCAATATGAACATGACCATCAGGATTATGTCAATACCCCGGTGTCCGGTGCTCGTTCTGTGATGGCCAAACTTAGTGCAGTGCGTGGGAAACTGCTGGCCTACCACGACAGTCTACGGAGGAGTAAAAAGCCACAGATAAGAAGGAACACTGTTGAAGATAGCGGTGGTGTCCGAAGATCCTCCTCCGCCAAAAGCTCCCCAAGGTCCTCACCCAAGAATTCACCAAAGGGATCCCCGAAGCGTTCTCCACGCAGTTCTCCAAAGAGTGATCGCAACAGCTTACGGACTGCGCTGTTTCGTTCCCGGGGTAAGAGCTTAGAGGACATCTTGGACGCCACTGTTGGGGAGCAGGGTATTGTGCCGCCCCCGGAGGCGTTTGGCTTGCCTCCTCCAGGGCCGCGTAGAGGGGGTCGGCTCTGCTGCTCCCCCTCCCGCTTGGATGGGGAGTATGTTCAGTTGAATCTTGATGAGTCTTGTGAAAAGTCTGTGATTCGTGGTGGTTATGACCGGCGCATGGTGCCGGAAGTGAGTCGGACACCGGCTGAGGACACAGCTTACATCATGATGACCGGGGAGGGATCTCGGACTATGCTGAGTAGCACCAGTTCACATTACAGCCATTCCGACATGGAGAGTCCCGGGTCGTTACAGTCAGGGTACGATTATCATTATAACGCGGCTGGTGCGACATCATCAGGTGCTGGCACCGGTAATAATCCATTCTCTCAGTCTCCCAGCCCTATTCGCAGTCCCCGGAGCCTGCGTAGAACCCCACCCAGTGTAGGTGCAATGAGCCCCCATACATCACCAAAGAAGGTACGTGCTGCCAATGATCACGGCAACTACATGTTTATGTCTGGGCAGCTGCGAGAGGAGGAAGACTGTGCTGTGTTCTGTGCCATGGAGCTACCCCTGCGCAGCGGGTCGGTGAGTTCGCATCACAGTACGTCAGCGTCGATGCGGAGCCGTAACTGCAGCTTCAGTAGTACGGCCTCTAGCGACACACACACAGCAGAGGACAACATGAGCTATCTCAGTATGTCCATGGGGCGGCAGAGGTCCAACTCCAGCCAGGCCTTCCGGCCTGTCAACCGCCCCCCTCTCAACCAGTCTCGCAGCCTGGACACAGACTATGATAGCGAGTACCTTCCCATGAGTATGGTGCCCGGTGGAGCAGCACGCGGCAACCACCACAGTGATTACATGTGCATGACGCCGGGTGGGGACGAAGGAGCGTCCGGGGGCAGAGCACCTGTCCGGCCGTTTGAGGATCTTATAGAACACGAGCCGTATGTGACCAGAAAACCTATCCTACCTCCACAATCCGGACGGAAAAACTCTGATGCTTCAACATCTGGAAGATCAGAGGATTACGTGAAGAGTCCACCGCCTGGAAAAAGGGACAGGTTCTTATCGAGATTAATCCGAAGGAATTCTTCCAAAGAACGGAGGTCATCCATCCAGTCTAAAAGTCAGGAGGATATACTACGTTCGCCCATTGCTGAGACATTACCGGAAGTACCTATAAGTGAACCCAATAGTCCCTCACCGTATCCCCCAATTAACCAAGATCCCTTTGGACTTATCCCTAGTCCCCGTACAAGAAGAGCCTCAGTGGATGTCTCTGCACCACCTCCATTAACACAAAGAGTCCGCTCAGCCAGTTATTCCTACAACCGCAGCGGTGCTGGCGGCCCTGAGGCAGGCAATCTCACTGACGAGCAGAAACAGATGGGTGCTATGTCAACGAGTAGTTCAACAGCATCGCATTCTGGGTCTCGGAGTGAGTCACCACCCGCCCTGCCACCACGGACTTACGTCAGGAGTCGTGAGGTGACACCCTCGGTGCTCTATCCTATACGGAAAAAGGCCATTCCACCGCTTCCACCGCCCCAGCTCCTACCCTCCCACTTTGACGACACTCCTCCCTCATCCAGCTCGCCGGATTTAGAGTTCCTTGAGCGGCCGGTTAGTCCCAACATGCCGACTGAGCGACCACCACCACCCCCTTCTGCGTTCTCCCTCGGCAGTGACACAACGTTATGCACTGACTCAAACCCCAACTCCACCAACACGTCAACATTAACCTTGCTCCACATCTCAGAGGACGACGATAAACTGAGTACCCCGCCGCCCGAGCTACCCGAGAAGACGCACCGGCGCCGCAGCAGCCCCGGGTCAGTGCTGAGCGCCTCTTTCAGCTTGTTACGTCGGCAGACGGCGCGCCGGTGTCCGTCCCCGACGTGGCACTCTCAGTCAGAGCTGCTGCTGACGGAGGCGTCCAGTGCCTGCGCCTCACCCACCGTGGCACCCCGGGGGCACCGGGGAGGCCACCTGGTGGTGCACATCCCACCCAACAGTGAGGAGGCTGACGAGGTCTGGGCCGGCCACAGCAACGGCGGCAGTAGAGGTGAGCACTAATGTCGTCATAAGAGGAAATGTACCTTAAAATCGCGGCTATACTTAATCTAACTTTAAGTAGGGGTCAAGTTAGAGGTGGGGTTGTCTTATAACGGAGGTTTTACGGGTGGTTTGTATAAGTAAAGAATTATGCTATTTGTACCGGAATTATTATAATGTCATTTCAAAATGTCATCTGATTATTTTAGTTCTCTCTCCTTTTTACTGTATCTAGATATTTGTTTTGATGATGTAGAACGTTTAGTCTCTAACTAAGAATCATTAATGAGAAAAATCGCACTCATTATCTCAATTATGAACTGTACTTCTGAATAACATGTTATCTATTGTTTCCTCAGTGAGCACACCCACTAACAGAGACGATGGACGGCCTCCATCACGACCACGCCTGAAGACGGACAGCTCTGAGTCGCAGTCACTCTCGTCCTATGGTAGTGCAGACACCACCAGCACGCGTAGTGATGAGTACAAGGCCAGCCCAGCCTCCACCACCATGCGGCCACGCTTTGGGAAGGAGTACAAGAAGCTGGACCGGCGTAAGCTCACTGACGACCCGACCAGTGGGGGCGGGGGATACTCCTGCTCGTATGGTGATGGACAACGTACCCCGGGGTCACGTACCCCAGGCTCACCCTCAGTGGCATCCTCTGTGTTCACGTTTGACACGACGAGTCTGTCATCTCGTGTGAGCTCGCTGAGTGGTCACAGTGGCTATGGTAACGAGTCACCACGGTCTCCATCACAGCACCATGCGGCCGGTCCCCCCCGCTCCCCAGCCTATGCGGCTATACTCCCGGGTGCCGGTGCCGGAGCACCGTTCCCGCTCGGAGCGGTGCCGCCCCCTCACCGCATGCCTCACGACTACATCAATGTGTGCATGCCTCGCAATGACTCACCACGCTTCTGGGACATGACCCCACCCGGCTCACCACGCTCCCTCTCTGGCGCCTCCGAGCAATCAAACCCAATGCTGAATTACGCTGAAATCGACTTGACTTTAGCCGAGGAACGCAAACCAAGGAAACCCTTGCAGAAAAATGATATAGAGTATGCTATGATTGATATGGTGGCCACGGCAGCAGCGTCACGTGCCGGGAAGGAGCATGCCCAGCTGCGCGAGGACAGCCTGCGACGTAAAGATGGCCGACGCGGGGGTGAGGACGGTTCTCAGGAGTATATCCGCAGAAGCAAGATTGAACGTAAGAATTCTGCCGTGTCATCATCGGGGAGCCGGTCAGAGAAAAAGCCTGCATCACGGAGTGGAAGTAAGGACAGAAAGGTATCAGCCCCCAACTAGAGAAGTATCACCATCATCATTGTCAACATCCCATATCAACGGTATTAAGATGGGTCAGGTTGTAACGATACTGAACGAATTTAAAAGAGTATTATTGAGTTAGGTGGTGCAATGGCGAGTAATGGAGTAAGGAGACCGTGAGTTTAGTACTTATGTGATTGGTTTCACATATCATGTGTCAAATCGTGTGATGGTTGATAAGAATGAAGTTAAAACGTGTTTGTTGCCGACTTCTGCATTTGTTTGTCAAAGATAACGTGTGATTATTCATGGTTGGGATAAAATGAGTCTCTTGTGTAGTTACCACACATATGATGGTGTGCGGAAGAATCAATGTAATAATATTTATTGTTGTCGTTTATCCATTTTCTTCTACCCATCAAACCAAAATGCATTATGTAAATCATTCAAATTGCCAACCCAAGAAAGAGGGCGAAGACCATGATTAAAGGCCATTCTTATATTATACACGCGTGTGTTCACACCTTGAACCTATATATATGTCACAGACCTAGCGTGTTCGTTTTGTATGCTAGACATCCTGTGCATAGCATTCCCCTGTGCCGTTCAATACAATTTCATGTATCCTTAACTGGACCTTAGGCTGGCCGTTAGATAATAAATTGCCAACTGGAAGAAGGTGCCAAACACCATAGCTACATGTAACAGGTGGTGCCAAAGGAAGAAGGGAGCTACACTAAAATGAAATCCAACTCAAAGTTAAAAGGAAGAGAAATAATGGCCAAATACACTTCACTTGTAAGTTGTCCCATGCAGGGGTCACTGTCTGTTTTGTAAAGTTGCATTAAATTATCAGAGGTATGATCTCATATACCAGCGTATATAGCCGACAGTTTCTTTGAGTAATAAAAAGGATAGGCAGGATTTATTTTGATGGCAAGGGGAGATGCCCTAGCATGAACCAGATACGTCGTACATGTATATGTATATATACATATATTGAAACAAATATACACACGATTGTGACGGCTTTAAATAGGAAGCGTGTCTCTGAATCTCTGAGCTGTGTTGAGCCTCTATAAGAGGCTATTAGGCTTATGTTCACTCGACTTTTGCAGTATTTCACCTGGTTTTGACGGTGGGAAATCCTGCCCATAACGATGGTGCGAACGTTAGTTGTAATTCAGTAATTGTCCCTGAACACTTCAGTTATAATTGGGTAATTGTCCCACTGTTGAATGCAAGCTGCTGGCTAAATGGATTGATCAGGAATGTTAGACTAAGAGAGAATCTCCATAATGTATTAGTCCTAAACAGTGGGAGTGTGAGTGTATGTATAACATGTATGGGTAAATATTTGTTTGCGCCTCCCAAAACGGGGTAATGCATTGTCCACTAATGATATATTACATGTGTGAGAAAAGTCAACTATACATTTTTAAACAACTGTACTACTTCATGGTGTATATACTAAAGTGTTATCTGGCATGTATGTATGGTGTGTGCTTTGTCGTAGTCATCCCTATCAGAGTTGTGCTTTTATATAGATAATCAATAATCGATAATCATGGTACACTCATACCTATGTATATCTCAAAGACATGGGGCATGTGTGATCTAAGCGTACGTATTATATAGAATAATGCGGTAACCATTAACAATGATATTAATAATGATTACTAAAAATGGCTGTTAGACTATGCTGATGAGAATACCGATATACAATAGAAGGGTCCTCTCCTGATATATTATCTTTTAATTTTGTTCTATCGCCTTTTCCAGAAGCCATGACATTCCATCAGTTGTCATTTCCTTCTATGATAACTTGAGGGATGCTAACAGACTTAAACCTAGAGACTTTTCTCTGTACATGTATCAGTATTTATTTTTGTGAATCTCTCTTTGTTTATATCTCCCTAGCTAAACTCTTGCCCTGAAGTTTTTGTTCATAGTCTTACTTATCAAGCGATGTTAGGTTTCAAATGAATGTCATGCTGACGCTATATGCTTATTATGGCTCAGGTCTTCATTTCACGGTTCTTTGTATAAGCTTTGGATTCTGCTGTTTATATTTCTCTCATATTCCTGTATATTCAAAGTTGAGTTAATATGAGAAAAACTAATAGAGTATTTACATAGGAACTTTTGTTGTTGAAATGAACAACGGTTGTGCCATTTAAATGAAGGGTATGATAGCCATATTTATTTCTCTTAGTACCTTCTATTTTGAGATTAGGACTATCCAGAGTATAGTCATATTTATCTTTAGTATGGTTCTTTTGAACATATTTGTGACATAAGAATATAACAAGTCTCTACTATATAGATGGTTTTGTCTCCATTGAAATCCTTATTTGTTCCTCAGTCAATTCCTGGACTTGATACAAGGTCCTATTCTGGTGCTCGTTTACTATTGGTGGCTACAGTAACCATGGCGATAGTATTAGTGGTAAAGGGGACATATTTTTAAAGGGAAAGATGCCAATACTGTTTAGGATTTAAAACCATTTCCACACGGACATGATTTGCTTTGTAATGTACACCAAACACATTACCTTTGTTTTCTTTTATCTTTTTACAAATATCTCAAGTGTTAACTGTTCCATTCGATATATAATAATATATAAATCTGCTGGCTAACCATTGGCGTTTAGCATCTACCGGTAGTATTAAACGTGGGATGAGTGGTGGTCAAACATTGACGGAGATTAGCAACCAGTGTAGATTAATTGAAATATCAATGTTTTGTATTGAAAACAAGTGTCAATATTGAGAAATTCCCCATGGTAGTATTGCCTATGTGATGGGGGTGGTCAGACATTAATGGAGATTAGGAATCCATGTACATGTTTCGAAATATGGATATTTTGTATTAAAAACCAGTGTGTCAATATTGGGACATTCCCCAGGCTGATTTCTTAAAAAGTATGTTTTAAGAAGAGGCTGCGTGCCAAAAAGGGTAAGTGCTATTAGTGAGTTTATGCTCTGTTGTCAGGCTTCAATCTTCAACAATAGTGAATTGTGCCATCTTAACCCAAATAATCCCTTTGTTAAAACCATTATCTGAAAATTATCCCATTTATGTTGTTAATCCTAGTTTGGTTCCTGTCTATATTATTGTAGACCACAATGTAGGCATCATCATGTTGACATCTTAACCGCGACAGTGAGTGTATTTCTTATGAACCATAAAATAGCACTGATATACATTATGCCATGATATTTGATAGGTAGAAGGGAGAAATGATCCGGGGGGGGGGGGGGGGGATGCCACATGTATCTGTATACAACAAAAGTGGTATGAACATGTCTCTCATACCGAAAGTACCGGGTAGTCATAGCACAACCTACTCACCTCTACTTGGAGCTGGTATCTCTATGTTTACTCCTAGGGTAGACTGACCATTCCCTTATAGTGGTGTAGATACACATATTCATAACAATCCAACTAATCATATTTACCAGAATACCCGATCTGGTGGGCAGTGGCACCATCTTGTAACCTACGGTAATACATTGAGTTGTACTCTTGTAAAATTGAAGGTCACCAATGAAAGACATAATGTGATGATAAATAGTTTAATTTTTTCTCAAAGTGGAAACGTTACTGATTAGTTACTTTAATGCTGTTAAAACCGAAACAACAACGAAACTGGTCACACATTCCTTTATTCTGCAGCTGCGTCTATCATAATATCTTGGTGTGAGTTTAAGAAATGACTAAAATTGCCAAAATAGACTAGAACTAGTTACTGATCTGGCGGCCCACCTGACGTTAATATAACAATAGAACGTTACCTATTTATTTGCAGAGCGATAGCTTCCCCCATGTCAGCCAGGATCTGAGCGCCTGGTAGAATTAATCGATAGAATCTTAGGAAAGTAAGACATTGTTATCAGATGTCACTTTCATTGCTGATGAGTCCACGTATAGTAACCATGACATTACTACTATCTTGGTTCGCTGGTCCCCCGTCCATTATCAAGGACGCAGGTCCCTAGCGCGGGGTCACACTCTCCAACGTGGGCAAGTCACTAAACATCGGCGCCCATGATGGAGCGTGACAAATGACGTCATAGATCACGTGACTGTGCTGGTGTCTGTGACCCAGATGTTGTAGCTTGACCAGCGAAGTCACGTGTTAGCTCTTAGAGAGCTAGTACTACTTAGCCAGGGCCTGCGGGTTAGCCCCGGCACCCGTGGGAACCAGCGAACTATCTTGGTCCCCATTGTTTAGATGCATGTCATGTATAATAAACTAGGACCTTTGACCAATAGGTGGTAACGCCCCCAAGAAATATGCCGTGTATAATACATATAGCAAGAATCAGTGATAGTTTACTTATACATTGATTCTACTGGTCAGTCAACTGTGTATGCCAACCATATGTGTTTCTGTATATCTCTGTCTGGGATGAATGTGTATGTAAAATCAAGTGAGAAGAAATATATTAACTCTAAATCTCACGATCTTGTATAGCAAATGTATGTATAATGGCAGGGCCATGGAACTTAATCAAAATATTCTGGTGCACGAACGTGCTATTTATTTTAACGTGATGTTTGTGAGTTTTAAGTTCTTTTTTAGTCCATAGGGAATATATGGTCTTGAACACTGACCGGTGTGTTATTTATTCCGTGTTTTTTCTTCTGTTTTTGTATAATTGGTGCACTTCTGTTATTTGCACACTTGAGTAGGTGGGATAAAAGCCGTGCTTTGTCCGTTTTACGTTCCTCTTTTTCCCCAGGCATTTGGGATGTGCTTTCTTTCACTGTTATGAATGTGTATCTTATTGAGCGTGGTATATCTAACCAACTACCCCTTTCATATTTAGGTATCGTATATCGGTGGGGGGGGGGGGGGTAAATTCCTTGTAATTGCCCAACCATGTACCAAGCTACGTCCCATGCAGCTACATTCAATATTTCAACATTTAAGGGACTTCTAGTAATACCTGGGATATCATACGATAATTTTGGATAAGTTTACAATGAGAAGGAGCATAAGTTTAAAAGTTATAGCCTTTAAGACTATTGAGTTTGTTTACAAACGCCAACATAACATAGAAAAACATGAGTTCTGACCCAATACATACTTGTTTTGTTTTGACCATATCAACTTATTTGTAGTTTTAAGCCATTAAGCGACATGCAACTCTTTATGATTTTCAAAACCCTCTTTCAGTTACCAATATTCAACACACCCGAGTTAAAATTGATCAGGAAATATTGAAACGGGATGGACGCTATTTAAAAGTAAACACATCAAGACGTGAATAAGCACATGCTCTTTTGTTGTTCAGATTTCTATTTGTATTTCTGTAGGCGACCAAGATATGGACCAAGCTAAATATACGTATACAAGAATGTAATTGTGATATATCTCCATTTCAGTTTTTGGTTGAAATAAGAAAATGATATGAAACTTGCTCTATATCGGTTACATCTTCTTTTTTCCATGATCAATACCAGTTCCAAGTGGGCATATGTAGATCCGGAATTAATTTATTGAATATATGTAGGTTTTATCTCCTGATGGTATTATGGACATATCCATTGTGAATTCACTTAGAATGATAAGCATTGTTTTCTTGATATTAAAGTATAAGCGACATGTTGAATTGATTTAATCGTGACAGAATCTCTTGAAGGAAGACTTTACGAAAATCGAAAAGATCTCAGAAGTCTTGAGAAATCCCTAACACTTGTTTTGATTCAAGAATGGATATACTTGTGTTTATCTCATGATGAGATGACTGCGTATTAAATGTTGGAAGAGAGAGATTGGCGTATTGCTTAATAGAAGGCATCTGATATAATAAATGATATCCTACCCAAGATAAGGAATGGTTGTCAAAGGTATTGCTGGTGGAGTGTGCCACTGTGTGGCAGCATCGCGAGATTTGATATCGAGCGTCATGTCTAGTAGTACCATGTATAAAAGAAAACAGTGTGAACAATTGTACATATATGCGTCAACTGGAAAATAAAAGTGTCTAATATTATGTGTACGTTGGTGTTGGTATTGATTTTTCCATGAATTCAAAGCTTAAGGCTTTGGTATAGACTGTTGTTTAGGTAGTTGACTCAGGGGAGTTATATCTAACGGCTGAACCACGTTTTAAGACGTTCTTGGGACATGGGAGAACTTGTCTCATTCAGTGTGTATGGGACATAGACATGAGATAGCACAAGGGAGAGACAGGCAAGATCGGGGGACAAATGTTTCCTTCAAAAAGAAATGTAAAATGTCTTTCCTTCCATCTGATATTGAGCTGCGATCTTCAGGTACTAATTTCTCTCTTTTGCATAAGTATTGTTAAATTGCTACCCTTTAAATGAAAGTCACATAGGGTTCAATGTTAAACCAAAGATGAAAATCAGATTCTTGGCCACGCTGCCTCATATTACACTAGAAATACCCTCATACACACAGTAAAAAAACATTTAGCTACTTTAATTTAATTTAATTTAGCTTTTTAGTTCTCTCTCCATCCGTAAAAGATATGCTGGCGCCACTAGCAGTTCTCATACTCCACAAGAAGTCAATGAGACAGCACAACAGTCCCACAGCGACAGCGACACCGTATCTCCGCAGTTTATCGTCTGATCAACTCGCTTTTTGATAGGGACAAAAGGCGGTACATGCCTGCAGCCTGCAACTGTTGCCCACACCCACCTGCACACCCACACCCACCTGCTCTCCCACACCCATCTGCTCACCCACACCCACCTGCTGGCCTGAAATGGAATAACATACATGTATGACACATGACTTGAGGGTACTTTTTAACAAGGAATTCATTTCTGATGCCAGAATTGACCAATGGATGATTATAGGGGGTGCAGAGGGGTCCCCCCCCTGACGTCGGAAAGTCGCCGAAATTAAGACCCCGGGTCGCAAGGTTGTTTTTTTAGACCCTATATCCTATAATTTATTTTGTGTAAAGGTCGCCAGGTCGCTTAAATTATTGCACCAGGTCGAAAAGTCACCTGGAAAATCGCCCAGGTCGCCAGGTCGCTGAAAACCCCTCTGCAGTCACATTATGAGGGAGTACTATATCTAAGTACATGATAAGCTCCAGCTCCAGCTTACCCTGAGTCATCTGTGAGGCCACTCACACGCTCAATCTTTTTAATGTCCGTCTAACCGATAGTGTGGAACTGAGCAAAGGGCCTAATACCGTAAAGTCTCGTGTAGAACCAGCTTTAATTTGGTACCAAACATCAGGTGCGGCTAATACAATGATTTTTGAATGCATAATTACAGTACTAAAGTAGCTCCACTCAAAAAACCTAGATTTGGCTTGTGGGATTCTCCTAAGTTAGGGCGGCCGTATTCCGCTTATACAAGGCTATTGGTTCTACATGAGACGATGCATAGTGCTTTACTGTGCTATGCCCTGTGTCATCATGATATATGCATGCAGCCCTGGTGAGTACTCGCCAGCGCTGCATTCAATTATTCTTAACCGATGGTGGACGGTTGAGGCAAAGGATTCGCACCTTGGTTATTTCGCATACCCGAGGGTTATGTCAGATAGAGTACACCTGCATGGCCAGGGTTCTTCCACATACCCACTACCCACTGGTCATCGACTCAGTGTATGACACCTCGTCTTGACCCTGTGGTAGGGTGGCCGGAGCGTTTTTGAATACTTATCAAACATATGCATATGTTATATCTACAGAAAGCCTCAATACTCGCATTTTCCAAACTACCATTGTTATGTTGAGGCAGTAACTAGGGAGCTGATTGTAGCTGATTAGAAATACCTCACCCCTCAAACCTTTCTGACAGATCTGAACATCTGTACATAGTAGACACGCCATGCCCATGGCTCACTCATGCCCTTGGCTGTTATAGTGTCTAATGAGTGAACTAAGATTTCTCTATGCAACCCTATGACAGAGGTGCCCTCTAGTGATATCTATATGATGTAAATGCTTGAGATTGGGGTCTCAGACCCCCATATGACCCCCTGGAGATGCCCTGACGCTGGCTGACGCTAGGGGCTATCATTTCCATTCAAAATGTATCATATTTAGTCAATTCAGATCTTTCTGTGGTAATTTGCCAAAAATTGCCAATTGATAATTTCTATACAAATTCTAAGGTACAAAAATGTAATTTTAATTGCTCTATTTACCATACAAATAATTTTACATGCATAATATAAAAGATACTGGTATGTACCTGCATTCAATACTATTATAACAAAAAAAGAATTGCATTGATACATGAATTTGCCAACGCTCAGTGTGAATTCTCCTGACTGACAGTTGGGAGAATCACTCACTTCTGGAGGTCATATTAAATAGGCTCGAAATGTGAAGGTCTGTCAACATTGTCCCTAGATTACATTATGTAATACAATTGTTTGTGCTTATTCCAGCTGACATATGATGGACCTCTTCAATATCTCTTGGTATCAAGTTACTAGAAGTCTCTATCTGGTCCCTAACATAAATGGGGGCATATCATAAAAGGGTCATTTAGCATAGGATCAGATACGGCTAGCGAGATCGGTCAGACACTTCAGCCACCCTACCTGTGGGACAGTGGGTATATTCCGCATTAGCTAGATGATCACTGTACAGGGCCATCTTGTCTGGTACCAGTGCTCTTTCCTCTGCTAGCTATAGAAGCCTGCTGATTAGCTGAAGCTGGTTCCTGTCATGACCGAAATTTGGTGTTTTAGGGGTCATAAACCTTTCAAGTATAGGCCTCTATTGTGGGTCCTTAGGTCACCTGTTCAGATTGGGGGAGTGGTTAGGACTCTGACCTACCAATCCATGTATCATGGGTTCAAATCCATGTCAAGGCTAATTTGTTCACACACAATTTTAAGATGTATTTTGGTAGGTCAAATATTGTGATAGTATACAACTCGGTTGTAAAGATCTTTAACACCTAAAATCTAAGATCTAAAATGGTTTTGTATTGTTGCATTGGGTTTTCTTTGTGAATAATATTACTATTTCTTACCAACTATGGAAAAAGATATGTTGCCTTGGCATGGATTTGAACTTATTACCCCTGGATTGATTGGCCAGTGTCCTAACCACTCCCCCAATGCAACCAGGTGGCATGAGAAATATTCAAATACAACTGATTCAACACCATTTTAGATTACACTATAGATATTCATCTTGTGTAAAGGATCTTTAAAACCGAATTGTATACTATCACAATTTTTGACCTCCCAAAAATACATGTTAAAATTGTGTGTGAACAAAAAAGGCTGACATGGATTGGAACTCATGACCCATTGATTGGTAGGCCAGAGTCCTAACCAGTCCCCCAATCTGAACAGATGACCTAAGGACCCACAATAGAGGGCTATAACTGAAAGGTTTATGACCCCTAAAACTCCGATTTTGGACATGACAGGAACCAGCTTCAGCCAAAGGTCTCACAAGGTAGAATTACTGCATCCTGCTAGTGCCCTATAGAAGTACCGTATCCAGGTGTAGTCTATCAAACACATGCATCATACCGACCATTCCACGGGTTTGCATAATGCATGGATGCAACACTGGTAAGTTCCTCAGTAGTGTTGTATGCATGCATCGCAACGACAAAGGGCATGGAACGATTTCATCTTTCAAGGTTAAATTCGATACACAAGTTGGTATGGTCAATGCCACATTCGTTCCATGTAAATCTTCACTAATCTTTCTGTTACCGGTTGTTCACAAGGTGAGTCTAATGCCAGATCAAAAAGAAAAGTTGGTCAAAGAAGTTTTAAAATGAGGCAAGCTCAATGTATTGACTTTTCTCGCAACCCCAAATATAATGGTGCGTGAAATGCAGACCAACGTTTTTGGTTGGCCTTGTGGTATTTTCACGTTTCTTGAATTTAGTGGATCATTTATCAGTTACTTTACAATATCGTTTTAACATCGGAGGTACCGGTACAATATGCAGCGACTCGAGTCGTACGAGAATCATTACCCTACTGTGTCTTTATACATTCTCCCATGGTCGGGGTGCGGCTTATACGAGGGTTTACAGTGTAAAGTGGTCAGATTAGACCCCATGTGCAGCTTTAATAGAACTTGTCAAGTTTGGGGTGCGACTTACGCGCGAGTGAGACTTACAAGCGCGAATATTTGATCAAGTGCTGATATTTAAATTAATCTTCACACTTGACAAAATACCTGGGATGCATGTACCCTAGTATACACTACCGGTAGTAACTAATCAAGTCCTCCATACGTATACATGTTAAATATTCATTATATTAAGTTGTTCCGTTTCTTTAGAATAATCAACAAGAACAACAAAAAGGCAGACATGTTTTGAAAAATATACTTTTATTTCTGACTAGAAAAATAATGCACCGTCGAGTAACTGGAATGAAATCGGTAATTGGCCGTTGCTGTTTATTTAATCCTGTTAGCTGGAAAGGAAGACATTCCATAAGAGGTAAGGACGACTGGTTTAAAACCACTGATGATGACGATGATGTTAATGACTCAAATTTAAAATAATGACGATGATGATGTATTTCATGCATGTAAAGGTAGTCAAAGATGACATGTGGAGAGTCTAATGAGTAGCTTGCCTTATAGAGCTTAGATCCCCTGAGACTGATTAAAATGAGGACAACTTGCTCTACCAATACAGGATACGGGGGTGGGGTCGTCGTGTATGGCTCGTAAATTCTTTTTATTGTGCGAGTCATTATAATCAAACGGGAAATATCGGCATCTGGACAGTCCTATTGGTATTAAATCACTTTTTCTGGTATAAACAGGGTTGCCAAGAGAGCAAGAGAATTTTTGGGGCATGAAAACGAAAACATTTTCATGAGTCAAACCGCATACAATGGACACATAACAATATGGGAAATATGTCGGTGGCGCCTAAGCACCATCAAATACAATGCATACAAGACCATAGCTAAGTGAGAGTGAAATCGGCAGTCAGAAATACAGATATGTGTGAGATTGCTTTGTTAATGTGTGAGACTTTGCAACCCTGTTAAAGGAAAGACTACGTTTCGCCTTTTCAGCACGTTTCCTCTCTGCTGAGAATTGCAGTCAATTGATCTATTTGGCCTTCCTAAGGCCTAACAAAATAAGAGTTGTGTTCCGGTAACATGGCCAAAAATGTATATGGTCAGTACGTCGACTTTTCCTTTTTTTATACATTTTTTTCAAAAGGGTCGTTCTCTCTCTGCGCTCATCGTTTCTGTAAAAAATAGTGTAGTTGCAATACCCTAAAATATATAAAGATTGATAACAAGTTTAGGTTGGCCCAATACCATAGGGTCGATCGGGAAACCGGAACACAACGTCTTTTTTAATGCCTAATGATAGGAAATCACTTAAAACATCTCCTGTGAGACTAATAGGCTGGCTTTTTTCAATTTAAGGAATGCATCAAGGCTAATATTGACATTATCGTCATGATGCACCAATGCAGCCTTGGCAAGAACCATAATTTCCGACACTTCAGGAGTGTATCAACCCTATAGCGTTGGTGTGATGCATTAATGCAGCTCTGGTTGCATACATGTATTACGCCGACAAAAGGATTATAGCACTACGCTACCCTTAAAGGAGTAATCTAAGTCACACTTTCCTAAAGTGTGTGAAGTACACATTTTTCACGTGTCAAATCCCATCTAAAATGTGCTCAGAGCACATAAGAGGCACTTTACCACGGAAACACATTCTAACTCTAGAAAACCAAATGATATCAGTATCACCAAACCTGAACAATATTATACTCATTCCTATCTCAAGGCATAGATTAACACTAAGCTAATCCGTCTCTATCAAGTGTATCACAAGTGTATAAATATAAGCGCTGTGCTAATAACTATCTGTTGCAATTGTCTATAGGTACATCCTAGAGTAGGAATGATTTAAATTACCTAGAAATAGATCTGGACGTGTCTAACAGTGGTAAGATCATCGAGTCAAAGAATTACTATCAACCACTTTCTGCTGCCATTCTTTGTGCGTTAAAAACACATCTTGTAGATTGTCTATATAAAATAGGATTTTTCCTAATAGCTGCAATGTTGTTGGCCATTTCTGTGTGAACCAAGGCCTAAAATACTGGTGAAACCCTAATGAAAAAAAAACTAGTATTCAAGAGGTAAGGTAAATCCCTGGGTATAACCCGCATCTCGCACCTTAGCTAAACCTAGGTTATGGCTCATGTTTAACCTACGGGTTATATGCGGGAATTCACGGCACTGTATTTGCAAATAGACTACAGATCGATCTTTGTAGATCGCCGTTCTCCTGAGAAAATAGCCCGTCAAACTTTTGTGAAAAACCTTTCATTAATAAATCAGTATCGTAAAAAAGATTATATGTGTATTACACACTGCAAGTTTCTTTTTATAACACATTAAATTGTGTTGATATGAATTTATGTTTGCAATGATTTCCAACTTTTAAAAGCCATCCTTCTTTTCATATTAAAGAAGTTTTTATGAACTGTGCTGATATTCATAAAACATCCACACGCATGATAAAATTTCACATTTATACTTACCACCATAAACCATGAACCTGACATTCACCAGTCAAGATACACCATTTTACATTCACCAATGTGAAAAACACAAGATTCACATTCCACACACTAGATCATGAACAAAACCAATATGGTCTGATAATAGTTATTCTTAAACCAGGCACACTCACATCCAACTTTATTTTCCATTTGGTACACAATACAAACTATTGAAACTGAAAATACATAACTGCTTTCTCTGAAGCAAACGTTAAGCACTTTTCCGGTTACTTTCAACTATGAGAAACTGTTATACAATTTACACACACCAACAATTTATACGAAAATTTTCATATATTGATATGAACAAAAGTTTGTAAATATCATATACAGGAAAATATTGGAATTATCAATATCATGTTTAATGTTCACGGCAGTACTATCTGGAGCAGCAGCATCTTAAACACAGCCACCAAAGAACTGACAATATCTACTTAATTATTCATGAAGATACTCAAGACATAATGTTCGGAAAGTGGAAATCAGTCAATTCGGATATATATATAAGTGGCAGTACCTACACGTACTGATAGCACGTGTACATGTATCTTGTAGATAGTATGGTGTGTTCCGCCCGTTCGATTTTAAAAAGATACATCTACAGCACATCTAAAGGTGTGGAAATCTGTGTGTCAGCGCGTAGACGGGTCCACGGCACCGTCAGTGTGTACCTTACAACTAGGAAAAGAACGCACTGTCCTCAGTTTGTATGCTGTCCTTGTGAGCATGGCCTGGGTGCCTGGACAGGTACCCTGTAGTGCCTGGGCAGGTACTCTGTGGCTACTAGCCGGCTACATAGGCAGGTTAGACATACATTACCAGGTCTACACTGGGTCTATCTGTGACTGTTATCAATGGCCGTGTACTCTGTGAGTTGGCCTAGTGGGTTAACTGTAACGCTGTTTGTCGCGATCCACCTCCTCTTTGCGCCGCCTTATGACCTCGTTCTGTTCTTGTATTCGTCGGATCTTCTCGTTAAGATCCCCCTCTGTCCCTGTCGGGTGACAGTATAGACATATATTTAAATGACAGTTTCAGTTATAAGGCTTCGACTCTATAAAGCTTTATATATATACTCTGTACATCCATTTTAAACATGTATATTACATATTTATATATACGTGAGCTGACGTGTAGGGTTTACCTCAATTATTGCACCATAGCCAAGGAAAACATATCCAATTTTAACCGCTGCTGGACGGTGAGTCCGTTTACTCAGTCTTTAGATAGATTCTAGTACCGCTACTACCCGGGTTAATATTTATGCACTGCTGCCGAAAGTGATATATAAATCACTTACTGAAATAACTCTCGAAAAATATACAGGGAAATAACTCCCACAATATATGTGTATATCTTCTCATTCCACTAGCATACCATGAATATAAAAAAGATGTATAGCAACTGACAACATTTAAAATTTATAACGGAATAACCCCGCAAAAGACATCTCTTTGCAAGCAAACATATAACATAATCATCAGCCATATATACTAAATGCATCTCAACTGAATTTGAACACTTGTGGCCCTTAACTATCTAAAATTCAATAAAACTTTTTACCAGCTTGCTTGGTATTCTCTTTCTGCAGTTTGGCACGTTTGCGTTCAGGCCCCTGTTCAGCTATTGGCTGCGGCGGAGTGGCTATTACGGATTGCACACCCAGTCGCTCTCCAATGCTGCGCTTTTTACGTTTCTGCGTAAGCCTGCTCCGTACATCCTGCAGCTCAGGCTCTGGACTTGCACTGCGCTCCTTGACTACCTTACCAAGTCTATGCTCAATGCTATAATGGGTGGCCGGCTCGTCATGTTCCGATGTATCGTCAATATCCGCACCATGATCTACTGTCACTGCACGATGGCTTGACCAGATATTATAGTCTTTCTTTTTGTGTTTCTTTTTGTCCTTTTTAGGTTTGTCTTCCCCACTACTGGTATTTTTCCGCCCGTCTGTGCCTCTCTTAGTTTCCTCGTCAGACTCTGCCTCTCTGTCTTTCCGTCGTTTTTTACGGTGCTGACGGACATTTGTGGGATCTTCGGTGATGACTCTCCGCGTTATCTTTGGTTCAGGGCTTAGCTCCGCAGACTCAAACGCAGTGTCTGGTTTATGTTTGACAGGCATACCAAGTCTCTCGTGGACTGATAGACGACCTTTACTCGGCTTCACTTCCAGCGGCGGCTCTATAACGACATTGGGAGTACAATTCAGAAACTAAATATATTTGCATTTCAGTTAATAAAGACATTCCTTTCTAAATTTATAATTACCAGAATCTCCTCAATATCCACATATTTTTATTACTCAAATGGTAACATAAATCATACCTTTCCCTTCTCACAACAAGATAGTAGAAACTTTGTTTTATTCTTGAAGTCTCTTATAATTGCAACATACACATATGTCTACTTTACATTCCTCTTCTGATGCACGACTGAATTCAAACAGTTGTGGCTCTATATTTTATAAAATTGGATAAAAAAATTTACCAGATTTTATCAACTGTTGCTAGCCATGTTGTAAACGAAATAATCATTCATTTTTCAACTCACCATCATGTACTGTATCTTTATTAAAGGTGATGCTTATCTGTGGATTATGTTTCACCGGCTCAATCTTCTCATTGCTTGGGCTCTCGGCACGCTCCCCTTTCAGCTTACAGATTATTTCACGAGCATCCAAACTTTTCTTACCGCGTTTGTGATCATCAACGATGATTCTCGCTGACTTCTCTTCACCAGTCTTTTTATGAGATCCTGAGCTATCTGCAGATGGCTCTCTTCTCTCACTACTCCTCTGTGATCGTGAGTCTCTGCTACTATGCACTATATCCTTGGCACTATGACTAGTCGGGGAATTGTCACGGTTGGCCTGGTCCTTTACTATTCGGGTCACTGACCGTAACTTTTGGGGCGGACTATCAATATCACTCAGTTCACTTAAGTCACTTTCACCTCCTGAGAATGTTTCCTGCAACTGCTGTACTGGCCGATCAGTGTCTGACGACAATGAGTCTGGTGTTTGAGAACGCTTTGCCTTCCGGCTTGAAGAAACACCATCTTTACTCACAACTTTGTTACGCAAATCTTTTTTGCTCACAACTTTGTTACGCAAATCATCTTTGCTCACTACTTTGTTACGCAAATCATCTTTGCTAATTACTTTATTACGCAAATCATCTTTGCTCACACCTCTGTTACGCAAATCATCTTTGCTCACTACTTTGTTACGCAAATCTTCAGAAACTCTGCTACTATCATCCGAGCGACCTTGTTGATTCTGCCGTGACTCATCTTGCTTGAAGGCCTCATCTCTTTTTGACCGTTCTCGAGGTGGCTCCTCGACCACTCGCCGTTTCTGATCACCCCTCCTATTTGTTTTCTCCTTTGTTCCCTGATCATTTCTCGATTCATCCCTTTTGTCTTTCTCGGTGTGTGATTCTTCTCTCCTACCTTTGTCATATCTCAGGTCATCCCTCCGACCCTGTTCCCGCCTTGGCTCCTCTCTCCTCGCTGACCTGTATTTTTGGTCGTCCCTTGATTGATCACTTTGGTGGTATTCCCGCTCTTCCCTTCTGTATTTATCACGTCTTGACAGATCTTGTGAGCTTCCTTTGCTTTGATTGCGTTCTTTTTCAGGGTATTGTTTCCTGTACTGAGCGGGTAACTCTGGTGTCCTGCGTCGCTCAGGTTCATTCTGTATTTTGGAGTAGCTGCGTGGCAATCTGGACTCGTCATGTTTTCTATGAGATCGCTCTGTAGCTCCAGTCTCTCGGCCCTTGCCTTGTCTGCTGGCACGCCGCTCTTCCCTTTCACGAGCTTCTCGTTGGCGTCTTTCCCGGTCTATGTCATCTTTGCCTCGCTCTATAGCTTTGTGCTTGTCTCTCCTTCCGGAGTCAGAGTCTGAGTCAGAGTCACTCGGGGAGATTGTGTTACTGGAAGAGGAGTCTGAGTCACTGCTCTCTGACTGCGAGCTGGAATTTGACGACCTGGAAGGGCTTACAGCTTTGGATCTCCCGTTCACCTTTTTGTCCGTTCCTTTAGTGTCCTTAGTCACTAGCTCTCTCGTCGAGGCATCCTTTCTGCCTGACTTTGCGTCCTGCGGTTTACGGCCACCTGAATGAAGCGAGATTGTTTTTGGTGCATTTTGCCGATCCTCACTGGGAACACTTTCAAATTTCCGTCGCCTTGCTTCTAGTACTGCCTGATCCTTACTATCTGGCTTTGTCACCGTGGGGGCTCTACACTGCTTTTTACTTGTTATTCCACTTACTGAACTGTTATTAGAGTGGGCATCTTGGCTATTTGATAGCTTTCTGCTTTGCTCCCTGCTTGAAGTTTCAGGGGGATGGGACTTTGTTGCCAATCTGCTGGTGACTGGAGGTCTAGTGGGAGCTGGCGGACTGGAGTTGCGCTTGGGTGAAGGGGCAGGTGACAGGGCAGGGGGCGGTACGCGGGTGTAGTCAGGTTTTGTCAGCCCAGTGTCTGGTGGTGAGCCTGACGGTATATCTTTGGGGCTGGCATCCCTTACGGCTGGTTTGGACTCACTGGGGGAAGAGGGACTCTCCATCTTTACATCTTCCTTAGGCTCAGCTGGACTAGGAGACTTAGCGTGCTCCTCCATGGCAGACTCCTTAAGTTTTGGAGAACCGTTTTCGTGATCACTACCGTCAGCGTCTTTATCATTCTCCTGCTCGTCCTCAGAAGACGAGCTGCTCGATGATGGGGTGTCTTTAGATGAGCTGATGCCATACTCCATGTCGCTTTCGTCACTGTCCGAGTCAGATTCCAAGCGGCTGAACCTCGCAGGCCCTGAAAGTAGGAGAGAATAGTTGAGTAGGTTATTGATTGTTGGGTTGCTTTAGGCCTGATTAACAGCTAAGGTAATTTCAAGGGCAGTGATTGTGATTGAATCTATGAGGTGAGTGAAGGTAGAAAGCATGTCCCTACACTTTTACCGAGACAATGGTTCTTTTACATCCCACTACATAGGCAGTGTGAGAGTGACAGGCCTTTGATATGCTGTATGTCTACCACAGCAGGAGAGAGGTCGCAGCCCAAGCAGCACAGACACCCTGCTGAGTCTCGAACCCACGTTCTTGTAGGTGCCAGACAAACGCTCTACCTCTGAGCCACTTCCCACCCCGCTATTTCAGTAGGAATTTGACATTAGAGATATAAGTTTGATTATACTCAAACATAAATTTCAATGCGACCCTTTTGAATTATAAGAATAAACTCTATTTTAATAGGCCAGAAATTATTTTGAAATATCGCTTTAATAGGTATTATAAATTCTGGGTAATCTTGAATTTTGATCATTCTATAGACATTATTTGGAACATATAGCGTGAAGCATCTCTAAAATGGTATACACTTCAACTTTTATGATACTCTTCAAAGTAGGGAAATAAAACTGTCAGATATTTTCAGATAGTACATTTGTACACACCTTTTGGCTTTTCTGGTTTTGGTGGTTCTGATGCCGCACTGCCTGAACCCGACCACTTGTCCTGAGGCCTGACCATGAGGGCAGAGACGGCTGCAGATTGCGTAGTGGGGGGCCCTTTAGTGGTCGGAGCTTTTCTGTTGTCGCTTTCCTTCCGCGGTGGTTCAGGTGCAGTTGTCAACACAATCAGGTTACTCATGGCCGGCCTCGCGTTGAATTGGGCCTGATTCCGAGGTGCGAATTGTGACTGGCCCCGTGGTGTGAACTGGTTACGAGGTCCGAAGCCACCCCGACCCCGTGGGAATCCCTGTCGATGCACAAAACCTGGCCGTAGAGGAGGAGGTGGGTGTCGGTGTGGAGAACCGGGGGCCTGCTGAGAGTGGAAGTTCTGTCGGTGCGGGGATGACGGTTGCTGCGGGTCATGGTAAGGGGAATTATGTCCAACAACTCCTGAGATAGATTCCACTGGCATGATGGGCGTTGATGAGGGGTAGACATGGGAATTCTGAAAGTTAAGAGTAGTCAGGTTTGCTCACTAAATTCTAAATGTACATGGTTAAACCCCAAAGATTATGTACCGGTTAGTTATCTCTCAAAATGGAATTGAGAAATCTTATGTTTAAAATTGCATCTATAGTTAATTCAACGACCAGTGATATTTTACGATACTTATTTATTCGAACTTTACTAGGCAAAGTATTGTTCTCTTTCGCATCAGCCAGTAGATCTAACCTGAGTAACATGCTGGCATACCGGATAGTACCCGTAAAAATAGTCAATTACCCGAGTAATTCACTATAAGTTAATTATGAAGGGGAATTAAGGTTCTAACGAGCCAAAAGCACTACGTTGAGTGCTGTTTGGGGTAATGGGGGAGAAGACATCCGGTATGACGTCACAGTAAATAAAGAGCGTGCTAATCGTGGGTTGAATTAACTGTACTACAAAACCAATTTATATTTCTCAAATAAGAAATTTAACAATTTGTTTAATGCTTTAGGGGAAGGTGAGGTGGGCCCCCATTACCCCAAACAGCACTCAACGTAGTGCTTTTGGCTCGTTAGAACCTTAATTCCCCTTCATAATTAACTTATAGTGAATTACTCGGGTAATTGACTATTCTAACTCCCCGGAAGCACTACTCAGAGTGCTGAAGGGGATTGTGGGAGATTTTTAAAGACAGTTAATTCAATCCCAAAAGAGAACTTCAACTTCTGTTATGAAATTCAACAATTTATTACTGAAAAACAGCAATTTAAAGAGTATGATAGGTGAAATATCACATTATCTATCACGTTTGAACACATTTTCAGATCAATTCTGGCTGAACACCACCACCTTTAAGTACATTCATCCAACAAGATGGTACCTAGAGTACGTTTGTCTGTGCTTTCCACAGGTTTCTGATAATGTCTTGCCATGGTTTTCTTAGCTTTCCACGACCCATATTCTAGTAGAACATCAGTAGGCACCCCTAGTTTTGTACCTGTTGACACTCCTGCCCCTCTGAGTGAGTGAGCCGCAAAATGCGTCTTCACTCCGCTCTTACGCAAGACATACTTAATCCATCTTGACACAGTATCTCTCGAGATAGGCTCATGAGGCTTGATATATGACAAGAACAGTTCATTGTGTTTCCTCACACTTTTGGTACGGTCCTTGTATTTGAGTAGAGTCCTCACTATACAAAGTTTTCTTTCTTTGTTGTATGGAACTAATTGTAGTTCCTTCAATTTTTCACCAGTTTTGGCAGTTTTCATAGTACGAGTCAAACCCATTGTAATCGTACCATCATCATTCTTCCTTAACCTAGTTAGGTCTAGCGCCATAGCCGCTTGACCTCTTTGTCCCGTCACCAACAACAACAAAACCAGTAATTTCTTTCCCAACTTTTCCAGACTCATATCTGAATTTCTGCCCCAGGATCTTAGCAAATCAAATACAAGTGACACATCCCAGAAGGTACTATACTTCGGCATGGGTGGTCTGAGTAAGTAAGCTGCTCTGACAGCCCTAGATACCCAAAAACTCTTCCCCATAGTATCTGCTATGGTGGTTTTTGGGAGTATCACCGACAAGCTGCATCTGGCTGCATTAATAGCTCCATAGGAGTATCCTGCATCTAACATATCCCTTAGGAACATACACACCTGAAATTCTGTTGGACTTAACCTAGAGATATTTCTGATTAGACAAAAGGTAAACCACCTACGAATGTATAGGTCATAAACCTTTTGCGTGCCTGTTTGCCAACTTGACATGAGAAAGTCTGCTGTACGTTTGTCACATAAATTACTCAGAGTTAACTCGTCAGACATATTTTGGAAATAACCAATGGGATTCCTGAGGGGAATTTCTTTGTCACATCGAGATTCATTTCTAGATTTGACTTCTTCTTCCCTATATGAATTCTTCTTTTGCTGAGTCTTAGAAGTCTTGGATACCAAACTGCCGTTGGCCAATCTGGCACCACGAGAATCATGGACGTTGGTCTTTCTGCTAACATCTTGTTTATGACTCTTTGGATCAACCTGCAAGGAGGGAATGCGTAAGCATTAATCTTTGTCCATGACATGGTAAATGCATCCACATGACAAGAAAAAGGATCTGGTCCAAATGAAACATACTTGACACATTTGGTATTCTGTCTTGAAGCAAACAAATCTATCATTGGGTTCCCAAAAATTTTGCAAGCTTTCTCAAAATTCTTAGCCGAAAGAGACCATTCTAGATTGTCCTTAAACTCTCTAGATGCCCTATCAGCTCTGACATTCTGATTACCTGGCAAATAAGAAACTGTCACCCAGTTTTCATTTTGTTCTGCCCAATTCCAGATTTCCTTGGCTTCTTTATTACATGGTAATGATTTGACACCTCCTCCCTTCTTTGTGTATGCTACCGCGGTAGTATTGTCAGAAAAGACATGAATTTGCACTTTTTTGTCCACAAAACTTCTCAACCCATATCTAATGGCTTTTAGTTCCAGAACATTTATGTGCGCTTTTTCAAAACAGTCCCATCTACCTCCAGTAGAAACTTCTTCACAATCTGCACCCCAACCTTCTTGACTAGCATCTGTTGCTATCAAAATGTCTGGGGTATCTGACCTGATTTTCCTTTTGGCTTCTTCTAAATGATCTAGCCACCAAAACACATCTTCCAAACCAGATTGAGATAAAAACATTGACTCTTCAAAATCCCAATTTGATCTTACCAGTGCCAAATTTCTGTCTCTTTCTAGCCCCTTGTAATGTGCTTGCCCATAATCCACACCTTGTGTATATGAGACCATCATTCCCACTACTTTGGCTACCTCTCTGATGGTTGGGTCTCTTGATAAGATTTTACTAGCTTCTTCTTGAAACTTATCTCTCTTATCTTGTGTCAATGTGACTGACATTTCTTCAGCATTGATCATGAATCCCAAGAATTTCATCTTTTTTGACGGAGTCAATGAAGATTTCTTTGGATGTATCACAAAACCCGCTTCGTCTAGTAAATGTGCTAAATACATCACATCCTTCTGACATTGTTCATAACTGTCTGCTATCACACATATGTCATCAATATACGGTGAACATGTTACCCCATTCATCCTAGCTTTTTTGAAGATAGGGTTGAGCATTTTTGTGAAATACCTTGGTGCACAAGAAATCCCATTTGGTAGCGCCGTATATTGATACAACTGACCATCCCAATAAAATCTAAGATACTTTCTATCTTCTTTAGTTATTGGTACCGTATAATATGCGTCTCGCAAATCAATTGAACAAAGGTAAGATTCAGGTGTAATCATTTCCAACACAGTATTCAACGAAGTCATCTTGAAATGTTGATATTCAACCTTCTTATTTAACTGGGTTAAATCAAGAATAATTCGAACATCTCCATCTGGTTTGGGAACAGGAAAAATGTTAGATATCCATTGACCTTGTTGCCACTTAGCCTTTTCAATGATACTTTTCTGCATCATACCCTGTAGTTGTAAATCCATTGCATCTTTTTCTAACTTAGAAAATTTATATGCTTTTGGTTCTCTAACTTGTTCAGGCTTTTCAACAAAAGGAATATGGATACCTTCTACATTTTCCAACACCCAAGGATCACTAGTGATAGTCTTCCAAACATTAACATAATTTGCAATTTGACCAGCAACAAAATTACTTGGCGTATTTACGAAATTATCATTAATTTGTAAAGTTTCATCACCTTTTAGATCACACACCTTGGTTTTCACGTCTAACCTCCCCTTTTCTTGAAGAACTTCTGGGGCTTTGTTTCGGGCAAATTTTCGAGGGGGCTGTGTTGATTCACATCGTTCGCCTCTCTCTGACCACGTCCTCTTCCGCGCTGACTCCCTCCCCTTCCTCTCGGATGGGAGTCTTTGCCTGGACGAAAATCCTGTTTGCTAGCCACACCCCTTCCTGCACCTCTTCCTGCAGGTTTCTTAGATGCACCCCTGCCTCTTGGCGCAGCGGTTTGGGTCTTCTTTTCAGGAAATAAGTCCTTGACTAGCTTTTCACTCTTTTTGGCGTTTTTAACAGTCTCTTCTACCTCTTCTCCAAACAGAGTTTGTCCACTGACATCAGCCTCAATCACGGGAGTAGCCACCCTACTGTCCATACCTGGTCTGAGGGCATGCCTGCGTCTCCTCACTACAGACGTGTTAGCATAAAAAGCCAATTTAAGCGCATCTAATGCACTTTGGCCAACTTCAGCAAACTCATTCCCTTTGGAACTATTTTTCACCATCAATTCCAACAGGGGCAACAAGGCTACTATGGACGCTAAAATAGCTTGTTGGGTCAGTTGCAGTTCTTTATCCGCCCTCTTGGTCGCATAATCCACAACATCAGACTTGTAAATGCCTTCTTCTAGCCTTGGAGCTAGAATTTCCTGCACATTACTCGGGGGTGGATACTGTTCTGCTAGCTTCTTTGCCTGAGAAAGATCCTTTGTATTTTTGAACAACGTAGATAGTAGTTTCACCATACCTGGTGACACACTGTCCGAAAAGTTCACATGTTCAGCTGCCTGGACTAACTCTTGTGCTCCTTGAGCAAATGGAATGTCACCCCAGTTTGCAAACGGGTCAACTTCTTCCTTGGACTCTTCTTCAGCCTTCTTAGACTCCTCTTTAGACTCTTCTTGTTGAACTTCTTGTTCTACTCGAGAGCTATGTACAGATCCTACCGCTGACACTGAATCTTGTGGTGACACTTCATCTTCTTGAAATAAGAAACTTGCTGCCATTGAACTCACAGTTGACGACGCAGTCTGTCTTCTGAGTTTTGGAGGCGGTGGAGTGTCACCTCTTGGTCTCACTGGGCCATGATTCCTTCTGTCGTCTTCATACTGAGTAGGAGATCTAGATCTGGATCTGGACATGACATGTCCATGTTTCCTAGACCTCTTCCTGGACCTAGACTTGGACTTCCTTCTCGGAGATCTTCTTGGAGACTCCCTTCTTGGAGATCTTCTTGGAGACTCCCTTCTTGGAGGTTGACGGTCTGGCACCTCCCTTGGGATACTTTCCAAGTCTCGAATTTCCCGCAGTAAATTCCTACGTCTCTCCAACCTGTCCATAATCACATTATGTCTAGTTGTAGAATAATTCAAGAACTCGTCATTGGTCATATTGGGTGGTAGATCTTCAGTGCCTGCAGGCCCCATGAACTCCTCCAGCCTCTCCAGCGGTGTTGGTTCGCGACCACGACTTCGCCGGTACTGTCGGTCACGGCCATTGTCATGACCATGTCCATTACCCACAGAATCTGTAACACTGCCTGTGTACGACCCGTATGAGTTAGATGATCTTGAATAATCCGAATAGTTGGATTGTCCATAATCTTCTTCTGAACTTGTATAAGCCCCCGCCATGTTCTGACAAAGTTTGTTTTCGTCAAATCCAAGATGGCGGCCGTCTCTGTCACCGGCTCGATGACTCGACTGAACGTCTTTCTGTAAAGAAAAGACAATAAAACTGATTAACGCCGTCAACCAGAAACTGTTCAGTATTACAGTAAAGTAATATGAATCGAGTTTTTTATCAGTACTAGTACTGAGATAGATAAATCAAACATAAACTTACCTATCGTGCTCCGCTCCAAACTTGCTGCCACTCGGACCGATTTGTGCGCGAAACTGTGACGTCATACCGGATGTCTTCTCCCACAATCCCCTTCAGCACTCTGAGTAGTGCTTCCGGGGAGTTAGAACTATGCAAAATCAGAAAAAGAAAATCAACCACTATCTTAAGGCCCTTTGGGTTAACTTTGGGTGTGGCGCATGATTCACTTACCACTGGCTCCACTGTTGGCTTCTTTGTCCTGAGAGCAGCAGCTCTGAGTGCTGCAATGTCGTCGGCATCTCCAAACTGTGTCCTTGGTGGGGGAGCCTTAGGTTTCTTATTAACCAACGATAGGAAAAAGGACACACAGTAAGACACACTAACACAAAAAAGATAAAGAGTATTACAGAACTTCATGGCTTAATATCCTCTCTATAACTAGATCGAAAATGTATACATCTACCGGTACTATCTTTCGAAAAGGTATAAATGATTTGAGTGTTAAATCATGTTAACTGTAGAATTCTGAATTAATTTAATGAAAGTTCATTTCAACCTACCGATTTCATAGACGCTAACACTGCATTACGCAGAGCGGCTAAGTCTTCATCCTGCAAAGGTACAACACATTTTATATACGTTTTTTTAGAAAGTAAATCATACCGCATACAGTAGTATTATACTGTCATATATCTATGACTGGACACTTCAGATGCAAGGACCGATCGGGTCATCGAGTGCAGAATTTCAGAAGCAGGGACATTTATGTAGCAAAACTGCCAAAAGGAACCATAATCCATTTCTCTTTATAGCAGTTGAAAACAGAACTACCGGGTACGGTAGGTCACTGTCCTTGTACGTCATAGACCCATTAACTTGGAAAAGTTCCACTTAAATTGTTTAAAAGGCGTCCCTGCCTGTCACTTTCAAAGTGCTCTATTAAATCTAAAGGCCCAAAAAAAAAAAAAGTTGTGTTTCCGGTCACCCGACCCTACCTAGCAAAACAGGGCCGACCCTAATTTTTTTTTGGACATTTTTTAATTTTAATTTTTTTTTAAATTTTTTTTTTTTACAAATTTGTATATAGGATTAAATTTTATCTTTGCATCAGGCCCCTATGAGATTTTGGGACCAAACTCCAGCTGTGGCCAATCCCCCTCCCCCTTCAAAAAAGAGGATGAAAAACCAGGATGTAAGGGAGTGGTCATTTCTTAACAACAGGGGGGCGTCGGTGAGCGCGAGCGGGTTGAAATTTTTTGGTCCCCCCCCCCCCACGGGAGGGGTCGAAACTCTTTTGGTTCCCCCCTCGGGCCGGCTGAAATTGAGCGCGGCCGACCCCTTTGAGTGATAGTAACAAGCGGGCTTTTTCACTGAAAAGGGATGCAATTTTTTTGGTACCCCCTCAAGAGGGGTCCAAATTTTTCGGTCCCCCTGCTTCAAGGGGTCCAAATTATTTGGTCCCCCCCCCCCAAATCCACCCCCTGTTGTTAAAAAATGACCACTCCCTAACAACCATGTAAAAAAAGAGGCATTTCCAAAAATAAGGTGTGCAAAATCCATTTGAAAAACTTTTTTGGTGGCAGGGGTGGGTGGGACACTTGCAAATTTTAGAGGGGACAGCATAGGAATAGGAGGCTACTTAGGGAGAGCTCATATTCTAACATAGGGTGGGTGAGATTTTTTGCGGAGCGTGCGAAAAATTTTCATCTCCCCCCCTTCCCCCCGAGGTGTCAACATTTTTAACCCAACCCCCCACAAGGGTCGGAAACCATGTGCGTTCGCGCCCCTTTGTACCATAGTAATAACACGCAGGATTTTTGCTCAAAACAGGTGGCTTTTTTGCTGATCCCCTCAACCCCCAATTTTTTTACGTCCCCCTCCTTCCCTGGGCAAGGGGTCCAAAATGAGCACTCCCTTACTGTACTAGACTCTATTATAATTCCAAAACGCTCATGAATGTTAACTGCAACTAGACTTTTGGAACACGGTTAATACCCGGCGGCAGTTTGGCTTGCAATTCCCAGGTCCCATCAAAAAAAAAAAAAAAAAAAAAAATCCCGACCCTACCTACCTAGAATTTCTCATGATGTTACCGGAAACACACTTTTTTTTTTGGCCTAATGTGTAGAAATTATAAATAAATTGCAAATTCTGAAAACGTAGCAAGGTAGGGCCATCAGAATGAAAGTGAGAGTTTATCGTCCACCGCCCGCATGCCTTCAAAGGGGCCGCATGAAAAGTTCATTATTAATGTGATTTTTCATTATTGACATTTCTTCAAAAATCTGACCAACATTTTACATTATTCCAAAAAAAAATAGGCCCCAGAAAACCCCCAAAATCCACCTTTTATAGGGAATCGCTCATAATGAAAAATGAATAATGAAAAAAGGCCGCATCAGTTTTCCAAATCTCTCGGACGGTAAACTCTTACTTTCATTCTGATGGCCTAGAGGTCAAAATTGTTTACCCCCCCCCCCCCCTTACGGCCGAAAATCGGCTCACCGAGGGCCCTTTGAAGCATAGTAACACGCGGGCTTTTTGGCTCAAAACAGGTTAAATTATTTTGACCCCCCCAAGAGGGGTCCAAATTTTTTTGCCCCCCCCCAAAACCCACCACCCCCCCTGTTGTTAAAAAATGATCACTCCCTTATATTAAAGAAGCTTCCCGTATTATTTCAGCCCAGCACAGAATATCAAGCCCAGGCTTGAAGTTCAAGCAGAAACTGAGAAAGTATAAACCTCGCATTTGTGGATTTGATAAATTAGGTTAAATTTCCAGAGTGCTTCTAGAGTATGATTTACGAGGTTCTAAGACCACTCCCATAATTCACCGCTTCACAACTCACGGAAGTTCTAGCTCTCCGCCTCATTAAGTTACAGAGTGACTGACAATGTTAGTGACATGAGCCGAAAGTGATAAATGAGAAATTCAAAGAATGGATCTCTGGATTGGACGGCATTCTCAAGTTTGATGCCCTGCCTGAGTGATGGCATAACAATAGCCCGACAGCAGCATAAAACGACTGTTATGTCTCAGATATTATTATAGCCTAAGTCGCTGATGTAACAGCTAACCTTTATCACATTTACTCTTTGATTTGATGGCCAGGAATACATATATTTTGGTATTTTTTTAAGAAAACGTGAGACTTACATCTGAGTCGTCCGCCATTGTGTATTCGTACTGCGCATGCGCAAAGACGTGAACCGGAACTCTTAAGCTGGTTTCTGGCCAGCAGGTTTGCCGCCGGGTTTTGCGCATAAACCATTTGCGTTCTTGTCCACATTCTCGAGGAACCACAGCATTTCTAATCGCAGTCGACGAAAGATAACCTTCCAAAGCTACTATTTAGTAAGTTTCATGAAGGAACGGTTGATTACAACTGTGTAATCCACATTTCACCATTCGGCACAGTAGTTCTTTGCTGAAGCGACAGAGGGCGCCACCATCGCTAGCAGGCGAAATTTTGGGAAACTTCCTTGTACTAGTTTGGGAAATTTGGTCATTTACGTCAGCATTCAGAGCGTTAATGTCACAAAACCACCCTAAACTATCTACTAATGAGAGCAGAACAGTGACATCAGTCTATGACAACAGGTGACAGCCTTTCCTCACCAGTGACCAGTGACAGTGTGACAAGTTGAATATTCTAGGCTGTGGGCCTAGCTGGCATTTGGACTTTAGTTTAGTGGCAATACCGGTAGTGAATAACAATTTGGAAAGTGAAAGTCAGTTTCAGTGAATCACCACCATGGACAACACCAAACCACAGTCCACACCAACTGTTGGAACCCAAGGAGCCGGAGGGGATTCAACTTTACCTCCACTAATGGATCAGCAAGCCGCCCAGGATAATACTCCACAGACACCTGGTGATGGTAAGAAAAGTGTTTTTAATTTCACAAGTCTAGGAGGGGGGGGGTGCGTTTTGTCCACAGCCTAAAAAGTGTCCACAGCCTGGCACAGGATTCCCACAGATCAAGGACAGACACAATTGGGTGCTGTTTAATACTACTGTAGTCTACTCTGGTAGTTAATAAAAAATGTAATTTATTAAAAAATATATTACCAGTGTTATGACATTTGTTTGCAATTGAAGTATAATATTCCGTCTTAGACATGACAGCCGACTTCAAGGGCCACCCAGACCAGAAACATCTGTGTTGACAGTATATTGTGCCATCGGTATTATAGACAAACTCCACGCCATTGACAATACATCCACATCATACTTCACGAGTTGAAGCTGGGCCATAGACTCTATCACACGATGCCGAAGGCTGAGTGTGATATGACCCAGCTTCAACGAGTGATGTATGTTGTGCATTTATGTTAATAAGTGGGATTTTGTGTTTATTACATGGCTCTACTGTCTTAGAATAAAGAAAATTAAAAAAGTTGGAGGCTATGGAGTATGGCTACACCATACTCCATGGGGGCATGGAGTAGGGAGGTCCCATAGGCTTAGCACAGAGAGGGCCGTACCACCATGTAATAAAACTATAAGCTACATCTTTTATGTATAGGCCGACATGTATATTTATTGTGTCATGGGGTAGGGTCTAGGCCTACGCCTATGTGTTACAAGGCTGGAACAAACAAACTTCTTTATCAACATCCCGTTACATCAACTGGTATATGTAACAGGATGTTAGTAAAGAAGTTTGTTTGTTCCAAACTTGTTGATTTTCTCCATTTCAAGACTGTAGGGCCATGTAATAAACACAAAACCCCACTTATTAACATACATGTACATCATACAGCAGATATGACCCAGCTTCAGCTCGTGAAGTATGATGTGCATGTATGTCAATGGCGTGGAGTTTTGTCTATGTACGCTGGCCTGGATGATTACACATCTACTGTGTATGTATTAGATAGACGACACCTGTACCTTGGTATGCCTCATAACCACTGCCCCACAAGGTCAAGACGAGGTGTTATACACCGAGTCGATGACCAGTGGGCAGTGGTTATAAGGCATACCAAGGTACAGGTGACGTCTATCTGACTTAACCCTCGGGTATGCAATATACCCAAAATGTGAAACCTTTGTCTCAGGTGTCCACCGTGGGTTAAAAATTGTATATCCATGGTTGTGCAATAGTTGTCAGTTTTTGAGGTGGTAATTGATTGAATATTATTAAAAAGATTAAATACCAGGTAATAATGTAATTCAACTACCGGTACGACTATGTTGATGTTTTAAGTAAACAGTTTGTGCTGGCCTCATGCCATATTGAAGGACTACTTATGGCATTAACCTTAAGTTGGCACAGTCACCAGGCATTGAGCGGTCAGTTTAGAGAAGACATAATTGTGGGGCATTGGTTAATCCATTTGCTATGCTTTCACCTTAGCAGATCACATTAATGGTTCAGGAATCAAACATGAATCCACCTTGACTGATGATTAACTCCACTCCTAGGGGCCTATATCCAAACTACATAAAAGTTGGTTTATGGATTTCGCCTGGCTCAAACTCATGTTTCCTAAAAATGACCATTTTTCGTTTCTTCGTTTCTTCTCTTTCTTCTCATGGATCAACCAAAATGTTTCTTGTCCTGGTTTCTTCAAGAAGTATGTCAGAGGTTGGGTGAAAAATAATTGTCGCTTGCTCCACTTTTCCATATACAAAATCCATTGAAACATTTTAAAGATGAAATCCATTGACCAACTTTTTTTTGGTGTGTCCTTAGCATGTTTTTCCTCAAGCTAACTTTGTCACAACTTGTTCTTTTGCAATCAAAACAGAATAACCAAACATGACTTTTGAGTGAACTCTTGAACCCTAAGGCATACCACATACTTGATAGCATTTATACAAACTGCAATCAGGCTGCCAAATGTCTGGCTTTAGGTATGCTCTTTATTCTACCTTGCATTGTTTTTACCTTTCAGATACGGATGGCTTAAAATCAATCTTTGGTGTGAAAAAGAAGACGTAAGTTCCGTTTGATTGTAAACCTCGTGGAAATGCTAAGTTTTACGATCTTATCATAATCATTACATTTTTTAGACCCTATTACGGCAATTACGATTCCATGACAAAATCATGATTGTGATATTAATCCTTTAATAGCTGCATATTAGGCCCTCTGACTCTGTTGTCATGATCAATCAGGAGTGTATCAATACTGTCTGGTTGTAATGATGCATTTTCAGTAAGAACCCATCTCCATCAGTTATACATATACCGGTATATAAACTATTTTATGATGCGGTGTTTTATTACTAGATTTTTTTTTTACGATTTTCAGCAGAAATAGTTAGGAATTTTCGGTGTAAAAGATGTTGTATATCTCTATGAAAATTCGTTAGAGATACGATTTTGGGGATGGGACAACTTAGCACATCTGTGAAAATAGTTGAATACAGCAAAAATAACACGTCACTATCTAAACGTAGTAGCATGTATCGTCGTAATATATCAGATTACATTGGTACCAGAAAGTAAAGTCACTCCAAATAAATAATGGTTTCTCCTCAACACGAGGGCGTTTTAAGCATTTTAAAGTGCTTCTGGTATGTTCACTGGACTAGACTGTCGCGATTTTTGGAGAGATTAATAGCATGTCTCTTGCTTGCAAGAGATTGATTTTTTTTATTTATCAGAAAATGCAAAGTGCTCTACATCACTATGCATGCACATGATGGGTTACATGAGATCACTGTCAACATTTTCACTGTTGAAAATCTAAGTAGCATGTCATGATGTGTACGTAGATCTACCTCTTTTATCTTTTGATCCTTGTCCTGTATCTATAATGTCAAATTTCGACTTGGGAAAATATGGGCCAGGGAAAAAACTGTGCTAGAGAAATAACTTTCCCGAAGAATTCCTGTTTGTATCTTTAATATGCGAAGTCCCGAGTTACGGTACCTAGAATGTAAATTACACGTCTGCGATACTATCTTCCAAATGGTTTCTACTCATTTCAGTAAAGAACCTACTACCACATGGTTTGAGGAGGGAGGGGACAACACTAGTCAGCTGGCCCCAAGCGGCGCTCCATCACTGGATAGTCAGAGTGCGACAAACAAATACGAATATAGCCTCTCACACGCTTGCCGTGGCATCGCCCATGTCTTTATCAACAAACATTTTGACGAAGAAACTGGGCAAAGCGACCGAGCAGGGGCAGAGCAGGACTTGATCCTTTATTCCGACAGCTTCAAACGACTCGGCTTTGAAGTGAAGCCGTATTTCGACAAGACTAGAGACGTCATCATGGATGTATTAACACAATGTGAGCATTTTGGATAAAATTGGTTGATATTTGTAAAACAATTTTAGTATATTATGTACATTTGTAATATTGCACTTTCACTGCATTAAAACTGCCTATTGTGGTTAAAAAGGCTTATTTATGGAGATAAGAAATAACCTTTTGCATCAGTACTGGGGTGTTGAGATTGAGTTGAGATACTTACTTCACTAATGCATGTTGGAATTTTTCATCAGCATGTATATAAATAAGAACTGAATCAGAAATGTTGCTATAGGAATTGTTTTCTGATACATGCAGATGCTGATACTTCACATGTGGATGAGGATGCTGTGATCTTTGCCTTTTCCACACATGGGGAACAAGATGTCTTAGCGAAAAAGAAGGGGATGCCATCTACTTTGGCAGCTGATATTATCTACACCAAAGATGCCTACATCACAGTATCTACTCTGACCTCTTTTCTCACTGATAAGAGGTGCCCTACCATGGCAAACAAACCAAGGCTCTTTTTTTTCCAGGTAAGCTTTAATCCTATAAGGTCTGCATAGTGCTTTTAATAGTTTAATGTAATATGCCCTTCGTTGTCATGGCACATGACTGCAGCCCTGGTGAGTTACTCGTCAAGGCTGCATGAATGCATCAGAACGATGAAGGGATTACTGCTTTCATGGTTAATAACCCCTTAGAGGATTAAATAATGTATGTACTTTATCATGTTTATTTAGAGAAAAGAGGTTCAATCATGATATTCTTTTGTAATATCCTAGTTGTATTATTCAATTGCAAATGTAACACTGGTTACATATGCTGATAGATATAATACTACTGATACTATATCATCTTTATAGAAAGTAATAGTATTATACTTCTGGCTCAATTAATGCCTCTAGCAAGATTATCAAATTAGATGATTAATCTAGTACACGAGTACATATTATTTTCTCAACATTGAATTTCCCTTATTTTTCCAGGCTTGCCGAGGTCAACAATTGGCTGAGACGCTGCACGTTTCCGGATCAGGTGTGGAGGTTGTCAGTGAATCGAAAATGATGGACCGCTCCACCAGACCTGTAGAAGTGCCGCTCTACAAGGACTTCTTTATGGCTTACTCCGCACCACCAGGTAAGTGACTTGCATACCTAACCCGCCTATAGGCCAAATCTAATTGGGTGCTTTTTCCCCCCATATAAGCCGAACTTTGACTCCCTATGTCCAATCAACTTTTTTGCAGGTTCTAACGGTAGTCAAAACCAAAATCCCTATACTTTAGAAGATTATAAATCACCATAACCATTTTTCCTTGAGACGTCCAAGGTACATAGAGAAGAGAATACAAAACAAAATGTCAAACTTACCTTTATAACGATATGTGGAGGTTTACTTCACACTTATCTTAATGCTGACAAAAAACAAGTCTGTTAATTTGGTTCCTAAATCTGATTCATGTAAATTCCCCTGTATATAACTTGCATCTTGAATGTAACTCGCACCCAGACTTAATTAGAACAACAGAAGCCACACTGCTGAAAACTTCCACTCTAATACTAAACTATACTTCTAAAAACGTACAAAAACCTTATACATGTATGAATTGATATCTTCCCTTTGTTGTTTATTTTCACATGCAGAGAATTTCGAACGATTTTCATAGATTTATAGAATTTTATCATTTCACCCGGTTTCACTGAAAATGGATGTTTCAGCGTTGGGAAAAGATGTATGTATAAGCCGCATTTGAGACAATTTTCTAACATCAATTGGGGTCCTGATTCTCTATTAGCCCAGGAATTTACAATATATTCTGTATTATATACTTGCAGGGTTCTTCTCATTTAGACGATCCAAAGGAAGTAGGTGTGGCTCGTGGTTTGTCTTGGCACTTAACGACATCATTAAGGAGCGTGACGAGAGCGGCCTCGATATCGACCTAATGGAGCTGGTCACCACCTTGAACCACCGCATGACCTTGGACGAGAACCATGAGTTTATCAGCAACATGAAGTCTAACCCTACGTTTCACCGCCGTATGATCGTTCCCTGGGTGGCATCGATGCTCACCAAGACAGTTTGCTTCAGAAACCCCAAGGCAAAGTCAAGCTAGATCAGATATGGTCTTTTGGTGCTATTTTGTAAAAGGCAAGCAACGGTCATATCACTAGCAGCTGCTGAATGGGTTCCTTATACATACAGCACAATATGTACTTGCCAAATTGTACTACTTAGAGCAGGATAACGATAGCCTGAATATTGAGTCCATAGGCCACACCCAATGCTTATCAACAAATGCTTTTTAACTGGAAAGTGTTAGAAATAAAATATTGTATTGACGGTATGTAAAGATGAGGTAGCCCTGGAACAGGGTAGATGTGAAGTATGTTTGAGTGATGATGTTTACACTTAACTCTGTATATTGTATATTGGGTTCGATACCTTCACTTGAAAATAATCACTTGACGAGCAAAACATGTCTCCACTTAAAGATCTGTCCTTGCAAACACATCTCTGAATACTCAATCTCTTTATTCGAATAGGTTTTGTGTAGCATTGTATTTTTAGAAATTAAGCAGAAGAACCTCTGTGCAGCGTTAAGGTAGCCATCCAGGGAGAAGGTAACTCGCCATGACAGGTGCCTATATTTTCGCTTTAGACACTGTCAGCCCTCGCTGCCTTGAATTTAAAAATGGCAAAAATATGTCCGAGCTAATGACATACAAGTTCAAATATGATGAAATCTCGCAAATGCTGTGCTCTGAAGTATCGAGGTGGAAAGCAGCGAGTGTTGAAGGTAGTGAGGGTCAACTGTATTGGAACATTTTCTACGTCCAAACATGTATTTGTATAATACAGAAATAATTTTTTTTTAGAATTTTATCTGTAATAGTTCAGCCACGTGATACCGAAATTGATGCTGATTAGAATATAGGACTACTTAGTAACCGCTTAGTATTAACTGTGATATATCTTACCCAACTGAGATCTGAAAGGTTCAGTTATAGTCAACAGTGAGTGATAATTAAATGTACCGGTAAGCTTAATCTTGGAGAACCGGTAGGCTTGATAAATTTCCAGAGTCGTCATGATGCATGAATGCAGCATTGGCGAGTAGACTCGCCATGACTGCTTTCATGCATCATGAGGACAAAGGTCACAATGCATTAACGCACTGAGCAGATTCGATCGAGAGCTTCCAGTTGTGTATAACGCAACCAGATATTAGAATCGGAGTAAATTGTGTGTACCGGTAGTAATTTACCACACATTAAAAACCATGATGACAATTGTTGATTGATATTTTCCCTTTACTGCTGGAGAACATGCAGGGTTTTAGAAAAGATTTTTCCAGATAATCTGAGAATACCGGTACATTTCTAATCCACATGCATGTTTCAGCGTTGGGGACAATTGATGAAAATTGTTCTTTTTCAATTGTACGATGTAGAAGCTGGAATCTAGGGCGGAGTACGTTTGCCTAAAGAGGTCAGATATGCTGCCCTAGTGATATACTCCTGTGTGCAATAATGCATATCAGTGGACATGTATACTGTTAATACTGCTAGACATTGCATATGGCACGGGGTCTCCAATTTACCTTGTATACGCGTGTTCTTGGATTTATTGACCCAGGGTACCCTGGGTCTCTGTGAGACGGTTTTCCTGCAAAAAACATAGATTGGTCACCTGACTTTGAAGTATTGCCCTACCTTTGTTTTTTGTTTTTCCCGTTCAAAATAAAGCTAAAGTTCTACTGTGGAACAATTTGTGTCTCCCTCTTTTTTTCAAAATCTCCAAAAAAAATAATTTCCCCATGAAAAAAGCCCCCCCAAAAAAGTAAAAAAACAACCCTAAAACAGAGTCTGTGTGAACTAATGCTGAAGAATAGGACAGTGACCTTGAATCCTGACTTTAAAAGAGTCACGTTCACACAGACTTCCTATACCTGCAATGGTTAAGAGCAGGTGAGACGTTTTTATGAGACGCTTCTATGTCAGTTATAGCCTTATAGTTATAGTCCCCTCGGAACCCACGGGCATCAACTTTCGCGTCTGCTTTAGGGGTGTAGTGCATACAACTTACGCAGCCCAGTATACCTCCCATGTGCACGGCACAGCCTACCCCACACAGCCTATTCATATATGCGCCCTACGGACCATGTGGTGTGTGGTGCACATGGAGGCTATGTAGTCTGTGTGGTGCATATGGAGGCTATATGGTCTGTGTGGTGCATATGGAGGATATGTAGTCTGTGTTGTGCACATGGAGGCTATATGGTCTGTGTGGTGCATATGGAGGATATGAAGTCTGTGTTGTGCACATGGAGGCTATATGGTCTGTGTGGTGCATATGGAGGCTATATGGTCTGTGTGGTGCATATGGAGGATATGAAGTCTGTGTTGTGCACATGGAGGCTATATGGTCTGTGTGGTGCATATGGAGGCTATGGTCTGTGTGGTGCATATAGAGGCCCGAATAGTCTGTGTGGTGCACATGGAGGTTATATGGTGTGTGTGGTGCATGTAGAGGCCCCAATAGTCTGTGTGGTGCACATGGAGGCTATGTAGTCTGTGTGGTGCACATGGAGGCTATATGGTCTGTGTGGTGCATATGGAGGCTATATGGTCTGTGTGGTGCATATGGAGGCTATATGATCTGTGTGGTGCATATGGAGGCTATATGGTCTGTGTGGTGCATATGGAGGCTATACGGTCTGTGTGGTGCATATGGAGGCTATACGGTCTGTGTGGTGCACATGGAGGCTATATAGTCTGTGTGGTGCATATGGAGGCTATGTAGTCTGTGTGAGGCACATGCAGGCTATATGGTCTGTGTGGTGCATATGGAGGCTATATGGTCTGTGTGGTGCATATGGAGGCTATACGATCTGTGTGGTGCATATGGAGGCTATATGGTCTGTGTGGTGCATATGGAGGCTATACGGTCTGTGTGGTGCATATGGAGGCTATACGGTCTGTGTAGTGCATATGGAGGCTATATGGTCTGTGTGGTGCACATGGAGGCTATATGGTCTGTGTGGTGCATATGGAGGCTATATGGTCTGTGTGGTGCATATGGAGGCTATATGGTCTGTGTGGTGCATATGGAGGCTATGTAGTCTGTGTGGTGCATATAGAGGCTATGTAGTCTGTGTGGTGCACATGGAGGCTATCTAGTCTGTGTGCTGCACATGGAGGCTCTGTAGTCTGTGTGCTGCACATGGATGCTCCAATAGTCTGTGTGGTGCACATTGGGTATATGTAGTCTGTGTCATGCAGATGGAGGCTATATTATGGTCTTTGTGGTGCACATGGCAGCTATATGGTCTGTGTGGTGCACAAAGAGACTATAGTGTCTGTGCTGTGCATATATGGAGGCTATATGGTCTGTGTGGTGCACAAAGAGACTATAGTGTCTGTGCTGTGCATATATGGAGGCTATATATGGTCTGTGTGGTGCACATGGAGGCTATGTAGTCTGTGTGGTGCACATGGAGGCTATATATATGTATAAGCCAAGCCTGTATAGGGCGATGCATCAAACTGACCATAATATCCACCATGTGCACCACACAGACCATATAGCATCCATATGCACCACACAGACCATATCTAGGCTCCATGTGCACCACACAGACCATATGGCCTACAATGTCATGTGCACCACACATACCATATAGTCTCCATGTGCACCAAACAGACCATATAGCCTACATATGCACCACACTGACAATATAGCCTACATGTGTACGACACAGACCATATGGCCTACATGTGCATTACTCAGACTATAGGCCTCTACCGGGATCGGACTTGTTCCCGCAACCACTCTGTATACACTGACACCAGCAATCTCGTGAGACCTTGGTTCTGCTCTCGTTTTGTAGCCTGTTCCCCGGGAGCTATGGTGTGTGACTGACTGGTCACTGCCTAAGTCTCACGATAGATTGCGAGTACAGAACTAACATGGCCGCCCATACGGAGAAACCAGAGTCATCGCTATACAGCCTTTGTATGCACTGCACATACAACATAGCCCTAGCCCACAAGGACCATATAGCCCCCAGGGGGGCACTTGGTACATTTTGTATACACAGGTGTGCGGCTGGCAAGGGTGGTTTTTGTGCAAAATCCCTCTAGCCAAGGGTCAGCTTTCGGCAAAATCCCTCTAGCCAAGGGTCTGTTTTCGGCAAAATCCCTCTAGCCAAGGGTCTGTTTTCGCTAAAATCCCTCTAGCCAAGGATCACCTTTTCGAATTTTCGCCAAAATTCATGCAAAAAGGGTCACTTTTGAGCGAAATCCCTCCAACTGAGGTCAATTTTCGGTAAATTTCTTTAAACAGAGGCACTTTTGTCCAAAATTGCTCTAATCAAGAGGTGAGTTTCCGCCAAAATTTCGAAAACATAGGCCCTTTTTACCAAAATCCCTCTAGCCAAGGGTAAGGGTTTGTCAGAGGCTCAGCCGCACACCCGTGACAAAATAAATTTGAGTACCCCCCAGGGATATAGCCTCCATGTGCACCACACAGACCATATAGCCTCCATGTGCACCACACAGACCATATAGCCTCTATATACACCACACAGACTACATAGCCTCCATATGCACCACAAGGACCATATAGCCTCCATGTGCACCACACAGACAATACAGCATCCATATGCACCACACAGACTACATAGCCTCCATATGCACCACACAGACTACATAGCCTCCATGTGCACCACACAGACTATATAGCCTCCATATGCACCACACAGACCATATAGCCTCCATATGCACCACACAGACCATATAGCCTCCATGTGCACCACACAGACTATATAGCCTCCATATGCACCACACAGACCATATAGCCTCCATGTGCACCACACATACTACATAGCCTCCATATGCACCACACAGACTATATAGCCTCCATATGCACCACACAGATTATAGCCTCCATGTGCAAAACACAGACTACATAGCCTCCATGCGCACCACACAGACCATATAGCCTCCATGTGCACCAGACATACTACATAGCCTCCATATGCACCACACAGACCACATAGCCTCCATATGCACCACACAGACTAAATAGCCTCTATGTGCACCACACATACTACATAGCCTCCATGTGCAAAACACAGACTACATAGCCTCCATGCGCACCACACAGACCATATAGCCTCCATGTGCACCAGACATACTACATAGCCTCCATATGCACCACACAGACCACATAGCCTCCATATGCACCACACAGACTAAATAGCCTCTATGTGCACCACACATACTACATAGCCTCCATGTGCAAAACACAGACTACATAGCCTCCATGCGCACCACACAGACCATATAGCCTCCATATGCACCACACAGACCATATATAGCCTCCATATGCACCACACAGACCATATAGCCTCCATGTGCATCACACAGACTACATAGCCTCCATATGCACCACACAGACTACATAGCCTCCATATGCACCACACAGACCATATAGCCTCCATATGCACTACACAGACCGTATAGCCTCCATATGCACTACACAGACTAGATAGCCTCCATGTGCAAAACACAGACTACATAGCCTCCAGGTGCACCACACAGACCATAGGACCCCCTATAGCCTCCATGTGCACCACACAGACCATATAGGACCGCCTATATCCTACAGGTACACCAGACAGAGTAGGCCTATATATAGCCTACAGGTGGACCAGACAATAGGACCCCCTATACTATAGCCTCCAGGTGCGCTAGACAGACTGTATATAGCCTCCAGGTACACCACAGACCATATATAGCCTCCAGGTGCAATAGACAAGAGTATATATATATTTTTTAATTAGGCCTAACCTACATCAAAAATACTGAAATTTCGGTCCAAAAAAGGGGCCCCCTTCAAAATGTGGCATAATGCACCACTGGGGCCCCATTGTGCACCACACAGACCATATCATGGTGAATGGCCTCCATGTGCATGACACAGAGCAGTGGGTCACACGGCGCACATGCAGAGTGCTGTGCTGAGTAGGTCGTATGGTGCACAAAAGAGGTAAGGACTACTGCAGCCACAGCATCTAGGCACTTTGTAAACGCTAAAGTTAATGCCCGTGTGTGGGTTATGGTGGTGGTAGTAGCCTCTACAGGCCTAACAGAGTGTTGTGCTAGAGATCGTCGGCAGGGGGTTTATAGTACATGTATTAGGGTAAAGGCCTGACACTCTGGTGGACCGGTCATCCCTACACCTATATCCCGACCTGTAGTGTAGTGTACAGTCAGTAGATGGTTCTTGTGTATGCCTGGTCTGAGTCTAAGTGCAGAGAAGCCTCTATAGGCAGCTCTGTCTAATTGATGATGCTTCTTTTTGTTCTTCTTTCTCCATCGCATTCAAGCCCTGGGTCACTTGTGATTTAAATCACACAATCAATCTTTTTTGTTTGACTTATTCCATTCTCTTTGTTTTTACTCTCTTCAGTTTCAATGAGCTTTGTTTATGGTTTCAAACTTGGACATGGAACATGTGTTACGACTATTTGATGAATTACAATTCAATCTACCTAAGCAGAAACCAGTACCAGTAGTTATTACGTGTTAGTGTATACTTCTCTTTGCTCAATGACCAGTTCTTTAATCTAGAACACAATATTTAAGAAAAGTACTCATTTCTGAACCTCCTTATTAAGTCTGGTACTGACGGTAGCTTGTTACATTGGCGACAGCCAAATGATCATCTCTTGTAGCCATAAATGAACACTTAGTTATAAAGCAGATGTTTTTCCACTGTTTTATAGCTTATGGTTTATAGCCAGGTGTCTTTCATATACAGATTATAAACGATATATTTCTTAATGGTCGATGATGTCAAGAAAAAAGGGAAAAACATGAATGTCTGAAATATGCCGTATTCCTGAATTGTAAAAACTATTATAGATAGATAATATCATCATTGTTATTGTGAACTCTGGATGCCCGTGTTGGTTAGAATCATGTTGAGTATATGGCAACATACAACGGTACTACATTTATTACGACTTAGGAATGTTTTTGTTTGGATAGATTCTGACGACGCGAATAAGATCAAACACTACAACGCTTTAATACGATTTAATAAAGGAATACACCTACAAGAAATAGAATTTTGTTGTTCATGCATAACCAAAGAATATTGCCTTATCAAATGCTATCTACAGTGTATGTCTAGCATCTACATGCTTCTAATATCTTAAGGCATATGTATAGAAGGCCATAGACATGTAAACCTTAACATCCCGATACATGTAAAAAATCTCATGTAAAAAAAGGCAAATCTCTCCCTTGACATATCTTACCAGTAGATATGTATTTTCAATGGCAAATGGTCGGAAAAGCAACTCAAAGGGACACATTTTTCCTAGTGAGGGAATAAAGGAACATCATTTACAAACACAAAAACATGCTGGTAAATCGATTTGAAAAACACAACCAAATAATATTTTAAAAGTAATTTTTGTCCTGTATTTCAAATGACAAGAGGCAGATATTCTGATGGTTTATAATCATTAAATTACAAATGATTATTTAGATAAAGTATACCTGATAAAGGGAAACCTCCGTGATGGTCACTGCCATCTCGTGGTGACTATTTCAGACCTTTGTAATAGTACATAGAACTTTTTTCTCAGACATTGTACTCTTTTTTTCAGTAATAAGCCTACCACCATATGGTATGAAGAGGGAGGGGACAGCGCAAGTCAGCTCACCCCGAGCGGTGCTCTCTCAGCAGAAGCTCAGGTCACAGCTGCTGACGACCCACACAAGTATGAGTACAACTTCTCACATGCCCGTCGTGGCATCGCCCATGTCTTTATCAATGAACACTTTGATGAGAGAACCATGCACGGTGTGCGACCTGGAGCAGAGCAGGACAAGGTCAACTACACTGACTGCTTCACGCGACTCGGCTTTGAAGTAGAGGTGTATCCTGATAAGACACAAAGGGAAATCCTTGATGTATTTGTGAAATGTGAGTATGACTTGGATGGAATAATCTGAAGGAATTCTCTTAAGCAATAGGCAAAAACTTCTCAGTATAATTCTGACTCAAAAACTGACAATATAGCATTGCCTTTAAGCGCTCCAACGCTTATAGGTTTGGAGGCATAATTTTGCCTGGCGCTTGTTCAAAACATGGCACTTAGTAGTTGCAATTTGGTAGCATGGATACAATTATGTATTATGTTTATGTGTAAGGAATTCCTGAATTCAATGCCCCAGTTCTTGCTTACAATATTCATGTAATGTTACAAACCCAGATGCTGCTGCTTCCCACTTGGATGAAGATGCTGTCATCTTTGCCTTTTCCACGCATGGTGACCAAGATGCCTTACCGAAGAAGAAGGGGATGCCACCTAATCTAGCAACTGATGTTATCTTCGCCAAGGATGCCTACATCACAGTATCTACTCTGACCTCTTTTCTTACTGATAAGAGGTGCCCTTCTTTGACAAACAAACCCAGATTGTTCTTCTTTCAGGTTAGCTTAACCTAAATGGTTTCTATTATTTTAGATACAGGAAAAATGGAAATAAAAACACTGAATGGTCAATCCTAAACAAATACCAGTATTTATCCCTTTTTATCCCTTCGTAGGAATTCTCACTTTATCCATGGAATTTCTGAAACATATCTTTTGACTTTCCTATCGAAAATTGGCTAAAATTTAAGTTTCACAACTTATGTTTTGGCCAGCATGTGGCATCTCTGCATTGACATAACGTGAATGATTCCTTATTCTAGGCGTGCCGAGGACGGCAATTAGCGGAGACAGTGGGATTTGTTGAATCTGAGATAAAAGTTGTGAGTGAACAGAAAAGGATGGACCTCTCCACCAGACCTGTAGAGGTGCCGCTCTACAAGGACTTCTTTATGGCTTACTCTGCACCACCAGGTGAGTGATCAACTTTTGTTTTAACCCTCTAAGGACCGCATTGTGCTTTAATGTGCCATCTTATCATCTTGATGCTTGAATGTGGCACTGCCGAGTCTACTTACTAGGGCTGTATTCCTGCATCGATCATGCCGACCCAGTCACCCTATGGGAGTGCATCAATCCCTTCGGGTCAGCATGATGCTTGAATGCAGCACTGGCAAGTTGATAGACAGCTCATACCGATCTACATAATATTCTCTGGTATATGCATAATATTTCACACAAGCTCAATTCCAACAGGCTTCAGGACGAGTGGAGCAATATCTATAAGTTTAAATAACCCTAGTACTATTTGTTTTATAGATCTGATAAATGCCATTCTCTGCAAATATATTCATATACACTTCCAGGTTACTTCTCATTCAGACGATCCAGAAGTAGTGGCATTTGGAAAGATCGGAGTGGGTCATGGTTTGTGTTGGCGCTTAGTGACGTCATCAGGGAGAGGCATGAGAGTGACCTCGATATTGACCTCATGGAGCTTGTCACGGCATTGAACCACCGCATGACACTGGGCCGTCCCGAGTATGAGTTTGTCAGCAGGGTATCAAATGATCCTGTAAAAGACCAGCGTATGATTGTTCCATGGGTGGCATCGATGCTTACCAAGACTGTATGCTTCCGAAACCTCAATGCAAAGTCAAGCGAGATCTGATATTGCAGTGATATTACAAGGCAAGCCGTTAGTACCGGTAGTCCTTGATAGATCTGATAAAGCACTGTTTAACTGGAAGTTGGACACATACCATTTGGTGCTATTTACCTTAGCTTTGAACTTACCATAACATGTGCTTATATTTTTCTATGACCGTGCATCTTACATATTGGAATATTTTGTATTTGTGATAGTAGTTTTCTTAGAAGATCATATGTAATGTTTTGTTGGTGCTGATAAGAACATAAGGCTAATTGTTTTGTATTATCTAAAGTAAGGTCTAACCAGTGACCAGCTATCTAGATGTATGAATTGGGAATTTAATGTGGGCTTAACTTAGTAACTACGGTACTTATCCTCCTGCGTTTCCGTTTATCTAGTGCCTTCAATTAAGAAAATATACAGCTGGGAATCGAATTCAAAGCACGAGTTCAGCAGAATTGTACTTGCAGATATATAACTCACATATCAGATGTCTTCCTCTTTAAAAAAAACCAGATGTTTATCCATTCAATATGGTGATGACTGCATGTGTTACACAAAAAAGCAATAAGTTATCGTTTTTAAAAGTGCCTTATTCCACATGCTACATTATTTAATGGCTTGAAAACTGTCATGGTTGTTTGTTAGAAGCATATTGAATATGAGCCAATATACATGTGTCACTATCAGGGTTATCTCTTCTTTGTAACTCAACACTGCATTGAGAAGTTTCTGCTTGGACTTTTGTTATATGAATAAAGAAATATATTTTTACAGAAAGGTCAATAGCTTTCTATTCCGCTATCCATGCACCAACCAGATATATCCATAGACGTGCACTCAACAAGTGACATAAATGTTCAGACCTTTATTTATTTACATGGAGCCTATATAACTTACTTTTATACATTTTTCTATATACATATTTACAGAATCCTCATGTGAGAAACATCACATGTACATGTATTATTTAATCGATCCTCAGGCCAAATGCAATGGCCAACTCTGTGGATTCCTTTTTCATTTATCTTAGCGACTTGAGTTTGGGCTGTATCACACGAGGCGGTAGGCCAAGTGTGACCCCGCCCAGACTCAACTCGTGAAGTACAATGAATACTATGTATACAGTGATCGTACAGTGGTATGTAACAAATGTTTAAAAGGCAAGAATTGCGATTTCCTTTAAGCTGCCTATTCGTTAGACATTAGTCGGTATCAGTCTTTTCTGGGCAGTGTAGGTGCACAACAAGCTGGGTGCTTATCTCCCTGGTGACCTCGTTTTACGAGGTGTACCCCATAGGACACCAGTACCATGGGACTATATGGGCCTAGCGCATTGGGCTATGGGGGCCGCCATCTTGGCTCAGAGAAATGCATTGTGGTTAGGCCCCTGACTCCAGAGCAGTGCATCATGGGAGAATTTCTTATCAGCCCCTTTTTTCAAGGTGTGAGGAGAGGGGATTAACCTGATAAGGAGATGGAGTTTAGCCCCCGAGTACCTGAGGTACCAGGATGTGCTAGTCCCGTATACTGAGTCAGGATACATACACAGTGCCCACGGGGGTCAGATGTGGTGGCTTGGCTTTAACATTTTGTCACTGCCTCATGCTTAGCTGTGCACAGTGAGATAAGTCTCTTGTGCTCCTCGGTTTACTGACCTCGGGAGGATGGAGACCTGAGTCTTGAACCCATGACCTCCAGGTCCATGAGAGAGCGTATTACCAACTAGACCAACTTGCACTGGAGTGTATCAACCCCCCAGGGTCGACATGATGTATTCATGCAGCTGCTGCACTCATGCTGACAAAGATCATAATGCTTTAAAGACCTATGCGGCCCATAAGGGTTCAATACAAGTGTCCCGTGTTAGCTGTTGACGGCCTGGTGGATGGCAGAACTGAGCATGTGGTTGCGGTACTGCACGCTGAGACCGGTCATCCAGAACTTGAGAACCGCTTTGTCCTCCTCGTTAGCCTCCACCACCTGAAGCAGCCGGCGCGTGTCATCGTCTGACCGACTGCCTCCCGCCTTAGTGAACTTGAACAGCACCTTCACTTTACTGTAAGGGGTAGAGTATATATGTGTTATGTTTGAAACAAGGAAGAAGTAATCATCAAGTAATCCTTGGGGGTGACGAGGTTATGATGAGATGAGCAAGGAAGTGTCCAAATGAAGATCAGCATTGGTGCATGTATAATCTTCTCAACATAGTGAACTACTGGTACTAACCTCATATACTATTGTTTTATTGTACTAAACAGTTGAGAATAGCCGATTATTTACTGCCCCTGAATATGAATATTTTAATTACTCAAAATAGGGATTTTTAAGGTACATTTTCAGTCAATAAGCGACTTACATCTCTACTGTGTAGACTATTGAGTTAGGTTATAAGGAGTTGAGTAGAGTGAGCTACTCACTTCATCCACTCCTCCTTGAGGGAGATGAGGCAGTGGTCGGCCACGCTGTCGGCGAGCTGCTCGTTAAGCAGGGCCTGCTCCATCATACACAGCACGGCCGGCGCTACAACACAACGCACTGGTCGTCAGCCATACAGCCACCACAGAGAGTACAGGATTTTTTTTCAGGAATTTTTGTATTGAATTACTGGAGTAATCTCCGCACAGTGCGCTTAACAAATGTTATAAACATATTTTTAGCAGTTAAATTGGGCCCAGAAATTTGAGATGTATTTCGGCATTTACAGTCTAAATCTAGGCATATTTCCGGTCCACTGTGTTATAAAGGAACGAAGAAAAAAGTTTAACCACCAACCTTTCTCTGGCATGCACATTGGGGAGGACACTGTGAACTTGTAGAGTAGCAAAGGATCGCGTTCTGGATCAAACTTTGTGGCCTCGGCACCCTCCATACCAGCGTCCTCGGCATCCTCTACAGACGTGACGTAGTCGTGGATGGGCTCCCCGCCCTCCTCTATGTCGAGTGTGACGTAGAGCGAGGCGTGCTGCGGGAGACTCGCTCCGAGCCGCATCCCCAGGAAGTTACAGCGCCACGAGTCGACATAGGACGAGCTGTAGTAAATGGCACGACAACACCCCCGCGGCAGCAGCCCCTGCAGCAACAAGCAACAGGCTGGTCATATACGGGACTCGTGCATTAGGCTATGGGGGCCGCCATCTTGTGGTTAGGTCCCCGATTGTGAGGAGAGGAGATTAGCCTGATAAGGAGATGGAATTTAGCCCCCGACCACCTCAGGTACCAGGATGTGCTAGTCCCGTATGGCGCCTTACGATAGGATAGCCAATCATTTCAGGATCTCCATTTACCAAACCTAGTTTGGATTGGTGGGTGGTATTTTATATAGAGCATACTATAGCGATTTAACTGTGAATATAATCTATGATATCTGCTTATGAGTCGGCTAATGCAGACTAATGTGTACATTTGCAAACATCTTATATTAGGACATACATGTGACATTAACTTTCAAAAGGTGTATATGATTGCAGTATTTTGATGTCATATTAGCATTATAATCATTGTCCGTTCATAACGAGTTCAACAACTTCTCTGAAATTCTTGCTGCATTGGTGCATGGGAGAGTTTTGTTTACGCCTACCTTGAGGCCGTCTATGGTGGATCGGACAAGGCCTCGCTGCCGTCCTCTGATGATGACCTGATTCCCGATGATCACATGATGTGCCAACTTGTGAAATTCCATGTAGCCTAGAATCTGCATATGACCGAGAAACAAAGGCAAATTAGCAAATTCCAAATTGTATACCATATGAATAGGGTACAAAGTGTCGATGATCTAGGTGTTGATGGTATCCTTTCTTTCTTAACGACAGCAATTCACAATACTTGATTAAAGATTAGATCCCCCTCTTACCAAGGTGCTACAGGCTTCGTTAGAACCTAAATTCCCCTTAATAATTATAACCTAGTGAATTAATTGGAGGGGATGTAGACCCCCTTATAGGGGAGTGGAAACATTTCAACCCCCTTGGCCATCCCCTGAGTGGGCCTTACCCGCAGCAGGTGGCGGAGGGATGTGAAGCGCGGGCAGCCTTCGTTCCACACGGAGGGGTCCAACTCTTCGTCTCCCTCCTCCAGGGACTCATCCAGGACGTCCTTCTTACTGAACAGCTTGACGAACCCCTCCTCCGTCTCTGTAAGCACACAACGGTAAACCTCATATTACATGGCCAGGTCCGGACTCAATCATTGGATGCTATGTAGAGAATGAAGGCTATAGTCATTTTAACGTTTAAATTCGGATTTCTCATTTTATTTGATCCTATAACATTAAATAGAATAAATTCAGAGATGCCACTTTCCCGGCTTCTACAGGAATCCCTTCTTTTCCGCAGGAATATCTGTACTACCGTAAATTCTCGCCTAGAAGCCGCGGCTTGTACGCGAGTCAGACTCAGCTTTCTTTTGATACCAAACATGCCTATATAGGGTGCGGCTTATACGAGTTTTTATTAGTATACTTCAGTACCAAAATCGTAATATTCAGAACCCCTCTGCGGCTTATATAATTTGTCAAAGTTAGGGGTGCGGCTTTTATCGAATATCATGTGAATGAATAAATTTGTTTCAAACCAAAAAAAAAAATAAATAAATAAATACGCGAGTTAGGCTTATACGCGAGAATTTACGGTACATTGTATACTGGTAGTAAACTGCATGTAGATTTAAAATAAAACACTTTACTATATGTCACTGTCTCTTTGGTCCCTTATTGTCAGCTACACTATTAAAGTTATGTTTTAAAATGTCCTTCAAAACGTTGACCAATGTCGTAAGGTTTCTTGCATTTTGTCTGTAGTGGCACCTCTGTACAATACACATGCACTGGTCAATGACCCTTGCTATAAACCTACCTTCTTGTTTTTCAAAGTCGATGATAGAGTCTTCTGTTGGCGGTCCCTCTAAGAGTCGCTCTGTGAGCCTGTTGCCGCCTGCCTTCAGGATCCAGGTGAAGGCTCGGTGAAGTTTGCAGAACACCAACTTGTCATTTGTCAGCTCAACAAAGGACCTGTAAACAAAAGGATGTAAACAAACATGGAAAATGATTTGCATGCATTATTTACAGCTTACAGAATTCCCAGTTGACAAATACATGATGTCCACACATTTTGCGAAAAGGGCCTTTTTACATTTAAAATTCTGGAACAGTTGTACTATATTTTCTTTGCGCAGTTAATTGTTCAGTTGGCAAATCCCAGGTGCGGGTTATACAATTTTCTCAATATCTAGGCTTGGGGTATAACCGAGATGCGGTCTATAAATGCAAGGCTTAATATGATATACATTTTTAAATGATACTTCACTTGATTGATCGATTTTGTTCAGTAGTTTCACATTTCCTCATGACCTTCCGACCGTCTACCATTATGCTGGGTCTATAGTAACTCACCTGGCCGTCTTATTGTTGACGCCCCCTCTCTGCTGCAGGAAGTTGGAGGGGTTCATACTGAGGTTGAGTCGGTGCGCGCGGGGCGGACAGCGGGAGTGCTCCTTATCATACACCACCTTAGACTTCTCCTGCAGGCGGTCGATAACGTGCCGCGTCTGTGCCACCAGGAAGGGCCATGAGTTGAGGAGGAAGATCTTGTCCATCATAACGACCAGGATGCTGTACCAGCGCTGGAGGCCGCGCGCCTGGGCGTCCTGCACGAAGAACGTGTGGGAGAGCACGTGGCCCCGGTGGTCGTCACCGAAAAAGATGGGACCTTCCCGTCCAGGACACACCTGTTATAATAGCATGTAGGAAATCTAGGGAGTCTTTTTATTTTGGAACTTAAATAATACTCGAATATCCAAATAAAACCATGAGTTAAAGTAAGCTATAGGACAGTCATAGCCTCTGTATGATTGACCTCAGTCAAGGCTTAGTAAACTTATCGTTTAATTAAAAGATATTTAGTCACTCATCTCAGTGCAACATGATCTGCATGATTTTTTTCTTTTTTTTTTATATTACATATAACGTGTTTAGCTACTATAAATCGAACATAAAGTAGAGTTGGCAGTCGTGAAAAATACAGGTGGCCACATTTCTATATTGAATGCATAGAATTGTAGAATTTATAATTTTTTTGAGTTTGAATTTAGAGTTTAGAATCATAACCACTGCCAACCATTACAGCAATGTGCAGCCCAGCATTAACAATGACAATGACGTACCTCACAGCTGAGACTGCGGAGACAGGCCTGCCGCACCATGGAGAAGACCTGGGGGTGGTGGGGGTGCTGCGAGCTGATGTAACTCACCCGCGCGTCGTGGTCATTACTGATGAACCCAGGCTGTCCGGACGGGAAGCTCTGACATGCCTAGTGTGTGATATAGACGTGGTAATGTTAGATCACATACTGTATATTAAAAACGTTATGCTCTAGGTATGCTCTAGGTATACGCTCCCCCACCTTTTGGATTTTTCAAAGATATTTCTAATGATGTCTAGATATGTCGCGACTCACAGTTCAATGCTTTTCAGGGCTTAGTGTCCCCCCCCCCCCCCCCCCACCTTTTCAAATTCCTGTGTCTGCCCCTGCAGACAAACATATTAATGTAGCTTACCTCACACTGGTCCGAGTCTTTGGTGAAGCTGCTGAGGGAGTGTGGGGAGGTGGGGGTCTCCACGCCTCCCTCCACAGAGGACACCCTGGAGCCGAGCTCCGAGTCCTGGCTGGCATAGTGCCCCTCCTCCCGCACCCCCTCCAGTACCTGTTGGGGGTCCCTCGTGTGGAAGGCCTGCGTGCAGAACAGAATACTGGGGCCGTGGATCTCACAGAAATGGCACAACGAGATGATGGCGTTCATGGTGTACCGTACAGTGAGTCGGTGTGTGTGTCCTGGAATGAACAAGTGGTCTTAGTCAAATTTATGCTATGAAAATGTGGAGGGAGGGGGGGGGGGGGGGGCAAAAAAATCACCTGTTTTCAGCGAAAAAGCCAGTGCATCAATACTATGCATAAAAAGGGCACCAACAATTTTCAACACGTTCCGTTGGATGGGGGGGGGGGGGGGAATTATTTTTACGATCTGACTTCAAATATCGTTTTTTGATGACCAAGATAAAAGTAGAATCTACATACATGTAGTACAATCACACTCATAATTATGGCGGGTATGGATGGGGGGGAGGGGGTCCATGACAAATGTTGATTATAAGAAATGCGCATTTCGCATGTATATATGTCGCTTAATAATCTCTTCGTGCGGGAGGGCACGTACCCCCGTGTTGAATTTAGGGGTCTACTGTTTATTCGACGTAATAAGCACCCCCTCCCCCTTCATGTGGCATTTTTAGGCTAGAACAGAGTCTCAAATTTCACGATTTTGGAGCTCTTAAGTACTAAAAACGCCATGAAAATAATTGTATAAGCGCTCAGGGTGGTTATTATGTGGAATACGGTACCCCCATATTATGATCCCCCTTCATAATCGGTCTTGGGAGGTACCAGTACTTCTGCAGCCTGACAAAAATTTGTATGAGCACCGCGATGCCAGGCATACAAAGGTGGCTGTGTCTCACGACCTTGGGACAATGTTTTTGTCTCTGACCGGGTGCCGTCTCTGACCGGCTTGGCTTGATAAGGTCAAAATACTAACAGCCAAACCGGCAAAAATTGGGGAAAATTTCAAACTTAGAAATTTGCCCAATCGGTAAAAACCAATGGTCAGGAAAAATCCTCAACAGCAGGAGGCTAATTATAATTATAGCTATGATTATATAACAACCGCCATAACGTTTTTCCAAATCCTATATATGAGTATAATTCTTTTTAAAACACCTTTTTCTGACACCTGGTCAGAGACGGCAGCCGGTCAGAGACGGCACCCGGTCAGAGGCGGCACCCGATCAGAGACAAAAACATTGTCGTGAGACACAGCCAGGTACCCAATACTAGCCGCGGCAATGCAATGATTTATGATATTCCCCGGGGATATTCCCTTTAATTTGACTTATTTAAAAATATAAATGAGAAATTTTAGCCGATGATGCGACTTTTGGCGTGTCTGAAATAAATTGCACCCATGGCCTGGCCCATACCATGCCCATGCCAATGGCACTGGCATGGGCATAGCCTTAGAAATACATAATTTATTTCATGTGGAGAAACGAAGTTACAATGCTTAAGTACTAGAATGGCCGTTCTCCACTCCCCTGTGGAGAAACTGATGCTCATTCTCTATGGGGTGTTTCTCCATGATGACATCCCTAAAATAGGTATGAAACCAATATTTAAATGTCGTTTTAAAATATAATTTATTAATAACTACCGGTACATAAAATAAACACAGAGACCCACTATAAATAATCAGTCTAAATTACTGGTTTCTCCACTTGTGGTACCGGTAGTTCGACACTTCTACCCCTGTAACAGGGGTAGAAACCATGTGCCTTTGGGCTAACCAAGTCACTCTGCCAATCTGGCAGAGTAGCTATTTTGATGGAAGTATTCACTACTGTAAACATACATAATTTCGCGCATGTATATTTTCGCGATTTGCCTACAAAGTACACTTTCACGTGTACTTGAATTCGCGGATTTTGTCATATATAAGTTATAGGACTACATGTATATTGTATAAATATTTGCGCTGTACTTATTTTCGCGATTTTGAAAATCGCGAAAACCGCGAAAATAAGTACAGCGCGAAATAACATACGTTTACAGTATTCAGTCTAATGCTTCCAGCCACATGTCCCTCAATGTATTCCCACCTGTTAACCATCCACAAGGTATTCCTATACATAAATAGATCTGTAATCCTGGCTTTGTTTGATGTCAACTCCACTCCTTTGGGACACCCCTCCCACCACTTCTCCCTGCTGCTGAAATCAAAATGTGTGACATACACTAACATTGACATGTTTGCAGCAGTATAAGAATGCTGGACATGTGCATTGCATGCAACTTGACAGAAAACCCAGATCCCAAAGATGATGACGACCCGATCATTATGGTAACAACCTACCACCCGTGCTTCAATGACCTACAGAAAATTCTGAAAGGCAACTGGAATATCTTATCACAGTCAGCAAGAACACGGGAACTACATGAAAAAAGACTCATTGTAGGCCTAAGGAAACCCCCAACCCTGAGAAGCCAACTCATGAGAGCTAGGGTATCCTACCACCCAGATGATCCAATCAAGCATAAAGCTGCAATCATGGGGAAAAGGTCCAAGACCTGCTCTGATAACAGCTGCAGATATTGCCCCCGCATAAATAAATCGGGGGAAATCTCCTCAGGGTCAACTAGCAAAACATACACCAGCAAGTACAATGTAACGTGTAATAGCTCTAATTTGATCTATTGCCTATCATGTACCCGCTGCAAAAAACAGTATGTAGGCCAAACCCTAAGACGGCTAAAAGACCGGTTTGTAACCCATTTTGGAAACATTGAACATAAACGTCTAGGCACCGACATGGGTTACCACTTCAACACCAATGGGCACCAGGGCCTGAAAGATGTAGAAATACATATTGTGGACTTCATCTTTCAGAGCCCTCACAGCACATATGCACAAAAATTGCGTAACAAAATAGAAAGGGGTTGGATGCTGAAATTACGCACCATGGTCCCCTTTGGCCTCAACCTAATAGATGCACCAAACTATTAGGTTGAGCTCCGCGTCTGCAATACAGCCACAAGGGAACTACCAAACCCCAAACCTCGTTCAAAAAACACAGATTTACCGGTCTGTCCCTTCACCCCAAATAGTATCATTTAATTTTGATGAAATAAATCAAATATTGATTCTAAATGGGCAGCAGATGCACTGAGTTCACCAGATTTAATTTAAATCTGATACACTCAGCTAAACAGTCTCCACTTAGTCTCTAAGCATTATGAACCTATTTCATAAAAATAGACTATCAACCCAAAATTGAGATTTATCAACTTTGGAAGATCCACAATAAATATCTGATTTATTGATGGTACTTGTAGCAAAGCAACAAGCCTTGAACCAACCATTAATGAAGCCTGATGAGACCATTCTAGGTCGAAACCTTGAAATCACCCACCAAAAGAAATAAATTTTCTTTAAAATCACTAAACATATGTTTGGAGATTTGAACCTATGCTGGGAGAGCAAAAGAAATCTCTCAACAAAGGATGGACCATAATGCAATATTATCTCCATGGTGACTACACACCTTTGATAAAATCATCACCACAAATTGTGGTGATGTCATCAAATGCTGTGGAGACTGTCTAGCAACCAGGGTTAGGTTGTGACTAGCAACGGTCATTCGGTCAAGGTAGCTTCTGCCGTGCACAAGCACAAACTCCGTGCTCCTAAAAGTTTTTTTCTTACAAGTCTTGTGCACTGGACCGGCTACTACCTAACCCGCTTATTGAAGCCACAGTGACAATTAGTCACACCGGTGTGAATCACCACACCGCAGAACATAATTTTCGGCCAATTTCGCCAAAATTAGACAGTGATAGCGATGGAAAATCAAAACATCGCCGAACACGCCGGTGGGGCGGCAGCCCCATCCCAAGCCCAACAAATGATCAACAACATACCGATGCTGATCCAACAGGAGGTTGTGAATCAACAACAACCCGCACAAAACGAGGTGAGTACATCAAATGATGAATCTGACTTACTTTTTGATAACACTTTGCCGGAAAACACGACAAAAAGCGACGACTCTGTGTATTCTTCACTACTCGATGTCCGCGATCGATTAAATGGCGCATCTGCGCGCGCATCCGCAGAAAGCGCAACTGATGACGTCATAGCGACAAAACCGATGCCGCCCCTATCGCCATCAGACCAAATGGTTAGACGATCCCTCAGGCTAATAAATAGCAACAAACGCTTATATGATGAAGGTAGCAGTGAGGAAACTATCACAATTGATGATTCCCAACCGCCCAAACCGCAAAGAAAACCGGACCCAAAGCGGCAGCGCAACAAAAGCGACAAAACCTTCACCGCGATAAACAAAACAGCGGCCATAGCAACGGCCGCCATAGCAACGGCCGCGGCGCCTACCGACGCCACGACAACGGTTGCCGTGACAACGACGCCAACTGAGCACGTTGACACGCCCCTCTCAGCCGCCTTGAGAGACAGAATTGCAACAATAACAAATGATTTACTCGCCGCCGAAGCAGGCAAACATGTAAACATTGCCAATGCAACCACCGCGGCTGCACAATCAACGGCCCCAGCTACTACAACAGCTACGGCCGCGGGGACAGTAAACAAACCTACTACCCCACCGCTACCGCAGCACATAAGTACCACTAAATCCGCCAGTGACATGCCCGCTATCAGTTCCAAAACTGAATCTATGATCCAGTTACTGAAAGAGGCCCTACATACGGGCCACAAGAAGTTTACAACTGAGATAAAATCTCGGCTGAAAAACAAACGACAGAACAAACCAAATCTGCGCTCCCGCTCAAGGACAAACATCCCGGTGATAAAAACACTCGCCCCGATCCCCTCCTTAAACACCGACTTTCCGCCCCTGATCACAACGGTCCTACACCAGCCCGCGGTGACCATGGCGGACCGTCAAACCAACATGCCTATGACCTACACTGAGGCCCTACGCACAACTACGGCACCCCAAAATGTCCACACCACGAATGTTTTGAAAACCGCCCCAACCCCATCCATCAGAAAAAATGATTTCCAAAACAACAAATCTTCTGACAAAAACAAAACTACCCTAGGGAGTAACGCCGCAACCAGCAGCACTACTACCCCCCCAGTCACCATGAACCCTTTACCTCAACACAACCCCGGCCCTAAACCTGGCACTAGCTCTGAGGGTAGAAGTAAAGAGGAAATAATAAATTCATTGGTAGAATCTCTGATACTAAAAGCCCCCTCAGGTACCCCAACTGGAGAAAAGGCGGAAATCAGCGGGATCATTAATGACACCATCAATGAACTGTTGGCCAAATTGGCCCCAGAACCCCAATTCCAGATTCCAAAAAAGACTGCCCCCAAACCTAAAGCACAAACAAGCACACCGGTTAACACAAAAGTGACAGACAAATTATCTGAAACACTCACGGCCACCCAAATAGACTACATACATGAGTCCAACCTATTCAACCTCATGTCTTTGTTTAATACAACCCAAAACAATGACACTTCTGGTAATGAAAATCACTCTGTTCATTTTCAGGACAACACCGACAATGCTGCACCACCTGCGCGCCTCCCTGAGGCCACAGCAGCAGTATGGCGCCAAGCCAGGGCATCAATGATGGCCGGCATGAGGGCTGACGTCAGGGCTGGCTACTACCTCACCCTGATGAACCAAGACCTCATTGAAGAATGGGCAGCAGGCAAAGCCGACAACCCCCAACACATGTTGACAGAGCATGCACTACTCCAGCAGATAGGAAATGAACGCAGACGCTCGGCCCTAGCCATCCAACGGATGACAATGGACCACTACAGACAGATAGCCACCACCCAGAGTGCACAGGGACTCACTGTGATGGCTACAGTGGGCGAACTATCAGCCAACGAACCAGAGGCCCTAAACAACGCAGTCACGGCCACCAGTGGGATGGTAGGGAAGTCTAAAGCTTCCCTCATCCAAGAACTCACAGCACGCAGACAAGAATTAATGGGCCTACAACTAGCCCCCCTTGAATGGGTGCACATAGCCCGAGTGCCTAACAACAACACCACAGGTGTTGGCCTCACTCGAGCCCAAGAATCAGCAGCTGCAGCAGCCCCATACGGGAGCTCAAGAAATGCCCAAAGACAGGGTGACCAGATCCCACCCAACCAAGCCAATTTCAACCTGTTCAACAACCGTGGTAACAGGAACAGAAACAAGAATGGGGACAACAACTCCAGAGGGCAAAAAAGACCCCAGAATAGGGGCCAGGGCAGAACCAACACCCGCCAGAATTTTGGCGGAGCCCGATCGCAGGCGAATCAAAGATCCCAGAGTCGAGAGGGCCGCAGCCAACAGAGATCAAGGGGAGGGAACAACAATGCCCGCCGCCGCAGCAACTCACGCGGCAGGACCCTGGAGGAGAATCAGCAAACCTCTACCTCCAGGCCCCAAAACATCTCAGACCAGGAGTGGTCCATCATCCAAACCATGAGACGGGGAAATTAAAACCCCGCCCACCACTAACAAACATTGATGATAAAACCACCCCCATCATCAACACTGCCAACCAAGAGAAGAACTCTCAACAAATAGACTTGAATTGTGATAATATCTCATTAACCCGGTCTGATGAACACTGCATTCATCCACTGACATTATTTTCAGAAAATGTTCCTGTTACAGCAAACTGTGATATCATTACTAATTGCAACATGAACAACAACGATGACAACACTGTCCTCTCTATAGCTACAAATAAAGACTGTGATGTACAATCTATTGTTTCTTTCCTCTCTGTATATAAACCAGAACGAAAAAACACTGTAGTTAATCTCTCAGACAAAGATCTAAGCCCAGTTGAAATATCAGTACTAACTAGAGGTCTAAAATTTGCCCCTACCCCCGGTGCCCCAGATCTAGGTGAAAAATATGATGACCTGGAAAGATTTCACAACAACTTACGTTGGAAATATAAATTTAGCTCCCCCGCTCAAAAGAAACGAGATAAAGTAGCCAAAGAAGCTCTAGCTAAAGAAGGAGGCCCAATACTTGGACCTAGTCTTCTAGACCAGATCAAACGATCAAAAGCTTCAAATCCAAAACAGGAAAGAAGGCACCTTTAGGCAGCTCAATGTTAGAAACTTTCATAACATTAAACGAAATAGAATTTCAAAAATGTAATGTAGTCAGCCCCAAATATCATAACCTCACAAAGGAAGAAAAGGCTGCTAGAGACTCCCTTTTTGCCAATAAAGACATAGTTGTAAGACCAGCAGACAAAGGCGGAGCAACCGTAGTTATGAACACCAGAGACTACGTAAAGGAAGGTGAGAAACAACTCAACGATCCAATATTCTACAAGAAGGTAGGTGAAGATTTGACTGAAAAATTCACTCTAGAAATCAACAGTTACCTACAAGGTCTAATAGCAAGGGATGAACTAATCCCAGCCTCAGTAGAAAAACTAACCTGTGATGAAACCAGAACCCCTGAATTCTACCTGACCCCCAAAATACACAAACCAGGTAAAACCCCACCCTGCAGACCTATAGTCTCAGCCAATGGCTGCGCCACGGAAAAAATCTCGGCACTACTGGACCTGATACTCAGACCAATAGTACCGAAAACCAGATCTTATCTAAAAGATACTGGACATTTTCTGAAAAAACTATCAGATGCCCAACATCTCATAGGCCCCAACACCCTACTATGTAGCCTAGATGTAACTGCCCTGTACACCAATATACCAAACGAAGAGGGACGCAGGGCAATTGCCAGATGGCTGATTAAATATCGACCAGACTCACAGACTAAGAAGGGGGAACCTAGCAACACCTCCATCTTACACATGCTCAAACTAGTCCTAGAAAGAAATAATTTCAGATTCAACGACGAGCATTTTCTACAGGTAGGTGGCACAGCAATGGGGACCAGGGTAGCCCCCACCTTTGCCAACCTATTCATGGCAGATTTCGAAAATCGGTATGTCTACACCTATCCTACGCAACCAGCTTTATGGGTAAGGTTCATTGATGATATTTTCCTTATTTGGAATGATGGACCAGATGAACTAAACACATTCATCAAATACCTGAACCAGGTCCACAATAGCATCAAATTCACCCAGGAAATATCAAGGGAGAGTATCCCATTCCTGGACACAAAGGTATCCATAGAAAATGGAGAAATAATCACAGACCTCCACAACAAAGTGACAGATGCACACAACTATCTTCACAACAAGTCATGTCATGCCAAACACAATATGAAAGGCATACCATATGGGCAATTCCTCAGAATACGGCGCATATGCACTAAGACAGATGACTACATCAGACAGGGTTTACTGAAAGCAGCTCATTTTGTAGCGCGAAAGTACCCAGTCCAGCAGGTAGCGGAGGCCTTCATAAAAGCCCTGAAGACTGACCGCCCTGACCCGGCCATCTGGACAGAAAACCCAGATCCCAAAGATGATGACGACCCGATCATTATGGTAACAACCTACCACCCGTGCTTCAATGACCTACAGAAAATTCTGAAAGGCAACTGGAATATCTTATCACAGTCAGCAAGAACACGGGAACTACATGAAAAAAGACTCATTGTAGGCCTAAGGAAACCCCCAACCCTGAGAAGCCAACTCATGAGAGCTAGGGTATCCTACCACCCAGATGATCCAATCAAGCATAAAGCTGCAATCATGGGGAAAAGGTCCAAGACCTGCTCTGATAACAGCTGCAGATATTGCCCCCGCATAAATAAATCGGGGGAAATCTCCTCAGGGTCAACTAGCAAAACATACACCAGCAAGTACAATGTAACGTGTAATAGCTCTAATTTGATCTATTGCCTATCATGTACCCGCTGCAAAAAACAGTATGTAGGCCAAACCCTAAGACGGCTAAAAGACCGGTTTGTAACCCATTTTGGAAACATTGAACATAAACGTCTAGGCACCGACATGGGTTACCACTTCAACACCAATGGGCACCAGGGCCTGAAAGATGTAGAAATACATATTGTGGACTTCATCTTTCAGAGCCCTCACAGCACATATGCACAAAAATTGCGTAACAAAATAGAAAGGGGTTGGATGCTGAAATTACGCACCATGGTCCCCTTTGGCCTCAACCTAATAGATGCACCAAACTATTAGGTTGAGCTCCGCGTCTGCAATACAGCCACAAGGGAACTACCAAACCCCAAACCTCGTTCAAAAAACACAGATTTACCGGTCTGTCCCTTCACCCCAAATAGTATCATTTAATTTTGATGAAATAAATCAAATATTGATTCTAAATGGGCAGCAGATGCACTGAGTTCACCAGATTTAATTTAAATCTGATACACTCAGCTAAACAGTCTCCACTTAGTCTCTAAGCATTATGAACCTATTTCATAAAAATAGACTATCAACCCAAAATTGAGATTTATCAACTTTGGAAGATCCACAATAAATATCTGATTTATTGATGGTACTTGTAGCAAAGCAACAAGCCTTGAACCAACCATTAATGAAGCCTGATGAGACCATTCTAGGTCGAAACCTTGAAATCACCCACCAAAAGAAATAAATTTTCTTTAAAATCACTAAACATATGTTTGGAGATTTGAACCTATGCTGGGAGAGCAAAAGAAATCTCTCAACAAAGGATGGACCATAATGCAATATTATCTCCATGGTGACTACACACCTTTGATAAAATCATCACCACAAATTGTGGTGATGTCATCAAATGCTGTGGAGACTGTCTAGCAACCAGGGTTAGGTTGTGACTAGCAACGGTCATTCGGTCAAGGTAGCTTCTGCCGTGCACAAGCACAAACTCCGTGCTCCTAAAAGTGCAACTTGACTTGAACAGTATAAGTGAATGGTGTAACCAGAACTCTATGACTATAAATGAGAACAAAACCCAAGCCATGTGGTTTGCATCTACTAATCTCAGAAAAAAATTGCAAGATCTGACTCTCAAAATAAATGGTAAGGTTCTCAAGGAAGTTGTGCAATACCAATACCTAGTTGTGGAACTAGACACAGACTTGAACCTGGCTAAGTATGTAAACACTACTGTATCTAAAATGTCAAACCGAGTATTCAAGCTTGGGAGGCTAAGAACTAGCATCAATCAGTTAGCAGCCATATTAGTATACAAGCAAACTGTATTGCCTGTAGCCGACTATGGATCTTTCATGGCTGAGTCAGCCAGGAGAAATCCTACACAAAGGTTCCAAGTGATCCAAAATCAAGCACTACGAATCTGCTTAAAGGTAAGAATGAGGGACATGTCAGTAGAAGAATTGCATTGCAGAACAGAGGTACCGGTACTATATAAAAGAAGAAAAGAGTTACTGGTAACAATGATGTTCAGAAAAAAGAAAAAAGTTAACCCCGTTGTTAAAGTAAGATACACCAGGTCAAATAATAAGTTTGTGTTCCCTGTGCGTAGAACAAATTCAGCAATGGGAGCTAAGTCTCCATTTCACAGAGGTATAGTTCTGTGGAACGAGCTGTTACCGGAGGTACAAAATGCAAAATCAAAGGCTAGTTTCAAAGCTAAAATAAAGCGGTTGTATGGTACAGACATGAAGCATGAAAGAAAATTATATTTTACCAGAAGAAGGCTAGCTCCCTGATTTTGGCCAGTAGATACTCTATGAGAATCTTCTGCTCAAAAATGTGAGTAACCCCCCTCCCCTTGCTGATACTCAATGAGAATCGCGCCATCTAACAGTACAAAACCCCTCCCTGCAGATACTCAATGAGAATCGCACCAAATAACACAGAAAATCTGACGCAAGGTCTAGTATTTGGACATAAAAGACAAGCTGTGAACTGAGGTGACGTGAACATTAGAGTCCAACAGGCGGACTGAATTGTGCTTTATTTTCATATCATGATAGTGATCCACATCATATTATTGTACAAACTTTTTATTCCTCTCATGATGAACTGTGATAATCATCTATAAATTGCTCAATATGTATGTAAAATGTATATACGTTGTACATCTATTCATCTATGCCAAAGATATTGATATATGCTGAAGCTGAAATGAAAGTCATTGTACGAAACAAAAACGATATTTGTAACTGAAAATCAAATGGATGTTATAAATAAACAATTTAAAAAAAAAAAAATGTGGAGTACCTTTTGAGGAACAGGATTGACTATTTTGAGGGAATGACAGTGAGTATATAATATTTATGAGAACAACACCCTTTTTACTCCCACTATAGGATCTCTATGTAGCTGCAGTCTGGCGTAGTAGCGCCAGATGTGTCGGACTAAGTCTAGGTACCGGGGGCACCGGGGGTACCTTGGCTTGGATCATATCACACTCGGCTCCACATGTGATATAATCCAAGCCAAGGTACTACTCATGGAGAAACCTGTCATTCAGAGAGATTATCGTGGACCTCTGTCTAAATACTGTAATTGACTATAGGCCTACTTTACTATAGTATAGGCTAGCCTATAGTAGGGGCCTATGCCTATAGCTCGCGACCATGTCAAGTTGTACAGTGTTTGCCTAGCTGTGTGGCAAGGCCTCTGCCTCTGGTACCCCGGCCGCCGAGGTTGAAAGCTTAATTAAGTGTTTCCCTAGAGTCTAGACCGATCTAGCCTAGCCCTAGGGCCTAGGAAGCTGAGTAGGCTTTAGGTCGAGAAACCCACCCCTTCCTCCAAAGACAGTTCGAGCCTCTACCACTAGTAGTACTAGTAGTACCAGTGACCAGTCTACGTTCTAGATCGGTCTGACTCGTATCTGGGGTTTAGCATGCTGAACTAACTATTATTATGGAACATGAGTTGAATAAAACGACGGACTATTATCTAAATTATGATTGAATATCTACTCACCGATCAGTCCAGAATAAATGAGTTATTCGTGAGAGCATCACGTGTATTTCTCACCACCAAACCATCTTGTTTTGGTACGGTCACCTGATTATGAGTCACATGATACAAACAATAACCACGTGACTAGAGAGTTTCGATTATGGCCGCTAGGGGGACACTGCTTTTTTCCCGCCTCGCCTCTGAGTCTGACAGCGTCCGACACAAGAAGCAAAACGTAACTCGTACTCTACGTACCTACAGTAGGCCTACAGCAGGCCTACAGGAGGTCGTTTCATAACAACTACTATATAACCTTCCACTGCTACAATCCTAAAAAGGTCCATCTCGTACAGGCATCTGGGAGGCAGCTATAGGCAAATAGTAAGCTGATGTTGTAGCATTGTGGGAGATTTTCGTACTGGCAAATAATAAGGGACCAAAGCGGTCATTTCTTATTGCAATAGTAAGGGAATTCTGTAGTAGCTGGTCGTGCAGAATGGCATGTGCCTGTGGTCGTAAGGCTTCAACGTGGCCTTTCACAACAGGAGACTGAGACAGGTACAGAACTCATATTAGGTACCACGGATAGTTTGAAGAAACCCTTCCCTGAACAAAATTGTTATACTGGTTGGGAAGCTGATAAAATGCTGAAGAATGATGGTAACTATGTTAAGATCCGTTCAGTAGTTAATTTTATATGAATTTTCCAAAAATAAAAGTTTCAGCCATTTAGCATCTTTCATTTTAAATAGCCAATGGGCCAATTTCAGAGTGATATAACACTTATTTTCATGACAATTTGCAGTTGAAAAAAGATATTTCCCAATCAACTATATATGGACATTGCATAAATATCTTCAGAATATGTTCAGACATATTTGTATTGAAATATTGTACCCTCTAACATGGCAGAAATACCAATGCCTTACCACAGAAAATGGCCATTCTGCCATTTTGACCCCATACCTAGTTCAAGAAATACATACCTGAGGACTTTGGTATTACATGTAATGTATCTACATGTTACATAGAGCATGAATAATTTTTCTCAGATCATTTCCTATGTGTATCTTTGAGTCATATTCATTTAAAAATGGCAAGATCACTAATATGTATGTTTGTCATAAATGCTTTACTGCAAATGGTGCCATAGATCGTTAACTAGCAGTCCAATCCTCTTGTAATTCGAAACACATACCACCCATGACATGTCAACATCAATACCATAATAATTTTTTATGGAAATTAACTTTATTTTTTTTAAGCTTACCAGTATGCTAGGCCCTATATAGGATTTGTATAGAAAAATAACTATGATTTAATTTTGCCACTGCACCATCCATAGGATTGCTTAGCTCTCTTCACATGGTTGTAATAACTATTTTAAACTTCAGTGTGAGGGGCGGGACGAACATTTCTTTTCAATAATAATATGTTTTTTAACCTAATATTTTCTATTTAATGCTACAAAAGTGATAATTTTAAATAATTTTTGTTCGTCCCGGGGACCACAGTGAAGCCTGATGTGTATCCTAATCAATGGTGCTGGTATATTTCATGTGCAATGTATGGTGCAATGGGAAATCCAGTTTATATGACAGAGAGTCAAATCAGCTGCAGGAAAACAGGTGACAAAACCTGTAATTTGACCCAAAGTGACCCCCAGTGAAGACCCATTTGCACATGCATAGCAAGTACAACCTACTTAATACCAATGATATTTCAAACGAGCAGATCCATATCTTTCTATTGAGGGGTTTGAGATTTCTGTACATTAATTCTCCTGGTCTCTGGAGGCTTGTAAAGATTGACATCTTTTCTCTGAGGATCGGCGATTTCGCCGCCAAGACTCGCTTATGCGCGGTACCTACTCATATCAACCTCCTGCATTCTTACCACAATTCAAAATTGGTAAAATGATATTTGAAGTGGGTACATATTATTACGTATAAAAAAGAAAAGTGTAATTTTTATCATTTCTTACATAGAAATTAACCATTTCCCCCCCCCCCCCCCCCCAAAAAGCTAATAGTAGAAGAGTAGAAAATAGTAAGGGAGGTGAACAGAGGAAGGGGACACTATTTTAACTTCATGTATTTGTAGATCATGGAGTGTATAATAGTTGATACTCTAAAAAAAAAGCAGAATAGTAGTAGGCTTCTCCGTTCACCCCCTCTTCACACTTTTTTATGCGGATGCAAAAAAAAAAATCTGATATGTGTTAAGCTTTAATTTAAGGGGTCATTCATTACTGCACACTCAAAAGAACCCAACCTTTTTCCCATCTGAAGGAGAAAAATAGGGTCAGAACCAGAAATGTTGTACTGTGTATTTGTACTGTGACACCATAACAGTGTAGAATCCTGGTTTTTATGGTCTCTTACCACTAAATGTGATTCAGGGTCATGTTATCTCTGCCAGATGGATAAAATCTACACTTTTTTATAAATGCTGTCCCTGCTGTATATTGGCCATACCATATATTCAAAATGAGAGCGACAAATATTCATAGTTGAATATCTTGAAACTGAGACTTATGGGGTATTTTTTACCCTCAGCTTTGGATGCAGTCACCTCAAATTAGTCTAGTAAGGCAGGACTGCCCCCGTTTTTTTCCAGGTTGTTGCACAGAGTAATCAGATAGAGCTTGGAGAGTCATGAATCTTAAGGCTAAGTCTCATCAAATCGATAGAGGTTTAAAATGCTTGACTGGCTGATGTATATGACCAGGAGAACACAGAATAACATATACAATGGCCTAGATGCAAATGTGCTAATTCTCCTTCATAGCAACTAATAAAACTGAACTTAGGAACAATGTAAATTTGAAGGCCTAAATTCATCAGTAGTGACAACACTCAAGTCCTAAGTTGTTCCAATGACTACCCAATGCTACCCAACACTATCCAATGCTATTGTAGACTGGATGTGCAGCAGCACATAACTGCTATCTCGTGTTAACATCTGTATAACTAATTCTATTCCAAGCTATAAACTGGTGACAGGGAGCAGAGTGGTATCTATACCTTCGGGCCATCATTTTCACCCATTGGCAACTTATTCCAATGTGGGAGTACACCGCACACTGAGTTCAATCAAGAGTACACCAAATATGTGAAAGGGATACCTCTCATTAAGAGGTGAACTAATTAGAGACTATATTCATATACCATTTTCCAGAGCACCTGCCATTATTCATTATGACAACCTAGGTCGTCATAATGACTAGCCTCCTGCCTCTGGGTTTTCAGTGTAGTGATTTGATGAATTTCTCCTTGGTCGTCATAATACCTGAATCCAGCATTGGCGGATACAGGGGGGTGGCCCGACGGGCCTTGCCCCCCCCCCCCGAAAAAAGAGGAAAATATTCTGTCCTATAATAAAAATGCGTGAGAATGCACCATTTCAAATCTAGACCATCAACTTTTTCTTGGGGGGCATGCCCCCCAAATTCCCCGTGTATGGCTGCTGCGCTTCGCTAGCGTCAAACAGACACTTCCAGATTGGCCAGGTTTGGGCCCCCCCCCCCCTCTAGACAATCCTGGATCCGCCACTGTCCAGCCCCATCAAGTAACTTGCCAATAGCACATTAATGCACTGTATGGCCCTTAAAGGGTTGCGTCACATTACATGTCTGGTGTTTTCTTCTGGCTGTGTGCCATTATATGTACTGTGACCTTAGCCTGTCAACAAAAAGTTTGAAATTGCTGTTTCCTTTCATGTAATAATCACTACCGCAAAGCTCTTGTGATACAGTTCAGGATTTGCAATGTTCTTTCCCTCGTATGAAATGCAAAATTAGATTTTTTTTACATTAAAACATATATAACCATCGCTGTTTATTACTCTTGCCATAGGATAGGCCTACCTTTCTTAGCCATTGTAACACAAAGCAGGGATAAGGCATAAGAGTCACTAATAACGAGGTCTAATTGTAATCACACCCCATACAGACAGTGTGTCATACATACAAGTTATAACTACTATAGGCTCGCGCTAGCCATTCGCCAATTCGTCAGGGGCGATTGAAAATTCAATTTGGCGCATGTCGATTTTAAGAAATGGCCATGTCGCATGTCCATGTCGCTTAATAATCCCCATGTCCCATGTCGATTTTAAGAATTGCTCATGTCCCCTGTCACTATAATTTTAAACCCCATGTCGCATGTCACTAGGCCTCATGTCACATGTCGATTTTAAGAAATGGCCATGTCGCCGTGTCGAATTTAGCCATCCACCCCCATATTGGATAGAGGGAGTTGTGAGGAAGCCAGTTATTACACTGCCATGATAATGTATTTTGGAATATTTGAAACCCCTTGCCATGCTCATTTATAATCAGATAATCTTCCTCCTATATATCACCAAATATCTGGCGAGTTCTCTGGGGAATTGGCGAAAAAAACATCCGTTTTCCGCCAATCTGGCGAAAGAAAAACGAACCCTAGCGCGAGCCTAGAACTGTCTGTAGGGGGCCTACTAGATGGCTCATATACCATTATTTCCTTGTATTTTTCAACCAACATAGATTGTACACTATAACTGTATACATATTCTTATCAAATAAATCGACAATTGCATAAATATATATGTATATCTAATATCACAATATCTAGTGGTTTATGGTAGGAGAGCTACCTTACATAAAGACGACGAGAGTCTAAAGTGGCCTTTGGTTCTAGCATACAATTACCATACACAAAGTGGATCCCCCAGTGTGCTGTTTCTCCACAAAGTATGGATCTCCGTATAATACGGATTTGGCACAACCTATTTCTGCTGGTCAAATCCCTCATCATGTGGAGGTCCACATTCAAATATGAAGGTGCATATGTCTATGTCTAATTACCATTTGTGGAAGAAGAAACAATTTAATTTATTCTTTTTATTTCCCCCACAAATGACGGAATGTTTTGTCCACAAATTGCGGACATCCATATACTTTGTGAAGAAACAGCATCCAGGGGCTACATGGAAAACTGGAGACAGTTAATATATACATAACATAGACTGACATCGAATAGAAGAGACTTGGCTGGAGTTTCTGCTCATTCATAATTCTCCTATTCACAGGTGAGTCCTATCCAAATACATTGCATTGTCGATTTGAATATTTGGATGGCTGATTTAATCATATATAAACTAAATGGTACATTATAAAGGTAGTCAAGTACCAGATATACTGTGGAGCTCAGATAGTGGTCAGAATCCTGGGTTCGAAACCTACTAACGACAGTAGCTTTTTCACAGGAATACAACTATTTCAATATGGCCACTCAAAAGAAAAGAGATTTCTCATCACCAAGGACTTTTTTTTGGATACAACGGTAGGCCCTGTAGATATAGGGATTTTATGACGATATATGTAAATAGCTAATACATGTACTATAGCTCCGCGGAGGTTTTCCATCACAAAAACCTCCTCCATGCAGTTGTCTCCGTAAGCTATTCATTTACACGTAGGCACCCGTTTGTTGAATGTTCCTATAATGCTGCTAGTGATTCATAGGACAATCCATCACTAACATAATCACTTATAATTGCTCATTTGATAACTCAAAGACGTACAATTTCATAGAAAGTTGGTGTTTAAATGTTATACATCTGGTGTATATTGCTTGATTATTGATGTGGTAAACGTTTTAGAAGAGAAAAGCGAGTAGAATTTACGTGATTTTGAAAGGGAAATTAGTTCTGTAGGGCTAGCTTTGATATAGACCTAAAATTACATGTTTGTGTATATTTTTGTTCTTTATATTGGCGCCGACTAAGCCTAAAGTGATGTCATTTAGACATTCATACCAGTATCTCACATATTCCATACAAACCTAGCTATAATATAGTTGCGGTCTACGATATGCAGAAAAGATGACCCATTTCATAATGAAGAAGGGCCTAGAGGCGTGGCACAGGGATGTCACTTAAATTGTGATGAATAGCTGGATGGGGTGGTAAAAAGTCGCTAGTTGGGTTTAGAGCCCGGGGGTGTTGTAGAACCACTAGCTGTGTCATAACCGCTATCTGTATCCACAACATATATAGAGGTTGACCATACAACTGCTATCTGTGTTTAAAAAAACTGTAGCAACCATCCTATCTGTAGTAACTAATGATATCTGTAGTAACATCTCTATCATCGTGAATAGGGATATCCAACCACTATCTGTGTCAAAAACACTCTCTGTATCATACTAACAAAGTGGAACATTTGGGCTTATATACCCTTTATCATCATGAGATATGAACACATCCCTAGTAAGTAACTCGCCAGTGCTGCATTTAAGCATCATGCTGACCATATAAGTTTGATATACAATCTTCTGTCAATGCTATCAAATGTTTCAAAGGGAGTACTATGGTCGCCACACCCTCTTAACGGCCACCCCTCCAGTGCAGCCAATCCCTCTAATGCAGACACTTTTCATAGTCCCAAACATACTACAATTTATAGAAAATAACTCCCTGCAATGCAGTCACCCCACCAATGCGGCCACATTTTCATAGTCCCAAGGGTGCCCACATTAGAGGGAGTTGACTGTACCCCGCATTGTCCTGCCCAACAATAATTGTCCTACACATGTGCCCTGGGAATATCTTGACCTTAACCCTTTAAGGACGGCATAGTTATTAATGTGTCATTCCCTTGGTCGTCATGATTTGAATGCAGCCCCGGCGAGTAACAAACAAGAATCATGCCGACCTCAAGAGGTTGAGATACTCCTGAAGGGTCGGCAGGGTGCACTAATGCAGCCCCGGTGAGCTACTCGCCGGGTCTGCATTGGTGCATCATGACATTGTCATGCCGTCCTTTAAGGGGCGACTGACCTTTCCTGCATTACCTGGCTACCCAAACCTCTCCAGACGTATGGTTGATACAGATAGCGGTGTTACTACAGATAGCAGTTGATAGAGCAGCCACTATCTGTGTCAAGGCTATAAAAGGCCGTACTGTGTCCACTTCTTTTTTTCACTAATTAGCCATTTTCCCGAAAATTGACTTTCTTGTGATTTTTTCATATTTTTTTCTCAATTTTCTCACAAAATTGGCCAGTTTCCTGAAGATTGACTTTTTTTTGGCTCTTTATATTTTTCTTAACAAATTGGTCATTTTCAGAAATAATAATTATTTGGGGGTGCTTCTATTTTTCCTCAGGAAATTGGCCATTTTCTCGAAAATCTACATTTCAAGATTTTCAAAAAATAAAAGTACCTTTGTTTAAGTCACAAACAACTTTTTCCAGTTATCAACTTTTTCCAGTCATCAACCAAATTTTGACACACTTAGTGTTCGGAGAAATACTACATATGCTTGACACAGATAATACCTTGTTGATACAGATAATTGATACATATAGCGTGTGTTTTTTTACACAGATAGCGGTTAGATAGTCAACCGCTATATGTTATTGACACAGATAGCTGTTTTGACAGACATTTAGTCTGATATTTGTTGTATACAGGTGTCACTGAGCCCTGGGGTAAGACTGGAAATGAATATATGAGGCGCATATAATTATGGATTGTACTGGGGACTTGGCCAAGAGCCATCCATAGGCCCGTGGTGTCAACGTCGTTTGAGGAAGTGTGTCAATCACCAGTTATTAGGGATGGTGCTATGTATTTACCAAATTGCAGGGCATGGTATTGAATCACTGTTGATGTTTCAGTGTGCTTTATACAAGGGTTATATACTCTGCCATCAGCTCACAGTAAAATCGTGGACCCAAAAATACGTCCTTTTATGCTATAAACCAATAGTAGATTCTACTACCCAATGTATATAGCCTACACTGTAAATTATAGCGCAGAATATATTGTGTCACTAGGCCTACACTGTAAACAATTCCTGTTGAAAGTACGGGAATCAGTGTAAACATTGGCAGTTTATCACCGTAATGTGATTTACGGTGAGACAGTGTCACATTCGTTAATTTTACATTGAACATCCGTAAACCAGTACAGTAAAACACCTTATTTTCATTTATGGTGAACCTCACATTAAATATTTGCCCACCAGGCAGCAGCCTGGGAGATCTGGGAACTTTAGTAGAACCTCTCACTTTAAAACGTATCTAAATGTGTTGAAATGATAACGTAATTAACGTGTCCAATAACCTCATCCATTACAGGGTCCACCTTGAAGGCTTTGGTACATTATAGATAAAAAAATATATAATCTCCCTTTCTATTTCAGTGGGAACAAGCAAGGATTGTAAAAACACCCATCTTGTGGTAATTAGAATTATACATATTCACACTGGTGTTAGAATCGCTTTGTAACAGCCCTAGAGTACGCTTTGCCCATGGATTGTATATATAACTGTGAGGCATTTTATTATGTGTCTTATGGCCTAATATTTACAGGTCTGAAATTAAGTTTATATTATGAAATATACCAATGAATCAAGAAAAAATCAGGATCATCAATGAATAGCAGAGAAGCATCATATGTGATACGATCTGCGAAAAAGGCCCTTAGTGCAGTGTGTACTCAGGGCCCTTTTTTCCAGTACATGTCACATATGATAATGATGAATCACCGTTTTAAAAATGACAATGGGAAAGCTCCGTAAAATTTACAGGGATTAGGAGAGTATGGTGACCGTAAATATAACAGTGAAAGCTTGGCATTAATTGATGTCAGTGAATCACCGTAATCTTACGGGATATTTCTAAGAGTGTACAGTAGATTATACAGCTACATTTACTTCTATCAGTTTCCTGTGATTCCTCAAGGAGGTTGATTCTATGAGTAAATTCTGATAAGGCCAAGAAAAGGTGTTTCAGGCAACATGGTCTAAAAATCGAGGGTAGGGAGGTAGGATTTTTCTCTTTTTTTGACCTCGAAAGTAGGCCTACTGGAAATAAGTTGGGAATTGCAACATCAACTCGCGACTCATCGGGAAAAATTCCAGCAGTAACTAGAAATTCCAGCAGTAACTAGAATTATCAAAAAGTTGCTTAATATTTATCTTCAAAAGCCATTTACTGAAGCTAGAAGTTTATGTCACTAAGGTGAATGGGAGCTTGTTCTTCTTGGCCAAAAATAAGTAAAAAGTTAAGAAAAATGCTTAAAAATAACAAAAGATCCAAAATCAGTAAATTTTAAAAAAAAGTAGAAGAAGAAAAAATACAGAGTGGCCCCGGAGGGTCAAAATAGGATAAAAAAAAATAAAGGTAACTTTCATTGAAAGTTTTGGAAAAAGGGCGCTGTCAACATGTCAGCTCATTCAAAACAACATTTGATACGGTAAACGTCAAGACTCACTCCAAAAAAAAAAGAAATTGTGAAAGTTTTTTTTCTCACTTTTCTAGGCCGTTCTGGAATCTTTTACCATGGGGCATGTAGTTGAGGTCTGGGCTATAGGGGTGTATTGAGTGCATTGATCTCACACATTCCTACACTCTTGGGAAATGCAAATATTGGAAGGTTTTGATAAAGGATTATACTTGAACAATGGGTGAAAAAGGTGGTTAATTTTCCAATTGAAACTGAAATTTGAAAAGGTTTGAAAAATCATAGCGCCAAAACCATTACTTAAAATGCCCTGAAAATTTGGGTTCCAAATGTCAAAGAAGGTCTCAACATGAAAATCAAATATGCGGCGTCTTCCATGATGTGCAAATCCAATATGGCCGGCTCAAAAAGGGCAAAAATAGTTTTTTTGCCACTTTCCAATGCCCAATTTTGGTTGGAGGGATAAATAGTACCAGATAATAGCAATATGGTGTTGGTCCTATGTCTACTTCTGGTGAAAATCGGGGGACGGAAAATAGTAAAAAGGGTTAGAAAAACCTCACTGGATCTCACTGTTTAGTGCGCATCCACCATAAGAGACTGGCTACCTCCAGTTTCCAAGGCCACAGTTACATGTGTATGTATGCGTGAGAACGGGCAGCAAACATGTACTACACAATTAAATTTATTATGGTAAAACAAGATCGTAAGTACATAATAGCAGTGTGCGCTATTTAAAGGCGCACTGAACCCACAGGCCCATCGGAAAGCCTAGTTGTTCTAGGAGCATCAACGCCAATGCCTAATAAAGTCTTTATATGGGCTTGACAAAGGATATGGGCTTTTCTTCTTTCATATAAATAATTTAAATTTAGATTGCAATTTGTATAAAAGATCCACATTTGCAGCTCTATAACAACATCACCCTGTTCCAATAACGGTAGAGCATTGCTCTCATAACTAGTAGACAGCGTATTTAATATAGGCCTAGGGGCTGATTTGTATGTTGATTAAATGATCATGTTTCATCAAAGCACTACCCCACTACAGCAAAGAAAATTAATGGGAGGCTCACAATCAGTGCCTATAGCTCTCGGAACGTAGCTTGTTCCTGGCAAGAGTCTGGTACCATGCTGAATCTCACGACAAATTCCGTGGACAGAACTGCTATATAGCCGCTCATACAGAGAACGCAGAATCACACTATATAAACAGGGTCCTCTTATTCTACTGCAATCTCTCTGGGGATACATTTAACCTTGACCTGGTAAAAAAAAAAGGTTTTAATAACATAATAGCAGTTTGTGCTTTTGATAACCTTGAAGTCTCATATATTATAAAAGTGGTCGTGACAACCACTTTCGTTATAGGCCTATGGGACTTCCCCTTTCATTATAAATAAGACAGGCGCAAATCTCGGTACCCCTCCAGCGACAGTCGCAGCGGAGTCGGGACAGGCACTCAGCCCTATAAGGGAGTGTTCATTTATTAATTACAGGGGGGGGGGGTGGTGAGATTTCGCGCGGAGGGGCGACATTTTTTCACGCCCCCCCTCCGCGAGAGCGCGTGTAACGTTTTGCGCCCCCCCTTGCCCAAGGCGCCGAAAAAATTTGGCCCCCCCCTTTGAACTATAGTAACGCGCGGGCTTTTTTGCTAAAAAGGGGCTTAATTTTTTACGCCCCCCCCTCAGGAGGGGTCGAAAATTTTTACGCCCCCCCCCCCAAACCCACCACCCCCCCCTGTAAATAATAAATGAACACTCCCTAAATAGGGGCGGTGGGGCTTTAAGCAAGTTGAGCATGCAAATAAAGCATACACTAGGAGCACGGATTATAAGACATTTATGTTATGGAACGATCTACATACCCAGTGGGCACGCCACCACTGATTAGTAGCTGCTCTGGTGGCTAATGACCTTGCAGGGCGTATTATCCATTCAGGCAGCACACAATAGTTGGTAACATTTAGCATGGTATTTGTACTCAATAATTAACAGAATATTAAGCTTTTAATAAGTGATGCACATGCAGGGCTACATATGCCTCCCTTATTAGGCGGGGCCATGCAGCTTTGGTTAGCTACAACAGCTGAAGGGCTACAGAAACAGGACTTATTAATGGTGGTTTTCATAATAACTAAGAAGGCCTACATTTTTAGTCCTTATTAAGCAGTGCATCAACATCCCCTGATAATGGCTGCTTTTGCACTGTCTAATAACCATCACATGTAAGACCTTATTTGGGGTTATGCAGGGCTGCAAAAGTAGGGCTTATTCATAGCTGATTAACTATTGTCTTTGTTATGAATATCAAGCCCTGCAAATTAAGTTCTTATCAGTCAGTGCAAGATAAGTCCTTATTAAGCAGTGAATCGACATGCCCTGATAAGGGCTGCTTTTTCACTGTCTAATAACCATCACATGTAAGACCTTATTTGGGGTTATGCAGGGCTGCAAAAGTAGGGCTTATTCATAGCTGATTAACTATTGTCTTTGTTATGAATATCAAGCCCTGCAAATTAAGTTCTTATCAGTCAGTGCAAGATAAGTCCTTATTAAGCAGTGAATCGACATGCCCTGAAAAGGGCTGCTTTTTCACTGTCTAATAACCATCACATGTAAGACCTTATTAAAGAGGTTCTGCAGGGCTGCAAAAGCAGGGCTTGTTAGTAACTGATTAATCATCTTCTTTATAATGGATATTAAGCCCCGCAAATGAAGTTCTTATTAGTCACTGCATTGACATCCCTTGATAAGGACTGTATTTGTATTGTCCAAGAACCACTTTATGTCATAACATATTAATACCCAAGGGTAAGTTGTGTGATCTTTGAGAATACTTTGTGTCTCCTTGTCTTCTGTTCTGGTACCTATTTGAGGGGGGAATACACCATGATTCTACAAGGAGATTTGGTGGCCTAATGAGTAAGTCGCTGGACTTGTGTGTGAGAGGTCCTGGGTGCGATTCCAGAAGGAGCCACGGCACCAAATTTTCCCAAGCGTTGTCCTGACAGGAGTCGCGTCTGTAAGTGTCAGTAGACAGACTGCAGTGAACCTTCGGTGTCCTGGTCTCCCATGAGACTTGCACAGATCCGCTTCAGCCCGTAGAAGCATAATACACTTGCGACTGGTAAAAAGATAGCAGATATCAGTGTTGACGAAGGTGTTCCTAGCCGGGAGGGGAAAAGGCTACAATGGACCACTGGAGACTCTGAGAAAAGGTTGTGACAGCAGCCATCCCACGCTATCTGACAGTGAGTACGGTCAAGGCACATTGCACCACAGTCACCAGTTGGTTATCAGGTGTGTCAGGTTTGCCAGGGTCAGGAGCTAGGATGTGTTCACAATGGTTGACTATGACTTGTACACTGTCAATACAAACTCAATTTTGATATAATACTTCTATTCCCACTTTTCTGTATATTGTGAGAGGTTCGATAAAACTGAAAAGAATTGGAGAAAAACTCATCCGGACCTTTTGCTTTTGCTTTACGCAAAGAAAATGGGTGCATAGCTGAAGAAAATAATACTTCCCATCTATTTCCAAAATGAATTGAATCGGTTTTTCATTCAATCAGATTCAAATAAGACAGTTTTTGTTTGTATCTCACTGCAAATAAAGCCCTTTTTAGCCAGTGTGTGAGCATGATATATGAAGGGCTGCTTTTGCAGTGTACCTAGGGTATGCTAGGGGTACAGTAAGGTTTAGGACCACCACTTATCATCAGCCCCACTAGCTCATGCAATAGCACACTGGACTTTACATCTGAAGGTAAGGAGTTCGATTCCCATTGACAACATTAATTTGTACAACAATCATGAATTTCCAATGTATGTATACTGAGCTGCTTATGAATGTTATATGCTTGAATAAACAGCAGAAAGTTTCAGTGGAATTCCTTTTTAAATAGTGGCACCCTTCAGCTCATTACTAATCACTGCTTTGAAGTGCTTAATAAGAACTGCAGAGCAAGTCACTTATAAGTGCTGCTTTATAGTAGTGCGGTAGTGTCACAATTATAATCTTTGAATAAATTTGACTTTTGTTGCCCTTATTAGCTGAATAATTGAACCTCTTGATAACCACTGCTTTGAAGGGCTTAATAAGTGCTGCAGATTAGCTGACTAATAGTTCTTACATTCTAGCCACAATATAAATGGATAATAAGCACTTCATTGGAGAGCTTATTAGTCACTTATTAAGTATTGCTGTGCCCACTGGGTAGTAACGAAAGAAATATGATTGATGTCACTGCATTTAAATAGGCATGTAAGTAAGCTCGACATGCTAAGGACATTGTATATTCAATTTATGTCCTTTGCTGTATAATGTAGGCTTTAGACCCTGTGCCCCGCAACCCCATCTCCTTCCCGCAGCCAGTTTTTAATAGTTCCTTGAAACACATCCTGGTAGACATATATACATTTTGAAATATTATATATATACAATGGATCACATAACTTATATAATATGATACTTTAGAACAGAAGTTTACGTTTAGTGGTGTTATGCCTTTGCACGCCCAGTTTCATGTTGATAACTAACTGCACGGTCATGGGCCTGATGCAAATAGTATCCTCACGAACCTTTCTTCTACCTCTTGAATAAATAGAAACATTGAAAAGAAGAAAAAGAAACAGTCTTCACTGTTGTCAGCTCGGCTATCGTTAGCATGTAAACTCATGGAGGCTGTAAAAGATATAGCTTATCCCTATATATATATATATATATATATATATATATATATATATATATATATATATATATATATATATATATATATATATATATATATGTAGTAGTTAAACCACATCCAGAGGGTTGCACGCATTATATTGGCGACAGTCAAGGCTGATCACGAGCCGCAGGCGAGTGTGTTCAGCCGTGACCAAGCCAATATAATGCGTGCGACCCTCTGGATGTTGTTTAACTAACTTATGCCACACCAGTGGTGAGTGTTTTTCTCACCTTTTGTACGTCATATACAAACGGCCGTGTTCCTTTGTCTTTCTTCCCAGGATGGTGTTTCTCCACAAATTTGCGGAGGTCCGCAAATTTGCGGAGGTCCGTAAATACACTCTCCATATATTTATGGAGGTCCGCAAATATATATGGAAATTGTTTTTTAGTACTTAAGCATACAAATACGGAGCTCCATATATATTTGCGGAGCTCCGCAAATTTATGGAAGCAAATTTGCGGAGCCCCACAAATTTGCGGAGCTCCGCAAATTTGTGGAGAAACACCATCCAAGTGTGGTATAAATATATAAATATATATATATATATATATATATATATATATATATATATATATATATATATATATATATATATATATATATAACCATACGTTTTAAAGTACAGATCATAGGCATATTAATTCCATGTTTTCATTCCCAAGCTATCAAAATGGCAGCCCTAGGAGTTGTCGACTATGTCATCTTTGCCGCCATGCTGGTGGGCACAATGGCCATTGGTATCCTTCATTCCTTCATCGGTGGGAAACAGAAGACTACGTCGGAGTACCTCGTGGGTGATAGGAAGCTCCATGTCCTGCCAGTGTCCATATCACTGAGTGCTTCCTTCTTCTCCGCCATCCTTATCCTCGGCTTCCCTGCTGAAGCTTATACCAATGGTGGCATATTCTGGTTGTATGCAGTGGGCGTGGCCATTGCTGCCATTGGGTCCTGTGTCATCTTTATACCTGTCTTCCACCCCTTGAAGCTGACCAGCGTCAATGATGTAAGTGTTATTGTCAAGATACAATTATGTCATCTTGTGATTTACAGGAAAGCATGAAACAAGTCGATTATTCTTCAAGCACCAGTTTAACATTATACAGTCAGACCTCGAATATCCAGTCTTCAATAATCCGGCACTTCGAGCACCCGAGGGTGCCGGAACAGTTGATATGACTGTCAATTCTATACTTAGGAATATAAATATGCTTTGATACTCTGGCAGATTCAATATCCAGCCGTATTTTACCTGAAACAGAGGTGGTTGGATTATCAGGGTGAGACTGTATATGCTTATTGCATCCTGTTACGATCATGCCATGAGGAAAATGGATGTAATATAAAAACTATACATACATGCACTAATTTCACAATTGGCAATAACAAATTGGGCCACTTTATACACCTTTATTTGAGAAACCTGTTTATAGTAATGCTCCCCATTCTTATTTTTCAGTACCTTTACGAGCGTTTCCAAAGTCGATTTGTTGCATTACTTGGGACTGCTTCAGTCTTTCTCCTAATGGTACATTATCTAAGTCAATTCTTTTCCCACTACATTGATGAGGGAAGTCATATTGTATTAATTGAATAAATGATATCTGAGGCTTGAGTCATATACTGCTAGATGTAGGAGGGAGTGGGGGTGATACAAAGCCTAGGGGGTGGGGGTTAAATCGCTAATCTTGTCTATGGTTTCAGGTAGAGGCTCATACTATGCATTTGAGTCCAATACTCAGTTCTGGCTATAGGGTTATAACCCCCTTTGGGGAGGGGGATGGTTGCCCTCAGTTAAATACTGATATATTAACTTATTGAAGGCAATTGGTCCCATAAAATCAAGTCCAATATATAGCCAAATGCAGAGTTTGAGCCTGTACTTGAAACCGTAAGATATGTGTGTGTATTAGCTAGGAATAGATTAAATGATCATCATTGCTTCTGTCTACACCTTTATAATTCTGGACCAGTAGCATTGAAAAGGTGGAAAATACAATGCAAAAACAGCAATTGCTAATTAGATCAATGGCTAATCATGGATACACACATTACACTACAGGCATGTATTTGTATAGCAATCTCGACCATTTCAGATGCTCTATGCTGGAATTGTCAACTTTGCACCTGCAATCACCGTGCAAGCCTGTGAGTATATTATGATGGTAATCACATTCCCCTATAGACTACATTAGGGAGTGATACGTTTCCTTACCATGGGCGGCGGAAGGTAGATAAAGTTGGTGGGCCCAGGTCCCAAAACGTAATGGGTGTTAGTAGTATAGTATGTATCGGAACGGGACTATAGTTAAGTACTGTTTATTACTCAATCGACCTGCAGCCAATCAGAGGCCTCCCTTTTGGCGGGAAATTCAAAAGCAGCCAATGAGAGGCCTCCCTTTTGGCGGGAAATTCAAATAGGTCACGTGACCGGAAGTGACCTACTTCCGGTCACGTGACCTTTGGGCGGGAAATTCAAATAGGTCACGTGACCGGAAGTGACCTACTTAAGAGGGTCACGTGACCACCATGTTGGCGGGAAATTCAAATAGGTCACGTGACGGGAAGTGACCTACTTAAGGGGGTCACGTGACTACTAGGTTGGCTTTCAAAATAAGTCACTTGAGATTTTGATGGATAAATAAATTTAAAAAAAGAAAAAAAAAAGCAAGCTGAAAAAAGCTTGCTAAAAAATAATTTAAAAATGTGGCTCTTTTTTTCTAGGGGGAGAGGGGCACTCTGGGGGGCACTCTTTAAGATGCATGGGGGGGGGAGGGGGGGAGGGGGGGAGGGGCAGGGTTTTTTAAGAGTGAGACTCGCTTCTCTGCCCTCTCTAAAAGAGAGGGCAGAGAGGCGAGTCTACTTACCATGAAAGGTATCATGATCGCGTTTATGATGATGTGCATCATGATGTGACTATCTTACAACCCTATGAGAAATAAGCAAGACATGGGCGTACTTACACGGGCTATTTGTAAACTAATTTCTCTTGAATCTATTAACAGCTCACATTTTTTTTCTTAGATGACATCTGACAGCTGCTTGCTAGGCTAAGATATTGTTAAATAAACAACTTGGAAAGCTAATTACAGTTTTCTGGCTTGAAATATAGTCTTTCAACAGACTTTTTTTCTCATCTTACACAGAGGCAAATATCAGAGACACCCAATGGCGCTTAAACTGCTCTCAGCCAAGGGTCGGGCACTGCTGGACTATAATAGACGGGTCAAGGACCGTTCTACTGTGGGTCAGGCTAGGTCGGACATTCAATAACGCGACTTTAGCAAAACTTGCTTGAAAGTCTGACCATGCGAGATCCTTATGCCCCAGTCTGTCAATGCTGTCCAGACTTTCAAGCAAGGTTGTCAAAGACCTACCTGTCATTGAATGTCCGACTTAGCCTGCCTGACCCTCAGTAGAACGGTCCTTGACTCATCTATTATAGTCCAGCAGCGCCCGACCCTTGTATGAGAGGGGTATTGACACCATTGGCTGACTCTGATAATTCGCCTGTGTGCACGAGGGGAGGAGAGGGTTTACAGCTTGCGCTTATAGAGCACTACTAGTGGAGGTTTGGATGAGGAGGCTATGACATATGATGTTTGTCTTAAAAAATAGCCATGGCGCATGTCGATGTCGCTTAATTATGCTCATATCTCATGTCGATTTTAAGAATTGCTCATGTCACCTGTCACTGTGTTTTTCAAGCTTCATGTCAAATGTCACTAGGCTTCATCTCGACTTTAGTGGTCCACACTGCTGCTGCTGCTGCTGCTGCTGTCGGTGCTGCTGCTTGTGCTGCTTGTGCTGCTCATGCAGCAGCTGCTGGCTGCTTGTGCTGCTGCTGCTGCTGCTGACAGATGCTACTGCTTGTGCTACTGCTCGTGCAGCAGCTGCCAGCAGCTGCTGAAGCAGCTGTCAGCAGCTGCTGGCTGCTTGTGCTGCTGACAAGGTCATGGGGGCTGCTGCTGACGATGTCACGGATGCTGCTGACAAATGCTACGGCTTGTGCTGCTCGTGCTGCTTGTGCTGCTGAAGTCGCTGCCAGCTGCTTGTGCTGCACGTGCAGCTGCTGCTGAAGCCGCTGCTAGATGCTGCTGCTTGTGCTGCACGAGACTGAGTAGCCGCTATTCGGCGTTTCACTCCTTATGTACCCTGTCCTAGTTAATCCTCTTAAACGGCTGAAAAGGCTCTCTCAGCACAGAGACTCTACTCAATGTAAGAGATCAGTTAAGTAAGTTTTCACATGCCACCTGACTACTGCGGGAGGGTTTAGACTTAAGCAGCTTAGTGCACACACGTGTCTGTTAGAAAAGCTACCTGCACACCTGCCTTCCTTTTTTCACTAGTATTTACCCCCTGCCGACTTATAAGGCACCTATACACGCCTTCTTGCTTCTAGAGCTAAGCTGACTGGCAGCTATTTTAAAAGAGAATACTCGTTACCTGTATAACGGATAAGGGGGTTATGAGATTAGCGTGTGTATACAAAAAAAAACAAAAAAAAAGCTACAGGGGGCGCGTGTCTGTCTGTGAGGTAGAGACCATGTGGTAAGCGACTCAAGTGTAAAACAACAGCACCTCCTCTTGTCGCAGTGAGTGGTGTGGACGGCGGCTGGCTAGTTGAATTTAAGCGTCAGCTTGAAAGATAAGGCCAAATAAAAAAAAAGGTTTGTTTCAGGTCACCCGACCAACCCTAGCAAAACAGGGTCGACCCTACGTTTTTTTTTAAAGCAAGTTTGAAGAAAATTTCATATTTTTATACTTTTTGGGTCATTTTTAGAATTTCCACGGAGGATGGCTAGTACTTTCATGTTAAAAAAATAAAATAAAATAAAATAAAAATCCGACCTACCGACTCCAGTCTTTCTGCCCATGTTACCTGAAACATACCTTTTTATTTTTTTTTGGCTTAATCCGTTCACGGGCTGGCGCGTCACACCTGTCGTTAATCACCCCCTGTAGTCTTTGTATACACAGGTGACTCGGCTTTATCTCTTCACCAGCTATAATCCCATATACATGTAGCGCACGTTACACTCGTTAATTCTCTTTTCATGCTGATGGATTAGGGGTGGAAGGGTTCAGGTGAAAAGCGATTTGATTCTCTCTGGAAGAGGGTTGGAGCTCTAGGTGAAAACAAGCTTAGAACATCCAGATTAGCTGCTCTCTCGGCTATATAAAGAGCTTCATTTTTTCTAATCTCTGCCCACTTCGTCTTGTTGTACACTATCAGTCACGAGGCAGACGCTGGAAGTAGCAGATGTTTGCAGTATGGTTTACACAGAGGTTACCTGCTAATAGGATTTTGTCAGAATAGGGTGAGTTGCTATTAAAATGAACATTTAAATGGGTTGTTAATATGGTATCTGATGTTAATGAGCTAACACCTAACATTGAGGATTATGACCTCCCAGAGGGGCGTCTCGCCAAATTCTCCAGTCTTGACTATAGTCTTAACTGTCTAAACACTGTGGAGCACGTTAATGGGTGGTCTCCTTACTAATTTCACTTGACCAGGCCGGCAGGGTCAACTAGGCTAGGTAATTACAACCACAAGGGCGGCTACTCAACATGCAAGTAGACCTACTACTACGAGATTGTCTTTTGACCACTCTGCCGCCGCCTGCTAGTCTGGCGATTACATGCTCTAGTATAGTTCTCCGCTCTTTTCGTCAGATGACGCCACAATAGGGTTTTTGTACATTTCCACGATACTCGCGAACATTTTAAACGCATAATGACCTATAATAAGCAACAAAGCACACTTCTAATATATTGAATATAAGAAACATGTCAACGTTGTGTATTTCTGATAGAATGAGGCAGATTCTTTGAAATATCAACTAAACTATAGTGAGATTGAAAATACTACACCATATCTAAAGCGATATAAAAGCTATATAAAGTCAGAACCTCTGACGGATCGGTAGGATCACTCAACCATTCGTCCTCGAAAGCAACACAGTGTTCCCGTCCAACAGGACTTTGAGCCTTGACGCTTTTGAGGAGGATTGATCTCATGCTGCTTAACATGTGGTGTAATTAATCAACACCGCGGCCCCTCTTTAGGGGCCACACAATAAACAAAGAATAAAAAAGGGTAGGACTTAGGTTTAAAGTGAATCTCCCAGGATTTTGGCGAGGTCTACAAAGGAGGAGATAACAGATTAAACTGCAGGAGACTATACGCAAACCTTGATACTCTCAGAGGGGGAGCTCCATATTGCGGACCTGTGGTCAAGGTAATTACAACCACAAGGGTGGCTACTCAACATGCAAGTAGACTTACTACTACGAGATTGTCTTTTGACCACTCTGCTGCCGCCTGCTGGTCTGGCCATTACATGCTCTAGTGTAGTTCTCCGCTCTTTTCGTCAGATGACGCCACAATAGGGTTTTTGTACATTTCCACGATACTCGCGAACATTTTAAACGCATAATGACCTATAATAAGCAACAAAGCACACTTCTAATATATTGAATATAAGAAACATGTCAACGCTGTGTATTTCTGATAGAATGAGGCAGATTCTTTGAAATATCAACTAAACTATAGTGAGATTGAAAATACTACACCATATCTAAAGCGATATAAAAGCTATATAAAGTCAGAACTTCTCACGGAACGGCATCTGCAACAGATCACTCAACCAGGTGTCTTGAAATGCCACACAGGGTTCCCGTCCAACAGGACTCTGAGCCTTGTCGCTTTTGAGGAAGGTTTGATCTCATGTTGCTTAACATGTGGTGTAATTAATCAACACCGCGGCCCCTCTTTAGGGGCCACACAATAAACAAAGAATAAAAAGGGTAGACCTTAGGTTTAAAGTGAATCTCCCAGGATTTTGGCGAAGTCGACAAAGGGGTAGATAACAGATTAACCTGCAAGAGACTATGCGCAAACCTTGATACTCTCAGAGGGGGAGTCTCATTTTGCGGACTTGTGGTCAGATCTATCCCTTCTAGGGGGCAGGTTGCATGTCGTAAATGTCTACTACAGACATTGGGATATATTGTTAATCTTACTCTAGGGTCTCCATAATTAGACCCTGAATCCGTTGTTAAACGGGTGTGAGGGGGTGGTAACTAATACTTATGAGATGTTAGCTTAGTTCATAGTCTCCTTACCAATTTTCACTTGACCAGGCTGGCAGAGCCAACTAGTCTAGGTAATTATAGCCACAAGGGCGGCTACTCAAGATCTAAGTAGACCTACTACTACGAGATTGTCTTTTTGGTCCTTCTGCTGCTTAGTTATTACATCCTCCAGTCTAGCTCGCCACACCCTTTGAGCAGCACCACCATTGCCTCGGTAAAAGTGTAGGGTGTGTGCTTTCCACCTTCAGGTATCCATAGATTCGATCACTATCACCCCCCTTGAAATGACTTCAGCTGTTAATTAGGGCGTAAAGCCACCAACCAAGTCCCTGTCAAAAGATGTGAATAACGAAACGCGCTAGTATAGTTCTCCGCTCTTTCGTCAGATGGTGCCACAATAGGGGTTTTGTACATTCCTACGATGCTCGCGAACATTTCAACGCATAATGAGCTACATAGGCAACAAAGCGCGCTTCTAATATATTAAAATATAAAAAACAATTCAATATTGTGTATTTCTGATAGAAATGAGGCGGTTTCCTTAAATACCAACTAAACTATAGCGAGATGAAAAATACCACACCATATCTAAGGCTTTATAAAAAACTATAGAAAGTCAGAACCTCACACGGATCAGCATTCTGTTTGCAACGGATCACCCCTGACCCACTGGTCCTCGCATGCCACACACGGCTCTGCCGTGTTTGAGCTTTGAGGTATCACCCATCAAGTGATCCATGCTGCCCAACATGAAGCGTAATTAATAGCTGCTGTTGCATAGCACAGTGGCAGCATCTAACTAACTCTAAAGAGTTAGTCGGCCCCTCTTTAGGGGCCACACAATAAACAAAGAATACCCTGAATCTGGGACCTGCGGGCGAGGGCCCCAACTGTGAAGTCATTATTGGCCACATTGGTAATATCAATTAAAACTTTAGACAACACCCACCTTAAGTATCATTAACGGACAATATCAATGAACTCAGCATCCGCCTGGTTACCACATTTAGCACCAATTTTACAACTCACAGGAGCCACACTAGCCTCACCGCGCTTTTTATTGCTCTGCTGATTTCTCCAATCCAAAACATGAGGTATCTAGTCTAGCTGTGAGCTCATTGGGCTAAACAAAAAAATAATCCGTGTTCAGGTAACATGGTCCAAAAAAAAATAGGGTAGGTCTACGTCGCCTAAGGCGACGAAAGCGCGTCAAAGCGTTTACAGGGTTCGAGCCCGTGAGCTGCTCCTTGGGGCTGCAAAAAACGCTTAGACACTGAAATCCCATAGGGAAAAAATTTTGGGTTTTTGGACTTTAGGCCTTAATTTGAGGGTGATCCCGGGCTGATAGAAAAATAATTCTTGGACGAGCGGATAGCTCTGGATCTCTTTTATCTAAAACAGCGAAAAATTGATTATGGTTTCGCCGCAATTCATCCGACGGGGGGTAATCAGCCCCCCCCTCTGCCAATCAAGGCAGTGAATCTTGGCGACCGTGCGATCACTCACGGCCACCGCGACGAACCGACAGAAGAGATCGGCATCTTAGTATGATTCGTGTGACCTACTTAGAGGCTCACACGGTGGAGGTGTGTCCGGCGTTCGGCGCGCTGATTGGCTACTGGTGGGAGGCGCTGTGCCGCGTCAAGAACTTCACCTATTTGGGGCGGCTGTTAAAGGCGCACTGAGTTGAGGTGCACCTTTAAGCAAGAGCGCGATCCGGCCTAGTCTTGCGGACCTCTGTTTAGAGAGTGTAGCAAGCGGCTATGTCGCGCTCTCCAACCACAGGCTTAACAGTGGTCCGCAAGACGCGTGCACACACAGACCGAACAGACACACACAGACCCACACACCCACACACTGCTATCAGTGAGACGTCTAGCAGATTCGGGAGAGGCGACCAGGGAGGTACTCTCGGCTAGCGGCCACTAATTGCCTGTTTAGATAAGGCACAGAAACAAGGGTGATGACAGACTACGTGTTCAAGCAGCCAACATGCCCTGACACTTGATAATGGATGTGGACCGCTAAATTCGATATGGTGACATGACCATTTCTTATAATCGACAAACGACATGAGGTCTAATGACAAGTGACATGAGGCCCAAAAAATCATAGTGACAGGTGACATGAACATTTCTTAAAATCGACATGGGATATGAACATTATTAAGTGACATTGTCATGTGACATGGTCATTTTCTAAGATCGACATTCGACATGGGGACCCCCTATCCAGAGCCCCTTGATAGATGACAGCTGTTGTGTGTAAGAAAAGTGTATGCCTCACAATCAAAAGATGATAAAAGGCTTTATCCCACTCGATGTGGGTTTTGAATCAAATATCAAGGGATCAAATATCAGATCGATATTTGACGTCGTCAAGTGATATCTGACGTTGTCAATCACTTTTACTATGTAGTCAAGGTCGTAAAAACAGAGCCCCCTGATTGGTCAACAGCATGAATGAAAGTTGCATCTCAAACTTTTAATACTCGGTATGGGGCCCCGTGGGGCTGGGACCAATATTTGCAATTTTCGGAAATACTGTCGAGAATTTCTAGATGGAAACACCTTGTCTGGGGTAATTTGACCTCTACTCTTCGATATTCAAGTAATACTCAAGCTATTCTGACTCTAAACATGAGTAAAACGGTCATTTACCAGCGTTATCGGCAGCGCCGACATCAACAACTGCTGATCTCCCTTGGTTACATGACCCAGCTCCGTTTCTAAGGCCTCATGGATCGGGGCCCTGAAGGGGGATCTGCAGAGGCCCTATATCGGGCCCTAGATATGTACATTATATTAATATCTCATAACTTAATTTACTCTAAAATCTTTTGATAGTTCATAACCTTGACCCTTATCTCCTTTTCTCGCGGGATAAAGATAGAATTTGGTTGTTGGCGTGGCCTCTCGTAGATATCTGCTCTTCTCCACGGCACCTCTCGAGCCCCCTGCGGGGCCTCTAGGGGCTGCTAGACGTCTCTCTGCTATGTAGTGTGGGATGTAAAAGAACCCTTGTCTCGGTAAAAGGGCCAATAGATTCGATCACCATCACCGCTCTTGAAATGACCATAGCTGTTAACTAAGGCGTAAAGCAACCCACACACCCACACACCCACACACCCACACATTTTTCTGTATGAGCCTTCAGACCTCAAGCTGCTCAGTGTACGGGACTAGGTTTTGTCATAGGCCCTACGGACGCTACTCAAGGTAAAAAATAAGAGAGCTGTCTCACCATGACATTGGGCTGGCTGTAGTTTTTTATGTTTCGGTACCTACAACCAAAACAGCCAGTACCCGCCCCAGGGCTTCATGTCGCACGCGGGAAAAGTATAACGGTGGCGCCAACTGTCGGAATAGCGGGTACACTACGTCAGTAGTTCTTTTGTTCTCCGCTGAGTGACTGGGCGAAATGTAGTCGGTAGCTCTATTTTCTGTGCACTGTTCTGTTCATTTTCTACACTTAACACTTAAATAGACCGCGTGTTTGTACAAGCTAACCGTTTTTATCAGTGCAAAAATTAAATAAGCATCGGATAGAACACTAAAAAATGAGAAAGTAATCCGGCGCTTAGTATAAGGCACCAGTTTTATCATGAGACACCGAAAGTCTGGTTTTTTTAAGGTGGATAAGACAGTCGACTGAGAGCTCCAAACTAACCAAAAACGTACCAGAGGGAGAACGTACCCGACAGGGCAGGGGCCTTCTACACCCCGGCTCTGATTGATGAGCAAGCGACAAGTGCTACAGAGGGCCTATTCCTCTTTTGAGGTGGGCCCGGAATTGAACAAAAGAATAAACTCAAGAAAAAGCCTTAGGCTTAAAAGAGTTGTAGATACTGATTTTAACGAAGAAGTCACATTCATTAGTTTACAAATAGCCCGTGTAAGTACGCCCATGTCTTGCTTATTTCTCATAGGGTTGTAAGATAGTCACATCATGATGCACATCATCATAAACGCGATCATGATACCTTTCATGGTAAGTAGACTCGCCTCTCTGCCCTCTCTTTTAGAGAGGGCAGAGAAGCGAGTCTCACTCTTAAAAAACCCTGCCCCTCCCCCCCCCCCCTCCCCCCCTCCCCCCCCCATGCATCTTAAAGAGTGCCCCCCAGAGTGCCCCTCTCCCCCTAGAAAAAAAGAGCCACATTTTTAAATTTTTTTTAACAAGCTTTTTTCAGCTTGCTTTTTTTTTTCTTTTTTTAAATTTATTTATCCATCAAAATCTCAAGTGACTTATTTTGAAAGCCAACCTAGTAGTCACGTGACCCCCTTAAGTAGGTCACTTCCCGTCACGTGACCTATTTGAATTTCCCGCCAACATGGTGGTCACGTGACCCTCTTAAGTAGGTCACTTCCGGTCACGTGACCTATTTGAATTTCCCGCCCAAAGGTCACGTGACCGGAAGTAGGTCACTTCCGGTCACGTGACCTATTTGAATTTCCCGCCAAAAGGGAGGCCTCTCATTGGCTGCTTTTGAATTTCCCGCCAAAAGGGAGGCCTCTGATTGGCTGCAGGTCGATTGAGTAATAAACAGTACTTAACTATAGTCCCGTTCCGATACATACTATACTACTGGTGTTGGTTGGACGGAGTCATAAATAGGGGTCTTGAGGCCACAAGAAATTTAGAAATTTTGAGAATTTATACTTAAATCAATGTTTTCTGATGGAGTTTAAATTTGGTATCTGAGAAAATTTTAGGAATTCTATCTTGAGATTAGTGTTTTCTAGGGGTATCTTAGTTTGTTTCCCAAAAAGTTGGGGGGGGGGGGGGCAAAACATACTTTGCCCCCAATCTTTAAAATTGGGGGGGGGGGGGCTGGGCCCCCTGGCCCCCCCCTGTTCCGCCGCCACTGCTTACAAAAGTAGTGGAGTTTGGTAGCAGCAACTCCCATATAAGTCCAAAGGCTTAAATTTGTATACATAGAGATACTACACACAAGGTCCATATGATACAGATTCATACGGAGCCCCTAAGGGAACATGCTTTTTTCCCCTCTTTTTTTTTGGAACCCCAGAAAGTTGTGCAAACAAAATAAAAGTTGCCCAACAAAATAAAAGTTGCGCAAACAAAATAAAAGTTGCGCAAACAAAATAAAAGTTGCACAAACTAAATAAAAGTTACACAAACTAAATTTATTACGGATTCTACAGCAAATTTGTAAAAAGAAAAAGACAAAAAAAAGCCACCATTGACATACATTTACAAGTCACCCCTCAACATGTCACTCCCACCTTACGTCACCAGGAGCTATACTTAATTGGGTTAATTTATTAAGAATGTATGATAGGTCCTGTATTATATATGATTCATTTATGATCTTCTTATACTTTAATTTGCTGTAGAATCTTTAATAATTGTCCGACTTACAAACCATAAAAAAGGGCAAGTAGCTAACTTATACTTTGTTTGCGCAAGTTTCTATTTTGTTCTCGCAAGTTTCTGTTTTGTTTGTGCAAGTTTCCATTTTGTTTGGGCAAGTTTCTATTTCACCTCACCTGTTACCAATGAGTTTGTTAATCATGTATTCATATTTGGTCATTCATGTAATTATGCTGTGCAAATGATAGCGTTTATTGACAGTTACAACTGTTAACACCAGAATGAAATTCTCTTTTTGACAGTTTGCCCTGGTAAGAAGAGAATAAGTTTCTCTTATTGACAGGTCGATTTTTGGAACTGTCAATAAGGGAATTCTATTTCGTTCTTGACAGTTGAACTGTCAATAATCACGGGCCTGTAATTATGTTCTAGAATCATTAATAATGCTCCGATTTACAAACCATAAACAGTGACAGAAAGGGTACACATTAGCGCAAATGTATTTTGTTTGCGCAAGTTTTATTTTGTTTGCGCAAGTTTTATTTTGTTTGCACAAGTTTTATTTCCAAAAAAAAAGATGCAAGTCCCCTCAGGGGCTCCATTGTACCGACCTAAACTTTTTCCACATTCAAATGCGGAGGTCCAGATTTGGATTCTTGCTATTTGACAACCATTTTGTATTCCATCATTTTTCCTAATAAAGCACATAGGGGACTTTTAGTAGCTTAAACCTGATATGAAGATGAACCATTCCTGAAGTTGACAACTTTATGTTATTTTATGCTAAGTCAAAGTCCTGTACTAAGGGAGTGTTCATTTATTATTTACAGGGGGGTGGTGAGATTTCGCCCCTCCGCGCGAGAGCGCGTGGAACATTTCGCGCCCCCCCTAGCCGAAGGCGGGGAAAGATTTTCACCCCCCCCCTTTGAACTATATTAATACGCAGGCTTTTTTGCTAAAAAGGTGCTTAAATCTTTATGCCCCCCTCAAGAGGGCTCAGAATTTTTTACGCCCTCCCCTCAGGAGGGGTCGGAAATTTTTACGCCCCACCCCCAAACCCACCACCCCCCCTGTAACTAATAAATGAACCCTCCCTAACTGCAGATACTTTTATTTATCTTCAATCATCCCCTTTTTCCTAGAAAGTTCAAGTTCAAATTAACTTTTTTCTTTTTTGATTAAGCCCCCTTTTAAACTACAATGTAGTAATGAATGATTCGGTCCTAAATGGGCTAAGGCGTCCATATAGGTTTTCCATGGGGTCAAAATGTGTGGACTCCCAACTGAGTGAGCCCTATTGGTCCCCATTTAGATCTTAACTTGGCAGCCCACTTGGCAAGCCTATTTCGGCCCCACGTGGCATCAGGAGGGCGATCCATCTGGGCGTCATATATAGGATAATGACCTGAACAGAAAAACGAATAACCCCTATATGTCATTGCAGTGACTGGCTTCCCCACATGGGCAACTATTATAATTGGATCTGCCATCACAATTATTTACACTTCTCTGGTAGGTATTACACCTGAGTGCTTCTTTGTATTTGAATACTCACTAATTCAGCATTCTGTATTATTAGGACCGATCAAAACATGTTCCTCATGATCAGGTAGTGAAATCCTTTCCTTGTGCTTGGGGCCTAATTGGTAGGGAAATTATAGGGTTTCTGCAAACAAAACTTTTGTTTTGATAGGTAAGAGTTTATTGATCTGCAACTATTGTGAAAATACAAGTTCTCTCTATCTCAATGCATCGCTAACATTGTAAGCATTAAGGATCAAATATGCCTATATTTTCCCATAATCTCTCAACATTTTCATTGATTTCCCCCCTCAAAACTTGATTTCAATAAAGCATGCAGTGATTATGAGAATCAGGATTTTTTGAGTGGCCTAACCATAATTTCGTTTCAATTGAAGTAATCTGGATAATTGATACACCAAGCCGTAACTTGCACCATTTTTACACAAATATCACGCAGAGACAGATATCGGTTGGACATGTAATTTACTAGAGTTACAGGTTTAACTCTATATTTCATTCCCTCAGGGTGGTATCAAGGCCGTTGTCTGGGCAGATGTCTTCCAGGCAGCCCTTATGCTGATAGGGCTGCTGACGATTTCAATTAAAGTAATGTTGTACATAATATTGCGCTTCATCCACTGGTTCTAATGAAATTTGAATGGAAAGTTTGCAGTATTATTTGCTCTTATGTACTACTACTTAGTACTAGTAGTTCCATATTTGTGCCATTAGTGAGGACTATTGAAATGACATAGGACAAAAACATTAGTAACAGCCATGTTTTAATATTAACAAAAGTAAAAATATTGGAGTAAAATATTCAATCACTTGAGATAAAATTTAATATGACAAACACAGGCTTTTATCACTTTACTGACTATCATCCTCTGGTCTTAGGCCATTTTAGAAGTTGGAAGTATCTCTGAAGTGTGGGAAGTGTGTGACAGGTGGGGAAGGCTGAATCTGCTTGAGTGAGTATCAAATAGGAGTCTATGCTATGACTAAGATACCTTTGGGCCTTTTACAAGAACATCAAATTTATTGAAAACCACCCTCTAGTGTACTATACGGATTAGCGTTATGAATATGTGGTTTTCATTTGAAGAAGTTCACTATCTAAGATTTAACTCAATAATTGTTTAAGTGTGCCTAAGGTCACCGCCCTTATCACTTCTATAGGAATGGTCATTTTTCCACAACAGGGATTAGGGGCTCAAAAAGAAACCGCGACCCCATATTGGGAGGGGGGGGGTCCAGCACATTAGTTTATGTTAGACATTTTTGCCACTTTTTAGTCCTCTTCCACGAGTGGATGGAATTATCTACTTTTATTGTGTACTTCTCTACTGTAGCATAAGATCAGATCCAACTATTCGCCTGACATTTTGGTCGCTGACCATTGGACTTGGTTTCGGAGAACTTTCTCGTTTTGGTGTCCAGCAGATGGCAGTGCAGAGATACTGCTCACTTCCAACGCTCAACAAGGCCAGACTGTAGGATATGCCATTGTTTATTCCTTTAAGTGCTGAAAAGTGTTTTAATGCGTTGTGTCCATGACGATGCATCGCAGGGTCAACCGCAGCCAACGTCTATCCTACACAGCATAGGCAACAAAGCAGTGTTGGTGTGGGAGTCCAAGACTGTAACAGGGTCAGCATGTTGCTTGAATGCAGCACTGGCCAGTTACTGACCAGGGCTGCATTCATGCATCATAATGAGAAAGAACATTAAATGATTAAAAAACATGAAAGATACTGACAGATGAGCTAGACGTTGCTGTACACGTTACAGTTAGGCATATCGTAAACTCATAAGATAAATAATATTAATCAAAGTATAGGTGAGCTTGACTAGATATATTTTAACCACAAGTATTTTACGATAATCAAAACAATTACATTAGTGACTTTGTTGAATCACCTTATAACAGTGCCTCTGATAAGAATTGCCTTGTTATATCTACATGGCCAAGTGTATTACTTTATTAATTGTACACGTCCAGGGCTGTGCTTGGGCTGGTTCCACTCATTGGACTAATGTCGTTCTTGGCATCTCTGTCTGGTATTACCATGTTTGCCTACTACGCCAAACATGGATGTGACCCTTTGAGAGCTGGCTTCATCAAGAATCCTAACCAGGTATAGCCTCATTATATTCAGTTCATTGCAACAATGATGTTCTTTATGCAAAAAGTCATGAACTGAAAAGCGAGCATTGGAAAAAAGCATTATGTAGTCTTAAAAAGCATATCTCGCATAGTCTTAAGCATATCTCACATAGTTTTAACGTCCCCAGCATTTTACTTGGTTCGGCTAAGGACAGTATCATTAGGGTTTTTGTTTACTGTAGTTATAATGGATCTTGAAGGATATAATATTAGTTATAAGCTTTTAAAGATATACTTTTCAAGACTGCGGGATATGCCGTTTGTCAAGAATCACTTTTCAGTTCGTACCAGCGTGCGTTCTATGTGGGCATGTAGGGCAATATAATAATTAAGTTATACACACGGACCCTATACTACTGGGGCTGCCATAAATTTGGGAAAACTTGTAATAAATAAATGATTTGATAATATGAGCTAAGGGTACCTATATTTGCTAAAGGCTATGTCCAATTTGCTTGTGTTAGATTGTGAACATCAATTTCCAAACAACAAACGCAAGTTTCAATAGGTGTTCTAACCTGCCTGTCTGTCTTGAGGTAGAACAATATTTGATTAAGAGTACATAATTATATGCCCCTATTGATACAATGCTTCCCTTGTGTTTCAGCTGTTACCTGTCTTTGTGGCAACGATCCTTAATTACCCAGGTGTACTGGGCATTCTACTGGCCAGTATTTGTGCTGCCTCCCTCAGGTAACCCCTCTTGATAATGTTATTACTGAATTGAAATAGGATATACTCTAAGTCAACCCCCCCCCCAAGAAGGCGTTGAAGCTAGAACAAGGAATGATGTGAAATTTCCCTATTGTTAAGTCCAATTACATGGATATGATTAATGCCCATACCATAGAGGGGTGCAGCTCTAGAACAGTTTGGATTTGGAGGTCCAGATGGCCTCTAGGCCGGATGCTACCCAGATTCTCAAGGAGAAGATTAAGAAGAAACTAGGTACTAACCTGAAAGGGGCTAGGGAGAAGTTATTGGTGGTTAGAAGAAACAGGAGGATTGATGAGAGGTTAAATGTACAGCCAAACCTATATTTTGATGTCTTCCCAGTGAGGAGAAAGAACAATAACATGAACCAGAAGAACTAGTATTTGAGGCCTAATAAGGCTGTGTAAAGTATGTATTTTTATGATAAATAGACTATTTGATATTCTCTGGCATGGTATATCATATATATATATCTATCAGTGGTGCTCTGATAGTGTTTGTTGGATGTTGATGTTAAACCAGTTCATCTTGTTGGTTGTAGCAATCAATCAATCAATCAACCCCCCCCCCCTTCCGCTCTACACTCAAACCTCTATGTAAACCTGCTCGGTATTGGATACCAGCAGTTAAGTCTTCAATCGTTGTACCACCTCATCCATTTGTAAATATCATCTATATGTATGTAGGTTAGTAACAAACTGTCACCTAAGCAGCAAAACCGGGTGGAGCTAAAAGATTATCTAAAATTGTTAAAACGCATGTTAACCTATGAGTATCTACTTTACTGGATGGATTACCCCCACAGAATTAACTGGGAAGACGTTCATGTATCACTTGTTGTATGTGATGATCGGTTAAATTTTAAAAAATTAAGAAATTAGGAGTAGGTTTCTAATTATCCCTAGTAGCAAGCCCGCACGGGGCCAATTTGGTTTTAGCTTGGATTGGCTGTTTGAAGTCGGGCAAAACTGAGCTGGGTTTCATGTTGGGCAGATGGCTGGGCTGAAGTGTGGCCCCGATCGGGCTGCCCATTTTGGGCTCAGATCAGTTTCAAAGCGGGCTGCCCGATTTGGGCTCAGATCAGTTTCAAAGAGGGCTACCCGCTTTGGGTTCATGTTGGCCAGATGACAGGAAACCCGTCCAAAACCCGTTCTGAGCCCAATTCGGGCAGCCCACTTGGGGCCACACCAAAACCCAGTGCCCTAAACCAACGGGCGCCCGTCGGTTAGCCCATTCCGGGCCGATGAGGGCTGAGGTTGGGTTTGGACAGGGCAACTGGTCTAATAGTTCTGATGATTGACACCAGATGTCACTACTATACAATATCTAGAGTTTTCCAACAAAGCCAGATGAAATTGACATTATATAATGATACAATAAAATGTTAAAGTGATGTAGAATAGGAAACAATAAATAGATGTTCTCACAGTTTGGAAATAAGATAGAATATATATTTGAATGATGAAAAGGAGGTTCTCTAAGCAGCTATCCAGTGTAAACACTATTTCTGTGGCATTACAATCTTAATACAAGACTCATGTGCCCCATGTAGGTATGAACTATGGCTTTGAAGGCCAATGTGCACCATAGACACTTGTCTATGCTACATGTGGCTCAAACCTGATGATAATAGGCCTGCTTGATACTTCCATTATTGGGTTGGAAGAGTATGATTATGCCTTGCGTTGATTAGCAGGACCTAGGATATCTGGTTCAACAAATACAAGAAATCATTGGAGAATGATTGAATAGATTCTAAAAAGCCATAATTATCCGATCTTAGCCCGCTTTCAACCCGTCCAAAAAACGATCTAAGCCCGCTTTCAACCCGTCCAAAAACCGATCTGAACCCACTTTCAGCCCGTCCAAAAACCAATCTGAGCCCAAAGTGGGAAGCACGTCCAAAAACTGATCTGAGCCCAAAGTGGGCTTCCCGTCCAAAACCCGATCTGCGCCCAACATGGGAAGCCCGCACGGGGCCAGACCAAAGCCCAGTGCCCTAAACCGACGGGAGCCCGTCGGTTAGCCCACTCCGGGCCAGACTTGCAAACACAGTCTGGCCCCGTCCGGGGCCACAGTGTGTTTGCTACTAGGGATAATAGCCCAGCAAATTGTAGTTACTTTTTGCCACCCTCACCACTTTCGCCTTATAGATTGGACAAGTTGGTGGTCACCATATAATAATAACCCATATTTAAGCATGCGGATCAAACAAGTCCAGTGCCCGCCATAAGTGCACTAATGACTTACTGTAGGGTACACAGGTAGGACTATGGTACTGGGGTGTATGTGGTTATAATCAGGTGTGTGTTGGGGGGGGGGCTATAGGGTAAGGTTCCACAAAATAAATACCCCACACAAACCCTGGTCAAGACTATTTGCATTAATCATTCACTCTTGTCAATCCTACAGCACTGCATCCTCTGCACTTAATGCTGCCTCTGCAAATGTATGGAAAGACATCATCTGTCGCATTTGGCCAAACATGACTGAGAAGAAAAACGTGTTGGTTACAAAACTACTGGGTATGCAAGTTTCCTCCACAAAAATGTCTGGATGTAACATTGCACGCTACACATTCTAGAAAATATAATCGTAAATTTGGACTTGCATTTTGTTTTCTGTTGCTGAAAATGGATTTCAATAGCTATGGGCCAGTAGAATAAAATAATGTTAGAAACAAAATACATAGCCATGCAAGTGATAATGCTAATATATTTTCCATATTGTTCCATCAGTGGTTCTGTTTGGTCTTCTTGGCATGGGACTATCATTCGCCTTTGTGAACGTTGGTGGTACTCTAATCCAGATAGTCATCTCACTTACCTCTATTTGTGGTGGACCTACTACTGGTATGTTCTTATTGGGCATCTTTTTCCCAATGGCAAATTGGATTGTAAGTATAGTCTTTTTAAATTCCTGTTGGAATTTCACTTTACACTTCCTAATCTCATCTGCAGTTTTATCAATTACTTGGGGAGTGCTCATTTTTTAACATTAGGTAGTTGGGAACCTTCTGGTCAGCTTTGCAATATTGCCATTTCTAAATATTGCATACATATCCTGTACCAGTTGTGCTAGTCTTTATACGGCAATGATTTCTATTTTGATGAATACAGGGGGTGTCGACAGGGGGCATAGTTGGATTTACTTTTGGAGCCTGGATGGGCTTTGGCTCCTACACCATTGACAAACATACTAACTATCTGGATAAAACTATTGAGAACTGTAACATTTCTGCTGGACCCACCACAATCAGCACCATGTTCACTACACCTGCACCAGAGTATGTATGCTTTCTAAGGCCTGCACATGAGTATATATTCTTCCTGATGGCCACCGTCCACTGGGGAACTTCGGTCGACTAAGCTCGTACATTTCGGCCAACTAGTGGACGGTGCCCATAAGCCTAGGTCTGCACTGGAGTGTTCTTTCTAAGGCCTGCACTTTAGTATGTATTATTTCTAAGGCCTGCACTAGAGAAGGTATTTCTTTTCAAAAGCCAAAAAAGGGTTGTTTCAGATGACATGTTGAATTTCTGATTTTTTAAATTGAGAAAAAGTACCAGGAATAAGTGGCAAATTATCACATTAACTTACGGCTCTTCAGGGTGACTCACTGATTCCTCTATAGGAATGTCACGACATGATGAAGCAATTTCCTGAAGTTAGAAAATCATCTAGGCCATTGAAGTCAGTGACAACCTCTTGTTCCTGACCAAGAAATTGCTAAAATCTAGAAAGATACGAATATAAAAATGAAAAAAATGAAAAAACTATTTCCAAAAAAAAAAGGAAACCAACTCTAGTGTGGACCGGGTTTGAAACTATAGTGTTGGATTTCCTGAAACACACCTTCATTTTATATGGCCTAACTAGGATGTGGATTTTGTAAAGACTTATTACTGAGTAGCATTATGTACATCAGGCTAATACTTGGTTGTTGATTGCAGGTCTGCACAAAACCCCTTATATGACTTCTATGCAGTGTCCTATCTGTGGATTAGCTTGTTCTCCAACATGATGTGCATTGTAGTTGGTCTGCTTGTAAGTCTTGTAACAGGTAAGTGCCAAACAATGTGTAATGTTTAAGGTATGCATTATTTTGTTCTTCAAACATTATCATTACCGAAATATGATATGACATTTTGATCCAATAAAAACATTGAAACCTGAAACTGAAAACAGGTGACTGAAATACGGCTGGTCTATTCAACACGCAGCATGCATTAACGTCTGAGCTGTAATACAAGATATACTTCTACCAAACAGGATTGGCGACGGGGCATCAGGATTAAGCCTAAAACATAAAAACATTGTCATTTTGGAAAACTTTAGATGACATCCGAAATGAAATAAAATAATTAAAAATAAAGTGTGTTTGAAAAGAATTGTATCCGACCACACCTTTTTTTTAACCTGTCACTAGAAACACAACTAATATCTTAGGCCTTACCTAAAATTTCTGCCATGAAAAGATATATACCAAGCCAGCTAATAATATCTTTTTTGATAATTCATTTTCATTTCTTCTTACTTTTATAATTCATCTCCATAGGTGGTATGAGAGGACCTAAAGTTCCTGCCAAGTACTTGCACCCATGGATAAGATCATGTTACCGTGGCAGCACCGTGGAGGCACAGATGGTGGACGTTAAGGATACAAAAGATGTAAGTTTTTACCTTAGTTGATATAATAATGTCCACTTTTCAGCAAAACCTGACCAGGTTTTGTTTTTAGCTTACAATGACAATTCTAACTGATATGATATACAAGGATTGCCAGTTACATGAAAGTCAATAAGTGCATAAGACTGTGTCTCACCAGATCAGGCTAATGTGAACGTCTTTGACCGGGTGCCATCTTTGACTGGGTCAAGAATTAAAAAAAGATGTTCTTATTTTTTTATATGTAAGGGATAAAATAAAGAAATAAGTGGTGGTTATATCTCCATTTATATCTTCGCCTGCTCTAAATAGGGCCTAAACCGTTTTCAGTCAGGCAGTCAAAGATGGCACCGGGTCAAAGATGCCCCACGGTCAAAGACGTTCATATTGGCCTAGTCTGGTGAGACACAGCCATAAACATCCTGCCATAATCTATTGTTTCCTGCTGTACATTTAGCTAAGCTGGTGGTCTTATCATCAAACAGCCCTCAAATTCAGCTTTCTTGATAATACATGAACATTGATAGATAAATATTTCATCATGAGGGAAACATCTAGGGTTCCAACGATTTATTTGTATTGAATTCCAATTTATAGAGTGGGATATGCTTGGTAATACGAAAAATACCCCCTCTTGTTAATCTGACAGTAAGTGAGACTGGCAGACTATTGGATAACAGTTTATGGAGACCTCTCTGTAACTTACTGGATGAATACCAGCGTCGCAAAGTCCAAACCAGAGAGTTGATAGATACATTTTGTACAAACCTTTTTGTTATGTGACAGGAATCCCCGTGGAACGAGCATGAGAAGAGTGTGGAAAATGGGCCTTCATCTATTGAGACCAACGGCAGCAAAACAAATATTGTCTATGTCACAAAAATGTGATGATGTGATGAACTGTTCAGCCTACACTGTTGTTTTCTTTATGAAATTCCGTATCGGAGGGAGTGACCTTTTACAACAGGGACGTGGGATGGTAGATTTGCTTTCACCTGTTTTCAGTTTAAAAAACCTGCGTGTTACTATGCAAGAAATGAGCGCAAATGAGTACTAGTCCTAAGCACCTGGAAATCGAAGCATGTATGATCACATTATTGGCCTAAACATGTGAGTAGATTCCCCAGGGATACATTCATGAATTATGACGACAAAGAGTATACAAATTTATTTTGTTGAAATGCAAGATTCCCTATGCTTAAGCACTGAAGAGCAGTATCCAATGCCCCCCTTTGAATAAAGTGTGGCCGTATTCAATGGGGTAAGAAAAAGTTGTCTTTCCTCTTAAAATCAAAAATATGTATTATATCAACGCATTATGTGGCCGTTAACCATAGCATCAAATGCATTACACAACAGTATATTATGAGTAGCTAATAGTAGCCTACAGTAAACACTATTTCTAGTATACTAAACTTAATGTATAATAAGATTATGTATAGTAATATTATGGGAAACATACAACCATTTATACGTCATGTTTATACACATCATATCGGTTCTTGCTGCGTGAATGAATGGAAGTTACCTTTGGACGTAGCGCCGACTATAGTTTTCACTGCTAATCATGCAATATTGTGTTTTAAATATTTCTAAATGTGATTTAATAACTATATTTACTGTAAACCATTTCCAAGCACTGTATGCCTATTTGAATTACATATGAGTAGCATAATGATGACATGCCATCTCTGTATGATGGAGCATACAGCTTTCATAAATCTCATTGGGCCCAAAGGGCAAAGTCTTTTTCGGACTGTTTCAGATCAATAAACCCTTTAATCGATGCCTGAAGTTGAATGTTCATTTGTCATTATAGTGCATAGGGTTATGCCATTTTGGGACTGTCTCTAAGCAATTAACCCTTTAATCAAGCCCTCAATGTCAATGTTCATTTGGCATCATATTACATCAACACAGCACTGGTGAGTAAAGCCCAAAGAAGGGTGGTTGACGAATGTAACCAGGTTAGGCTACATTGCAGTGGAACAGGGATTAGCTTAAGCTTACTTGCATTGATTTAACATAGAAATCAATATCGCTTTATAGATCCTCCACCCAATTCAAGATCCACATCTGTCTTCAGTTTCTTCCCCTTGGCTTTCTTAGAATCCCCTCTCATTTTTGATTTCCGCTTATCCTTTTTATCTGTACCTGACTCCTCACTGACTGAGGACCTCTTATCGTCCTGGCACATCTTCGTCTGCTGTTCCTGGGTGACGTTGTAGGCTGTGTAGTCTCTATTAACATCTTCAGTCAGCAGAGGGCGTGTCATGAAGATGCACTTCTCCAGTTTGTATTTGGCACTGCCTGTGCGGGCCCTGAAAAGCCAGCGGTAGGGCCAGGAAAATGTGAGAAATGTGGCAAGCCAGTACCATCCAGAACTGATCCACCAAGAGCGATGTTTGGGGTCAACATATGCGGCAAGTCGTTTCCTGAAGCCATCCACGACTATGTTCAGGTTGTAATCCATGAAGACATCATAGTGTTCATTCTTCTTCCGGAAGACATCTTCAGCCTCACTGAGCTTTTTACGAGTGTCTGCATCGCCGGGGATTATTGCCTGCTTCAGTTTAATTTTTGTCACGCCATAGTTGTGGCTAAAGGCAAAGCGGTCATCAGAAGTGTCCACCCAGAATCCATATCGAAAGACCTCTGAGTCCACATGAGTGACAACTCTTTCCTGGTAGGTCTCTGTTCTTGACTGCATGTTGCCATTAGCGTCTGTATAGAAAACAGTTCTCGTATGTGTCTCGTAGTGGTAGCATTCGGCATGCATGACCAAATTGTAAGGTGTGTCAGATCAGCTAAAATGGATTTGATATAGATGTATTAGGTCATCAGCTGTATATAGCCTATTCCATATTTGAAAAGGCCACAAAAGCGTTCTTTTAAAATATTCCAATTTTGAAAACCATACATTTAGGTCCCTAAATTGGACCACTCTGCATCCTAAATTGGACCAATCACTGCGGATCACTCTTAAATGTTAGCATCACAAAAAGATGTTTCTCCTTTAGACTCTTTTGATAACCCTTTATCAAATCCGTTTTTGGAGCAATCTGATATACCTTAATTATTAGGAATAGAGAACAAAGTTCTTAAGGCGTCCAATTATGGCAACCTTCCCCTATCAAAATTATATCAGATGGTCCAAAAACTAAAAACATTCCAAAATAGCCACCATGCTTTTTCAGAATTTCAACTCTGTCATTTAAAATGAACATTTACATAAAAAAACTATGAATTAAGAAACAATAAGATTTCTGACAAGAAGCACTTTCTAGGAAAAGTGGGTGGTTTAATCGATGAGCAGGTCCAATTATGTCAACCTTCCCCCAATTGCTAGGCCTATATATTGGGCTCTGCCCCTGAACCTCCCTTTGATCTGTTCTCTTTCCTTTTCGGTATAAATGACATGTACAATGTAACCCCAACTATGGGTACTTACCTTTAAGACAGGGAAACCATTATGTAGGTAGTCCTGTACTTCGTAGATACCCGCGTACATGTAGTAAGCGGTGTGGTCCTCCCTGAGCCCCGTCAGCATGAGGCGCCGACACAGCTGGTCAGCAGCCAACCCTCCCCCTAGAGTCAGCTGCAGGAACCACAGCATCAGCAGCAGCCTGTGCCATGAAGCATCCATCATGTAGCCTCTTACAGCACAAGACGCACACCAGTCATGTATACAGCGTTCCTCTCATGCAGCACAAGCAGGGTCCTAGTCCTGATATAGAGGCTCTGAAATATCCTTATTCTGATATATTCTGTCCAAGCCGTTTCTATAATTTTATGATGATTGTCAAAAACAGGTGTATACATATGTGGCCTATAGGCAATCCAGCAGGGCAATTTGTAATTTTTCTGGTGGTTATATAATACAAATGTTAGCCTACTGTGTAGTCAAGGTTACCTTGGTATTAATGAAGCAGCTAATTGACTGTCCACCAACAGACACACACCCTAAGTGTCCTGGGTCCTGTGTTGTCACGCACTGCCGGGAGATATCGGTAACTCATATATATATATATATATATATATATATATATATATATATATATATATATAGCGAGTCAGCAGGGGACTTCCCGGGGTTCCGGGGCTTGATGCTGGATATATGTACATATATCCTGGTTGGAAGTGTCTAGTGGGATTGACCTTTATAACTGTCAGAGGGGATATTAACCATACCAAGGGCTGCATAGTGCATTAATGTGCTATGATCTTTATGGCCATGATGCATGAATCATTGGGAATTGATATACTTGCTAGGACTGCATTCATGTATCATGGCAACCCTTTGGGAATGTGTGGGACTCTTTGGGATCTAGCACTGTTGTGTCTCATCGCATGTTATGGGCATAACATACAGGATGTTTCATGTTACGCGAACCTCGTTTCAATAGCGCACCCAGTCAGCAAAGATACGTTGAGCCAACGTTGGGCCAACGTTGGGCCAACGTTGGGCCAACAGTAGTCAATGTTGGCATGACGTCAGATTCTGACGTTGGGCCAACGTTCATTTGTCCGTCCATCCGAACGTCGCCATGACGTCGCAAAGAAATGACGTTGGCCCAACATTGGGACGTTTTTTTTAAACATTGTGCCAACGTCTAGCCAACCAGATTTAGAGCCTAAAGATCGCCTAAAGATCGCCACTTTTCATATTTCTCGACTCATATTTCATTCTTTACACTGTGTTAACTTGTGTGCACTTGTTGAAACGGATAATGTCTGATATTTTTGATTATTATTGTTCTTCAACTACCACTTTTCTGTATATTGTGAGAGGATCAATAAATCTCCATTCTAAACGTAAAAAGTGATATTGTTCCAAAATGTATTTTCAAGAATTGACCAAATGTTCATTTGTAATGTTGGCCCAACATTATACCAGATTGTAACACCATGTCATATATATATATATATATATATACATTTACCTCGCTTCAAATGTCAGCAATTTTCATCAATAGAGACATAGCTGTCAAGAATCATCATTTCATAGAGACAGCCTTTAAATTCTCTATTTGTGGACAGTCGAGGGAAAAGGGTCCTCCAAACGTTAAACTCAGTTGTGAAATTGAGGTCATCAGCTTTCCAGTGATATATTTCATTAGCAGGTGCCACTTCTAGTTTTTGAGAACTGGCTCCTTTAATATGTGTAGGCACTGTCCAATCTCACATGCCAATAAGCTCTATCTTACTTTGTTTTAGAGATATCTCTATCTAATTAGCATAATTATGAAAATTCCCAAATATCCAAACTTTTTCAAACATTTGGTCACAGCTTTTGATCTTAAAATGGGATTTTGATCCGTTTTCAGCATAGAAATCTTTGTGGGGCCTGTAATCATTAATTTCTTGAAAAATTTAATTTAGAATGAAAATTATGTTTCCATGGCAACAAACAAGTGCAAAAACACCAATTTAGGCCCAAAAATGTTCTTTTTACATTCCAAATATGGAAGGCTTTCACTAAAGTTGGAATTTTCTAAAGTGGCTTATTGTATTCTCCATCAAAAAGTAGTATAGAACAATTTTTATGATATTTTGCACATTGCTGGCTATTTGGAGCCCCCTGGTGGCCAAAGTTGGTACTAAAAATCCCCCGCGGAGGTCCCTACTCCCTTGTTGATTTTAGATATTCACCTTAATCTCAGCCCAAAGGGCCAAGAAGTGATATAGAACATGCCTAACCCATGCATCTTATCTAGTTGTCATTACCCAAAAAATGGTGTCCTCATAGAAACATTACTAGGATTATGTTATTTTATCTAGAATTTTGGTACTTAAACCTTTTATAGCTTATGAATGGAATAACTCTTGCTTAAACAAGTAGTAGATTAGTAATTCAGGATCCACGTGGGGTGGGTTGTTTACCGGTAACTAACTACTGGTTAGCGTCCTTAGTAACTTACCCACCATTTTGGATTGGTATGAGCGTTCTTAGTTACTTGACGCCATGTTGGATAGCATCGATAGGAGGGAGGGAGGGAGGGAGGGAGGGAGGGAGGGAGGGAAGGAGGGAGGGAAGGAGGGAGGGAGGGAGGGAGGGAGGGAGGGAGGGAGGGAGGGAGCATGTAGCTTCATGTTCAAAGACTCAGACGTCAACATGCATTTGTTAACCCTTTAAGGATAGATCATATGTATCAATTTGATGATTCTCATACGAATTATCACCTCGCTCACTGACTTTATCCAATACATTGACTTAACTCTTTAGAATCAAATAATGATTGTAAGTAACTTTAGTTTGTATGGGACCCCTAAAGAGGGGTCTTATCCAAAACTAAACCAATTGGTTTAGTAATGGAGCCAGTACTAGCACAGGGCCAGTGTTGGCGGCACGAAAAGCATGCACAGATGTGCAAAGGTAAGTACCGATGATCGGAGAGCTAGAACTATATAGTATTCTAAAAAACAACAATGTGGTGTTGTATTTCTTTTTCTTCTTTTTTTTTTGATATAAATCTTGATTTATAGTCATGTAGTAGTGTTTGATAAATGTATCTAATTTTCTTTAATAAACACTGTAACCTTAATTCGTATTGATATATAAATATCATGTTGATCGCTGAACAGAGTCACAAAACTATATACATCTCTGTATGTCATCTTGTGGCGCCATCTATCGGAACATAACTTCACTACAACACGACGCGCATCGCTTAGAGTAGTTCTTTGAGTCTACGTCAGATAGCGCCACAATGTGAACATGCTAGACCTTGGCTATGCTTCGTACAAATTGGAGCAGATAAACTCATTTTTTATCCAATTGACAATCATTATGATGATTATTTTTTAACATTTTATGTAGCGATATGTGAGTAACCTATTGATGAAAGAAAGATTGCTAAAAATAAAATGAACATTGTGTTGTTCAATTTTACACCATATTTATGTCTTTTCTATCTTAGATATAATCTCTGGAAAGTTAAGTTTCAGTCACTTACTCATGGCTCCTAGCATCCTAGCCTCCATCTTGATGGTGTGGCTTTGGCCCTAGGGTAGCCACCCAACAGGGTAGCGACCCAACACACTGTGTAAAATATTTTACACTAATTGTTGGGTAACTAGCTGAAAATGGATCTTTTAAGATCCACATTTAAACAAAAGCAACCTCATCATGGCAACAGTGTCTGTTTGTGGAGTACTAGAATTAGGACTCGCTTATTTAGACACTGTAATCAGGAATTGTCTAGACATAGCGTGATGACTCTTCCCTAGTAGCAAACACACTGTGGCCCCGGACGGGGCCAGACTGTGTTTGCAAGTCTGGCCCGGAGTGGGCTAACCGACGGGCTCCCGTCGGTTTAGGGCATTGGGCTTTGGTCTGGCCCCGTGCGGGCTTCCCATGTTGGGCGCAGATCGGGTTTTGGACGGGAAGCCCACTTTGGGCTCAGATCAGTTTTTGGACGGGCTTCCCACTTTGGGCTCAGATTGGTTTTTGGACGGGCTGAAGTTGGGTTCAGATCGGTTTTTGGACGGGTTGAAAGCGGGCTTAGATCGGTTTTTGGTCGGGTTGAAAGCGGGCTAAGATAGGATAATTATGGGTTTTTAGAATCTATTCAATCATTCTCCAATGATTTCTTGTATTTGTTGAACCAGATATCCTAGGTCCTGCTAATCAACCCAAGGCATAATCATACTCTTCCTACCCAATAATGGAAGTATCAAGCAGGCCTATTATCATCAGGTTTGAGCCACATGCAGCATAGACAAGTGTCTATGGTGCACATTGGCCTTCAAAGCCATAGTTCATACCTACAAGGGGCACATGAGTCTTGTATTAAGATTGTAATGCCACAGAAATAGTGTTTACACTGGATAGCTGCTTAGAGAACCTCCTTTTTCATCATTCAAATATATATTCTATCTTATTTCTAAACTGTGAGAACATCTATTTATTGTTTCCTATTCTACATCACTTTAACATTTTATTGTATTATAATATAATGTCAATTTCATCTGGCTTTGTTGGAAAACTCTAGATATTGTATAGTAGTGACATCTAGTGTCAATCATCAGAACTACTAGACCAGTTGCCCTGTCCAAACCCAACCTCAGCCCTCATTGGCCCGGAGTGGGCTAACCGACGGGCGCCCGTTGGTTTAGGGCACTGGGTTTTGGTGTGGCCCCAAGCGGGCTGCCCGAATTGGGCTCAGAACGGGTTTTGGACGGGTTTCCTGTCTTCTGGCCAACATGAACCCAAAGCGGGTAGCCCTCTTTGAAACTGATCTGAGCCCAAATCGGGCAGCCCGCTTTGAAACTGATCTGAGCCCAAAATGGGCAGCCCGATCGGGGCCACACTTCAGCCCAGCCATCTGCCCAACATGAAACCCAGCTCAGTTTTGCCCGACTTCAAACAGCCAATCCGAGCTAAAACCAAATTGGCCCCGTGCGGGCTTGCTACTAGGGTTATCTCTCTAGTGGTAACATGTTTTAACACGTACGCAGAGACTGCACCATGTGGTGCAATTTCTTTGTATATATAGTCTGAAGTGATTAGATGGTGCTGATTCAATATAGAACAGCTGTAACGATTCTTTCTTATTCTAAATGACTGGGCAGAGAAATATGTCTGTTTATAGAATGCAAGAAGAACTGATCGATATATTTCAGGATAACACTTCAGGTAAGGATTCATTGAATTGGAAAACTCATTTAATGTTTCAAGATATTCGTAATATTATTATCCCAATAGAAATATGTGTGTTGAATTATTTTTACCTCACATGGTCTGATCCAACATTTGCATGCTCAATACATGATGTGATATTGCTATCAAATGCGTTTTTTGATTTGAATAGGTTCTTATATTCTCATGAGTCTGAATATCTTATATTAATGCACAAATCTGGAGAATATGCAGACGTTAACAAAAAAATAGGTGCAATTCAAGTCATAGCTTGTTTTAATCCTGAAGATATTAACTTATATAGTTTTCCTCAGGTTGAATCGTTTTTTAGCTCAATGAGAAAAGCAAACACAGGGATTCCTTTAGAGTTTGAAATTAATGAAAAAATTGAATTTGAAGAAGAGATAATTAATTCTTTTCCTACAGCAGAATTAATTTCAAAAGGTGGGAGTTCTCAAAAATGGCCTTTTTATGGTTGGAGTCTGTGAAACAAACTTTATTTAATATGACTGCCACGTGGCTAGTTCCACGTTGTGTTTTATCTGATTGATATATCTAGATTGAGTGATATGTGTCTGTATAAAACCTTGGAACAGTTATATTAACATTTAAATCCTTTCAACCTACAACAACCACGACTTCAATCATGAGCGCTGTCCAAGTACTTTCTCTCAAGACTAGTATTCTTGTTGTGGGAAATGAGATAGAGTTCAGACGCAGGACTTATAGAGGACGAAGGATTGTTAGAGTTCCGAAAGCTTTAGTTGAATGGAGCATTCAGAACCGCGACCTCATAGCTCTAGCAGAGCCAACAATGGACCAGACCTATTCGTTCGACACTCCGATTGAAAATTGGAAAGTCCAGAAGTCTGTCTTCTCTCATGATGAGAAGACATATGTCTCCTACACCAAGCTAGAGAACTCAGAGAGTGTTGGGTGAGCTATTATTAAAGACATTTTGTTCTGAACATTATAACATTATTGTATTTCTAATGTAATAGTTGGATTAACAAATTATATAACACTTTTCTATCAATCAATTGAATTATATTATATTATATTAATCATATTATATTATATTATATTATATTATATTAGTAAACTTTATGTTACAGATTTGACAGCGTCAGCATCGATTTATCCGAGTTCTTAGAAATACAAATGTGAATGTACCAGAGAAGGAGGATGGGACAGGAAGAATAATGTTAATTCAATTAAATAGTATAGTTAATTAATCAATTACAGCATGGACACGGTCAACTTAGTGCTGGAAGAGTTTGTCAAGATCGACCTGAGCGCGTGTAAGACCCCAGAGTGTAACACACCAGTCGTCCTCACCATCCCGCTGGGCACTCTTCCACAGCAGGTGGCCAAGATTGGGAAGAAGGACAAACAACTCCCTAAGCAACAGGACCTAAATGGGTTTAAGTTATCCCACTCTAGGCCTTCTACCAGCAGCGACGGGCCATCCAGCAAGAAGATCAAGGTGGAGGAAAAGAGAGGAAAGAAGAAGTTGGAGCAGGTGAAGAAGGAGGAGGAGGAGGAGGAGGAGGAGGAGGAGGAGAAGCAGCACCACCAGGTAGAGCAGGAGGAGGAAGAGGAAGAAGAGGAAGGAGGGGAGGAGTATGAGAAGAGTGAGGAAGAAGGGGAGGAGGAGGAGGAGGGGGATGAGGATGAAGGGAGTCATACTTTATGGGGATGGCAGGTGGTTAAGATGGACGGGGGCGTGCTGCAGAAGTCTTCTACTAATTATTTGAGTAAAGAAAATTGTCAGCAAGAAATGTGGGCTGCCCAAAAGAAGCGGGAAGTAAAAGGGAAAGAAGATGAGATTGCAGGAGTTATGATGCCCACTTCCACCGCGCCTCCTTCCCCCACGCTACTCTGCCAGAAAATATATAAATATCTTCTTGAGTATGAGTTGAGTGAGCGAGCCAAGAAGTTCTGTGGGGGGTGTATGAAAAATGTGAAATCAAACAAAGCTCACTCCCAGGGCTGTGGGGCGGGGAAAGAAACTGTTGCAAAGCTTCATTCCCAGGCCGCTCACCTCAGAATAAGTGGTACTAGGCTAGATCAGTGTTGTAGGTACATTGGGAAGTACTACAACAACGAGGAGTATGTGTCTGCTGAAGTTATAGCAGATGTTATTGCTTCAGCTAGCCCGGTTGATGTTGTGCTCAGTCCTTACTCTGGCTATGAGGCTGAGTACCTATACCTCAAGTTGGTCTAAATCAAATAATCCAACATCCAATACTGGAATTGATTTATTAATAAACAAGTGAGAATTGAATTACATTTGAAGAATTACTTTAATAAAAGCTTCAGATAATACTTGTCTTTGTTCTTCTATAATTATATTAAGCTTAATGTTCGGATATGACTGTATGATATAATATGATAATACATCATTTAAATGAACAGTGATACTATTACAATACTACTCAATGTCATATTTATCTCATCAAATATCTTCAGACATTTCAATCATGTCCCATACATCTGCATTTTCCCTCGCGGCATCATAAGTCCTTCGAAAAACTGAATAGTAAGAAGCATCCTGTCTTTTTTTGTAGCAGTAGCACAGAAATAAAATGAGACAAATTATAAGAAAGGCAAATGTGATAGGTATCAGAACAAGTATCATCACATTAGACTTGCTAGGAGCAGTCACAGAACTAGGTGTAGATATTTCAGAATCAATGTCCGTAGTAGTGGTATAGTCAGTGTCCGTGGTATAGTCAGTGTTGGAAGGATTGGATCCTGTACTGTATTCAAAAGAAAAAGTAGTACTAGGCTGTAATCCTGGTTCCGTAGTAGAAGCAGAAGTTCCATGGCTTGATAGCATATCAGTTGTGATAGTGTTTAAGTCAATTGTGCTATAGGTAATGGGAGGGGTCATAGTAGTTGAAGTAATAGTGTTGGATGTAGGCCTATCAGGTGTAGTCGTTGTTGATGCCAGAGTAGTTGAAGCAGTTGTAGTGTAGGTAGGTGTACTGGGAGATGGACTCGTCACAGGTGTAGGAGTAGAAATGTTCCCACAATCCGAAAATATTGTGAAGTTAATTTCACCATGCTTTGGAAGAGTTGTACAGTCAAATAAATATATATTACGTATATCTAAAACTTCAAGTGCTCTGTGCTTAGCATACGTAGTTGGGATGAACTTCTTGATGTTGCATACTCTAAAGTCCAGTTTTTTCCAGATTGAATTATCAGATATGTCATACTTATCAGGAAAAGTGTTAAATCCTCTGCACGTGATAGTACTTGTCTCGTCTATGCACTTACAGTTCCTACACATCTTGTTGCTTGCTAATAATCCTAATGCTAGTGATAAAATCACAATAAAGACGATTCCATCCTTGGCTCCCATCTTGATCAAGTGGTGCAAGTAATAATCTGAATAGTTCTGCTGTGATCCCTGCTTGAGTTAAGGTTGTATTTATAAGACAAGCTTACCAATAATTTATTAGCCAGCATCTATATATTCTAATCAGAGAGATATTGTCTGTTAATAAAACAGATAATATCATTAAGTCATTGTTTGAATCAGATGTTTTTATATATCACAGCACTTCGATAAACATGTATAATATACTCCATTCATACTATAATATATAGACCTGTGATAAACCAGCCCAGAGACGATTTAAATCAATAAAGAACGTCAACGCAATTTAGTACTGGTAGTTTATCTGTCAAATTCTTATCTGTTTAGGATAATTAGTATAGACTGGGTATTGTTAATAATGATCATGTGTGCATATCAAACGATCTTGTGCATCCATCAGCGGCGGGAGCGCCCGCTGTATCGTGTCGCCATCTGTGGGTTCTTTAGGAACTAAATAAACGAATCTACCATCTAGCGGTAACACGCTGAACTATAGGCAATAAACGACAAGGGCGAGCTAGCAATACATTTGCATGAACCATAAGCACATACTTCTCTCAATCATGTCTTTACTTCTGTTGATGTATAATATAACATAAATTATATTTTATGTATCATTTATGTTGCTTAATTCTGCTGAATTATTAAGTGAACATTAAAAATCAGTTTACAGAACGCCTCGTTCGATAAACCGGAAGTGCATAGACGCCATATTGTTTTACCTCGCAAGACAAATCACGATGCTTTATCACAAATATGTCAGTCTTGGTTTAAAATGAATAGAAATTTAAAGAACATAACTTTCAACTTCATAACGGATAAAACACATCAAGGTTTATATTGTAAATGAGTTAGAGATATAGATCAGATCATCGTGATGAAATATCTAATTTACCGCGAGGTCAACCCGCGTGTTTTCAAATCCAGCATGGCGGAGCCTCGTCTTGTCGTGTGCTTTATGCTGTTTCTGTGTATTGGGTGGATTACATCCATAGATGCTCGCAATTCTATGGACTGTAGTAACGATGGGGAAGGACTGCTTAAATGTAGGAGGAAGAATCTACTCAGTATGTTCAACAGAGAACTTTACAGCGGCACGTTTGATTCTACCATAACCCGCCTTGACCTCAGGACGTGTAAAGTTTCTTCTTTCACTACTTTCAATCAGACGCTTTCGTTGATAAACAGGGTATTTCCAAATGTTTATTTTGTGGATTTAACCTACACAGACTTCAACTGTAAATCTGGTCGCTATCATAACATAGAAGTATTTACGGACTGTGTGCGGAAAAAGGGAGAAAATATAGTACTTGAACCAGAACATGAAATCGCCCCCACTGGTCAACCTAGACAGCGTCCTAAGGAGCAGTCTATTACAACCATCACTTCTACTATGATCAGGCCAACGCAATCAGGATTAGTGGATACACTTCAAACTACCACTTCAATCAACACGCAGGAAAATAGTACAGTGAACATAACTGTGCTGTTTGCAGCCTCTCACCAAGACAAGGACCATACAACTCTGATTATATTAGTTGTATCTATCCCGACAGGAGCTATTTTCATTTTAGTTCTTCTCTCATTAGTACTGGATAAAATACGTCGTGCCTTCATTCTACGTACTAGATATAGGAATCTGGATGCTCTGATACCACCTGGTTTTCCTAATGAAGATCCCATCATCCCTGGTCTGGCTCAGTATGTATTTATTTAACATTCTTAATTTATTATTACCGGTATATATAGTATAGAAACGATTTAAGGTATTTATCAGTAAATTAATGTATAGATTTAACCTAATCATATTCTTATCATAATACCGGTAATATTATAGTTAAATAAACAATAGATGTAAATGTTTATGTGGATAATGTTGTTGAATTTATTCTTACCGGTATATATAGTATAGAAACGATTTAAGGTATTTATCAGTAAATTAATGAATAGATTTAACCTAATCATATCCTTATCATAATACTGGTAATATTATAGTTAAATAAACAATAGATGTAAATGTTTATGTGGATAATGTTGTATTTCAGCGACATTGATCATGATCGTCTAGTAGAAGTACTTGAAGGGGCTTCATCCTCAGTTATTCTACGCATGCAAGACGATGATGACGAGCTGTATGACACTTCACCAGCTGCTGATGCACCACCCAACTTTCCACCCAGTCCCATCCACCCAGCTACTGACGCTTGCCACACCTCACCAAAAGTTAACATGTATGAAGATAATATGATCAATGATAAACTAGTTGAAGGTGCGTGTGGTGAATTAAATGACACTATGTCTGATCGTGTCATGAGGTCAGATGTAAATAAGACTGTTGAAAACAAAGAAAAAAATAAATCAAAGAGAAAGAAGAACGATAAGAAAACAGTGTAGTCAGACTTTGTACTACAGTGGTTTATTTGAGTAACTGATGACGAGTAAATAGAGTTATCCTATGAAGTAAAGTTACATGGAGTATTCTGTTTGTTATGATGTTCATGTGATACAAGCGCGATATTAGTATGATGCTTGTTTTGTGTAGTATGAGAGTGTTTATTACATAGAGAATCTCATTTAGCATGAGAGTGTTTGTTACAAAGAGAAATCTCATTTAAGTGTGTAAATGTGTTTGAATAGATACTATTCAGGTTGTTATTGTTTGTTGAGTTGATACAATATTTACATTAGGATGCATTGATACAAAGTATCGTAACAAAGAATTTGTTTATGAATGGTTATTTGATGTAGGATTTTAGAATGTATTTTTGGTTTATTACTGTTCGTATATTCAACACATTATTGATATAAATGTGATATATTTTAATGATATAGTATTAGCGTGTTTTAATTTATGTTGGATTTAAAATGTATTGTTGGTTTATTACTGTTCGCATGTTCAGCGCAGCATTGATATGAATGTGATATATTTTAATAACACAGTATTAGCGTGTTTTTAATTTACATTTAACACAGATGAGATAAAGTATCTTTTACATCAAACTTGATGTAAATTATTTCATGTTTGCGCACTTCATTCTTAGATCTCAGGTTTATAATATTAGATCGATACTACCAGCACGGTTCATATAAGCGTCATATATCATTCATATTCATATTTCATATATAATATTCATCTAACCATCAAGGTTTAAATTGTCATGTATTAGTAAGTTCTTTGAAATAAAACAGGAAACTAATTCTTTTTTAGATTTATTGATTCATAGTTGTACAATACAATCATTTGTTTTCTGATCGTTAGTGAACATTTGTATAAATGATTTCATGCTGTTTTCTCTACATCGATAGTAAGCAAACAGAATACAATAATCACCACATACGTCAGAACCATGTCCCTGAATTTGCTTGTCAGAATATATATATTTCTTTTTTTGATTTTCTAAAAAATATTTGCATTCTTTGGGAAAATTTCCAAGAGGATCAAAGTACTCGCACATATCACCTACAATAATACACACCCAATGTTTACCAGGACCTGATGATACATCAGTATTTACTACGTATAAACCATTCAAAGCTTTTCCTGTAGGTAATCTGTCATAGGACAATACTCCGCGGAAATATTTTTTGGTGTATTTATCACTAGACAAATATTTGGTTATTTCAAGTTCATTCATGTTTCAAGTAGAACGTTTCTAGCTTCATCCACTTTCATTAACGCATCAAAAGAGCCATATACTAACACCGTTACTGCCTTTGGTAGACCAACTGCGAATTTAAGCGTCAACCTTGTCTGACCTCTCCTCAAGGGGTTAGAGAACAACAAGTCTTTGCTTTTCTCTAAATCAAACACATATATACAATACCCGTGCTTGAATTCTTCATATGATATATTGGGAGGTTCCTTCCGATGCGGTGGACAAGCCTCAAATAGTTTAGAGTAGACAGAGACATAATTATCGTTTTTGAAGTCAGGCTGAAGAACTTCAGAACCATTACTCTGACCATCTACTTGGAAGTCAATATAATTGAGATCATAATGAGCGAAATTGAACGGGTTCTTTTGATTGTTGCCAGCATATGCAGATGCGTCCATACAAGTCACTATAAGGCGCTTTGGTATAGAATCTTGGAACAAATTATCCATTGTCCAGTTGAAACTACCTGCTGTAATGTTATATGCTTTCAACTCACTTCTAGTAAATGGGTAAAGTGCCATTTCTTTTTTCAATACATCTGCTTGCCCAGTCAATAAACCAGGATGAATTTTAACATAAGGAACAACTAATGTAGCATCAACAATATCCAAAGTGTAAAATTTAGCATCTGGATCTTCTGGAGGAGGGTCTGGGGTATTTCCCCCTCCCCCTCCCCCGTCACCATCAGTATCAGTGAAGGGATTTACAGCACGATAAGCAGCAATGTCGGTGTACATTAACCTTTGTTTATCAGGTGCTTGGTACAGTTTTAAATTTAAAGGTAAATTATTTAAAAGAAATCTGTCTTGATCACAAATTCCATTAAATAATTTTGTTTTAAACTGCGCTAAATTCCCAGCTGCAGTTTTTTTATATCTCTCTTCCAAGCCATCATTAGGTGAGTCGGCAGCGTTATGATCATCCATAATTCGGGGTCCAGCCCCGTCTTTATAAAATCCTGCAACTGACATCCAACTCAGTTGATCATTTCTACCGTATTTTAATAAAGCGTCTAGTATGGCTTTGTATTGAAAGTTTGATCCTATAGAGCTTGTTAATATTTGATGCTGAATTGCAAAATCTTGTTGTCTAAAAATAGTACATCCTGGAAAATTAACTAAGCCTACGTTATGTTTAAGCTTGATTGGCTTCCCATAGTCAGTCAATATCTGTAATGTTAATAACAAAGTTATTTCACGTAAATTTATGTAGTCAGCAGAAGTATTGTACACATCAAATTCTAGCGGAGCACCTCGAGAAATTTGAGAGATGGGTCTGTAGTGTTTGAAGTATATTTCCTGTATTCCTGTTTCGACTGCGGGTGTATTGAACAAAGAAAGGCGCTTGTCATACCCTTCTTTTGCTTTTTGTAAAATGTAACTCATTTCTTTTTTTTCTTTTTCTTAACAATCTTTTTCTTTTTTTTCTTGATTACTTTTTTCTTGATTACTTTTTTCTTGCTTAATTTTTTCTTAACAACTTTTTTCTTTTGTGTCTTAGTTTTTGTTACTTTTCTCTTCTTCAGTGGAGGGGAGTAAGAAGTGGTGTGTGTCTTTCCCTGACTTGTAGGAGAATGAGAATCAGAGTGGTTTAATTGTCTTTTAAGTTCAGATTTTGCTCGCTCTATCGAACCTTGAACTGGGGAAACCATGTGAATGTTACTCCCATCCCCTTTTTGGATTGGATAAAAATCATTTCCATAAATTTGACCTTGGACATTTTTCCATGGTGCATCACTCATGGTATATGAAATGTAGCTCATTGTATTATGCTTTACGAAAATGAAGTACAAACCTTGGGTTTTCTCCTATCGTCAAGGGATCAATTATATTACCAGTTTTGTCTACTAACGTGAATGTAATTCTGTTTATCTTATTCCGAGAAATTGGTATATAATATGGATTTAAAAGAAAGCCAGATTTTGATGTAATATTAAGTATAGGTAATATGGCACCATGTACACAACTGTCTTCTACTATATCACAACAAATGAATATTTCCTTCACGTATTCCTCACGTCCAATATCACAATCTATCAACGCACATTCCCAACCAGTGCTAAATACTAGTGATTTAGGTAGCTCGCATATGAATTCAGTGTTGTTGTTGTTTGGATGTATTGCAACTGAATCGATAGAGTTAACAAATACATACATAGTTGTTCATCATTCAGTGAACTTTCTATCTTTGATGGCTGTGGTAGGAATCCAGGAGTTATATCTAGCTGGCCAATCTACCCAACTCACTATGTACCCAGGGACGCCGTCCCTTTGTTTTTTTCTTATTTTCTTTTTGATAATGTATTCTACATCTGGGTCAGCGTTAACTTTCTGTAGTTCATGTTCATATAATTTTCCTTCTATTGGTTCATTATCCCAAGCTTTGACGTTATATAATGCTATACCTTGATTTAGTGTTCTAGATGTTACAGTGTATATTTCAATAGACCATTTTTCTGTGTGAGCTCTTTCAAATGGGGATCTAGACTGTTGTAAACGCACCCTATCATTTACTTTTAATTTAAAAAACTTTTTCACTGATACTTTTGGTTTTTCTTTTTTTGGTTTAGGGTTTTTAACTTGATATTGATTGTTCCACAAATCTACACGATCAGCTGACCTAGCTTGTACAGGAGTCATTTTTATTGTCCTGTGTTTAGCATTGTTATAAGCTTCAGTGACTAGAGGAAGAGCATTAACCCATTTAGGGGTACTATTCTTGTACATAAATCGAGTTAAGCGACTCTTGATTGTTTTGTTAGCTCTTTCAGCGAAGTTGGCTTTTAATTCGTGTGTGGTTGTAAAATAATCTATACCCATCTCTTTTAAATATTGTTTGACTTCAGCATTCTTAAATTCAACTCCATTGTCGGTACGAAGCTTATCTGGCTTGACTTTTGGAAGCATCTTCTTTAACACTGACAACATTTCTTTAGCGGTTATTAACAATAATATATATGCATATCCTTTGTTAGCTTTCTTATAATATACCATGTTGATTGTATCTCCATCCCATAAGTAATCCTTATACGACGCAATGACTGCAGGTCTTTTAAATTTTCTTCTAACCTTTCTGTGAATGGTGTAGACATGTTGTTTAGAAAGCCATTCTTTTACTTCTTTTTTGTTTATTCCTTGCTGTTTTACAGCTTGGTATAAAACCTCTACGCTAGAATAAGAAGCTGGGTTTATTGGGTCAAAATATATTTCACTTAAAATCTGGTTTTTATCTATATTTTCTGCCATTTGTTTGTCCACACAGAAGGATCCGCTAGATCAATTGGTTTATTGTTTACCGGTACACCAGGTGGGGGTTGGTCTGGTTGTTTGTTAGAAATAATTTTTGTTTTTGAAATATCTTCCTTTGTCTCAAGCTCTCCTTTTCCTTTTTGTAAATCTTCTATGACCGGTAATTTAGATGAATGAAACAAGGATTTAGGAACATGAGCTAAATTACTGTAGAAAAAAGTTGACGCTTTTGGTGTATCACCTGTTGTTTTTTGTACTGCGTCTTCCAATAGATCTGTGACATGTGAGCCTTCATGAGTCTTCCCTGCAGTTATTAACTCCCCTTTACTATTCCAATCCATATTTTGTGAAACATAGTGCAACAAGGCCTGTGCCTTTCTTTTATTTTTAGAACTGATAGGGAATAAAATTAAATCCTTTCCTACTTTTGAGTTTTCCTTTTCTGTTATATTTGATTCATCTGTTGGCTGGATCGTTTTGGTTTTATTTCCTTTATCATGTACACCATTTCCAGTTGAACTTGAAACAGGACAATTTGCTTGTCTTGTGTATTGATCATATGGGATTAAAACCATTTTCTTCATATTAACTTTAACAATGGTGTTTCTATTGCTTTCAAAATTGTGTACAAGGCTGTTTTGTTCTTAGATACCAATTTCTGTCTAGATGTAACGGATACTTTTTTCTTTGATAGTTTTTTCAACAACGACTTATGCTGATGCACTACTTTTTGTTGTTGTTTCTTCAATGGTAAATTTAACAAATTTAAAGCGATTTCACTGATCATTAACGATTGTGTTGGTGTAGAGTGGTGTAACAACAATATTGCCTGTTTCTTACTTGTGTCTAAGAGGAAACGTAAAAAGTAGGTATTAGACTGTAGCAGTTTGCTCATATTTAGTCCTCCTCTGTCAAAACGTTATGCACAACTGAATTATACTCGAAAACACTTACTATTATACAAACACAAGACAGGAATGTGCAGTGTATTTTATTTGCTTTCAATAGTATGACTTAACCTCACTCGACGTTTTTTCCGCTCAGTAGTTGAGTCTGGTTCATCCAATCCCCAAATGGAACAAGCTTTAGGTTTTCTTTCAGCTGCATTGTTCAACCATTTTTCAAGCCGGATAATTTTTTCCTTCATAACTTTTTGTTCTGTTAGAAGGGAAAGTATCAAGTCCAGATGCGAGCGCTCACGTCTATTCCCAGGTCGTAGTTTATCCGCCATGAAAAGACAAGTAGGAGACGATTTTAAGTGTTCTACATCCGCGTTGTGACCCAACAACCAATCACCTAGTCTTATTCCACAAGTAAAACACTCCACCACAAAGGTACTATGTAAGAAAAATCCTGATTCAGACATTTCCTCAGCGCTAAGAATAAATCCTCTTCCAAAGAATGACTGTCTCCTGAAGTCTACGTCATGATATCCATTCTTCAGCGCCATTATTTTTGTAAATACACTATTGTGTCCTCCCCAGGAAAAATGTTAGTCTTGACTCGGAGCTCTTCGTTTGTGTTGTGTGGTGAAAGATCTATCAATAAGTACCCATATTGTGTTATCATACAATCTTTGTATGCCTCCTCTATCAGCTTTTCCTGACCTATTTGACGACCTAATATTTTAATCTGTTGGATATCTCGAGGGCTTTTCATAAGTATGATGTAATGACTATTTAAAGCTATTGTTCGAGCATGTTTCCCTTGCTTAAAAAAATTTTGTAGAACAAATATTACTGTTATATTCATATGATGTGATCCTTCTGTAAATAAAGATTCAGCATTAGGTGATTCCACTACCTCTGACATTAGATCATCTAATATGATCAACATGTGTTTTTTTTCCAGGGTTATTAGGAATATCAAGCCCTTGTCTAAATTCCACATCATGCATTTCATTAAAAGCATCTTGCCATACACCATAACAGTAAACTATTCTCTCTGGCTTATCTTTAAACATATTTGTATTCTTCAATAATTTTTTCAGCCAAGTTGTTTTACCAGAACCAGTTGCACCACTTATTACAATAGTAGTAGGAGTATCAAAAACAAAGTCTGACACTTGATACATTTTGAGTTCAAATGATTTATTTAACATAGGATGATATATTTATATAATAACATCGAGTAGACTGATATATACAGAACTGAAAGCGTTAAAAAGAAACACAAAAGTTACACAGATATTCTTCCACATCCTTTTTCCATTTCACATCAGTTCTTTTAGTTTGACATACTTCACATTTTTTAGCGTGAACTATATGTATTTCTTCATTGTGTAATTCTCTTATTTCTTCCCATATTTCTCCCAAAGTATTTGCACCTCTGTGAGAACTGCACACACGAGCTAATTTAGCAGGCATGCCTATACCCCAATATTTATCATATACAGTGTATAACAATGGCAAGTCATCTGATGTAGATAAGCTCCTCCGCACAGTAACGTTTGTTCTCATTTTTTCTAGAGAAATTTCTTTCATATAAATTTTTCTTTTTTCCATCCAGTTTTCATTGTATTTTAATTTATTTTCTTGAACAAATGATTTGATTGGGGACTTATTTTCTGCGCACAGAATAAAATTATATGCTTCTCTAGCAGAACCAAAACAGACTCCAAACATTGATATCCTAGAAGGATAATCTATAGAAAGTGGATGAGATTTTCCACTAAAACCTTTAAAAGGAGGTATATTCCAAGGACATAGCGTGATATCTAATGGACTTGTTGTAATTCCATCAGAATGAACATTTCGTTTTGGATATAGGTATGTAAGTCCCGCTCTATCCTGCTCATAAGTGTATATAGTATTGTTTTTTAATCTAAATCCCTTGTTTTTTACTGAACTGGGTATTTGAGTTCTTAGAACGTCTTGATATACATTGAGTGGATTTTGAATACTTTTTGGGTTGACTCCTTTAGAACTAATTTTGAATAGTGCTGTCAATATATTAATGAGAAGATAAGTTTTACTGGAAAGAGAAACCATTTCATCTCCTTCTGCCTCTAATTTGAATACACCAGGTGTGCGTATGTCAAATAATTTATGTTTTTTACAACATTCTCTAGGGAACCATTGTTTGGACGATTTATAGTTATCATAACAATGGTTATATAGAAGATCATGAAATTCTTTTCTTTTACTTGGTTTTATGATGTGTTCAAGTTTTTTGGCAGATAAAGCTAAATACGAACTATCAGTATCCATTTCCAAAAGTTCAAAATCGCTCCTATCTACAAACTCATCCAGAAAATCATAATAAAATTCTAGCATTCTCAACTTTGCATATTGGAGGATAAAATATCCTAGATACATAGGTAGATTCAGAACGATTTTCTTTTTAGCTGACTCCACCTCAAACAATTCGTCATCTAGTTCTGTTATTTTTCTAAAGGTAGGCTGGTTTACTGCCATGCATGCCTCTTTTTTACTTTTGACATATTTTACAGATTGATGCTTTTCTTTGTCCATTATTAATGATCCATAAGCGCTATTACCTATCAGCTTCATAGTATCGGCTAAAATACTCTTACTAGAATCTCCATCTCCCATTCTACGAGCTTCAGTTACTTCTTCTTCAAATTCTTTGAAACATTTTTTTGCCTTAAATTCAACTACTTGATACACTTCAGTGACTTTCATTCCATGTTCAATATACCATTTTAACAAAGGAGTGGCAATCAATATTTTCCGAGCCTTCATACCTCCGACCAACAACCGCCGATCCTTCTGCAATAGAGAGAGGGAGAGAACAACATCAGTCAAGTCATTATATATATTTAATAACATTCTATTAATGTTCAATCATATACATCACTTACCTGTGAAAGATTGAAGCGTCGTATGTGGTCTTGCATATGAGTACCAATCACATCAAATGCTATATCTGCAGTGCAGAAGATAGGGGACATCTCACTGAAATACTCAAACGGTGTATATTTTCTAGATTTTCCATCACTCCATTTCTCAGGGACTTCTAAATCTACTTCAACTACCCCAAATAACTCGTCCTTTTTAACAGCATTCAATATCTGCTGTATGCTCACTTCACTAGGGTATCTTCTAGTGAAAGGAGGAACAATATTACAGTCATTTAATTCAGGTACAGTATACGTCAATCTATTTAGATCACATTCCCACATTTGAGTCACTGTATATCCTTCTTTTTCTAAGTATTCCACACGATCCTGTGTTCTAGCCAATCTTCTTTGCCTCAAGTCCTCATCCATTCGACCTTTCTGACAATCACATCCATGAAAGTAGCATCCCTGAAACTGATAAATGTAAATGCTATCATTAAGGGACTAATGAATAGTATGTTAAGGTCATATTGCATACGACTATATACAATCAGTATGTTGAGTATGTTGAATGTATCCGAATATACAGTAGACTATTAAGATAACCAAGATAAAAATAAGGATGATATTTACCTCATACACTGTTTTACTTTCCAAGCAAAACCCATCCACTAGATATGGTCCTATTCTTTTCTCGTGATTACAATTGAGTTTGTGCATTATATGAATTTTTTTCTCCCTCATTATCCATTCCATCCATTTGAACATAGCAATGTATGTAGTTTGTTTTTCTGGACGAAACCCGTTTTCTTTTTCTCGTCTTACATAAGCCCCTACTGGTAATTCTTTTCCTATACAGTACAAATAAAGAGCATTGCAATCAAATCCTAAAATGTTCTGGCAGAGCTTTCCTCCTCTTATTTTGGTCTCCCCACTCTTGTGGTACCTCTTAAATATGATAGAAGGACCACCTACAATGTTTTTCTTAAATGTTCTATACAAATCTTCGTCCTCTGTTCCAAATAGTTGAAAAAATGTGTTACTATTATACGAATGCTTGAACAAAAGTTGTCTAGCTATTCCTGGGACGGAAATAGCTACTTTGAATACGTCTATTCCACGATCAAAATAAAATAACTGCAGCTTTTTTACAGCAGAAACAAAAGGACCCACATCCTTATTGTTATACCAAACTAAAAAGTCACGAAAAGTTTTCATTTTTTCCTTTTCCCATACGTCTAAAAGATATTCATATTCTTCCTCTGATATATTAGAATCTTTTAGCTTAGAATAGAATGCCTGATGTGGAGGAAGCTTTTTTTCTTTCAACCTTTCCATTGAATCAAAATATTCGTATGGGAAAAACCCTTTACTTTCCTCAATCTCATATCCTTTTAAAAACTTACTGTAAGACGAACCATTTGCTAAAAAATTTGAAATGTCAAGAAACTTAAACTTCTCAGTTGAAATGGTTGAATAGGCATTGATTCTCTTTATCACATAATCTTTTGTATAAGGATTCCCTATATCTAGAAAAGAGAACAACTTAGATTTAATTAGGTTCAAGTCATATTTAGCTGAATTGAAACCTAATACCGGTAACTGAGTCATGTAATTTTCTAATCCGGTTTTCAATCTTTTAAGTTTATAATACATCACCATTCCAACTCTTTCGTCTAATGTAGTTAATTTCTCCTCCTCCTCCTCCTCCTCCTCCTCCTCCTCCTCCTCCTCCTCCTCCTCCTCCTCCTCATCTTCCCATTCCAAATCTTCCTCTTCTAGACTCCACTCCTCATCCTCCTCCTTTTTCTTCAACTCTTGTTTTTTTCTTTTCTTTTCTTTACTTTTCATTTCTCTCCTATTTTGAGCATCGTCTTCCTCACATTTTTTTGGAGCCCATAGCTTCATTTCTTCTTTTATGTTTTCTAAAATATCTCCCCATTTTTCTGTAGCTAATCGAAGAGTTTCTTTCTGAATTTTGGTTAAATGATCAAACATCATTCCCAATAACTTTTCTAGGTCGTCATCAATAAAACACACTGGCTTATCATATAGAGGAACATTACTACAAACAGAAACAGAAACGGGGTGGTGATGCTGATTCCAAATCAATTTTTCTGACGTACGGTCAAAAACAGATTTTAACATCGCTTCAAAATCAAATACACTATACCATGGATAAAGCGTTTCAGACGGGTTTATATCATACTCATGTTCTTGTAGTTCTGTGAATATATTTGATGGTGGCGTAAAGAAACCCCCTGGAAACTTAAGTTTAGTTTTGTTATCGCATACTGACAAGTGTCTTTTAAAATTAAACCCAAATTTGAAATGTTTAGAACACAAGAAACACTGAAACTTTGAAGCATACTGAGAAAAATTATATACATACGATAAATGGTTCTGATACATATTGAGATGCATCACAGACTTGTGATTTGTGGATGGTTTGTATAGAGTTATGGCAACCCCATCTGGTTGTAGATCGTGTACATAAATAGATATACCAAAACATTTTTCAAAGGTTGGTAGATCTAAAATTTCAATTCCTTTATATTTCCTAGCTGCTCTTGGGATTGTTTTACAGTTACCATTATAAGCCCGCCATTTCTTATAGTTTTCAGCAACTGACTTCGCTAGCGTTTGTTTGTGCCCCTGATGTAACGCTAAACATCTGAACGCACACAATGAATCGGAATAGTAATGAGAAGTGTTACCTGGTGGGTGTTCTAAAGCTTCTACACAGTATTTGTATTTTATATATCCTGGAATCAAACCCCTTCCCATTGGATAACCTGATTTTGATACATAATATACAATGTTTGTTACAAAGGATAGCCTACTTTTAGTATCAGTGCGTACGTTCTTAAAATAACTCTCTAAGTCAAAGTTTCTAATTTTTTCTTGAACTCTTGCAAGGTCTTTATAGTTAGAAATCTGTTCTGGTTCCTCTTTTTCAAAAATCATTCTGTTATGATGAGGAACATAATACCTGTAATCCCCATTATCTATTTCCCTCAACATCACCCCAAATGTTATGTTGATCTTAAAAGTCTCACTTTCTTTTATGTACAAGTTATCTAAATTTCTTATTATTTCCTCTACCCCATCTTTTAAATCATTCGTAGGAAAGTTATATACACTTTCTACAGCTCCATTTAAAGTAGGTGCAAGAATGAAACGTTTGTTAGCATTATACATATCTTTCATAGCTTGATCTATGTTTCCATCTTGATCTATCCAAGGAGCATTGTCTAAATCAAAAGGGACAGCCTGTAAGTCATCTGCTCCTCCATGCTGTAAACCTCTATGAATTAATAGTTTTCTTTTATTTTCAAACCGCTCATGACAAATAGAACAACAGACAGATTTTCTCTTCTTGCAGTCAGTTTGAATAAGTGGGGTGTTCCCACTTTTACCCTTTACTATTTCCTCCTCCTTCTCAATTGGATGAGGTAAATTAGTATGAGAAATCACTGTATCAGTCCCGCGTCCAGTCATTAATTCTTTTTTAGGAGCCTTAGATAAGCGTGGAAAACTCCTATCATTTGGGAGAGAAAATGAATATTTTTCCCGCACAATATTTGGGAAAGGGGTAAACCTTTCTCTTTTTTTTCCCTTTTGTTTGTGCAGACGGTAATTTTGTCTTAATCTTGTGATAAATTTCGTTTTGTTTCTCAAACAAACTATCCTCAGGATGAGTTGTGGAATCAGTTACAGAAGTACACGGTAAAGGAGGAAAATCTTCCTCCCTCTTTAATTTAAATGAAATTTCTTTATCTTCCACTAGTTTTCTTTTATTTTTCATAGAAACTGGAGTCGCTTTTTTGAAACCCGATACAGAAAGAAGAGATAAGTTGTTCCTGTCTGTTTCATCTTTAATGGTATCTGACAAAAACCCCTGACTGATGTTAGAATGAGATATAGTTGGAGCAGGGAAAGAAATATCACTACACATTGTGTGAGAAAGAGGAGGAAAATCTTCTGTTACTGAAGTAGGTTTTTTGTTGGAGATCCTATCACAAGCTCTTTTTATTTTCTCTTGAACTAACTTTTGTTTTTTCTGAAGAGAAAGAACTTTCTCATAACTCAATTTTTTGAAACAGGTAGTAGGAAGAGTACCGTGCTTTGATGTGTAACTAAATGTTATTCGATCTTGTTCAATTTCTTCCAAAGTCCTAACCCTTGCTGTGACAAATGGATGGAAACTTAAACCCTTAGAGTTAGCCCATTTTTGAAGTAAATAAGAACTTTTGCACTTGTTCACAAACTCAATTAAACCAGTTTCTTTTGTTTGGTCTGCCTGAAACAAATTGATATAAATATATTCAGACATACCTATATAATATACAAGCTCAATAATTGTTATACATCATGAGATGAGATGCTTACGTCCTGATATGTTATAGCTATAAATTAGTGAAACAATAACTCACCAGCTGTAGTCTTCGTTTTGTAGAGAGAACTAGATGGTCAGTGATCAAGTCGTTTGATCTGATATAATACTCTAGATCTTGCACGCTTTCAAAGTTGCCCAGGATTTCACGCCATTCCTCATCATTCATCGACCATTCATCACCTGGTTGTTCGATCTGTAATATAAAACTTATTAGTATATAGTCTATATGTATAAATTCAGCTCCCTAGTGTAGATATACTTACCAAACCCTTTCGGATCAGTCTCAATCGTTTAGTCACTTCGGTCCTGTGTTGAAACCCCATTTCTTCCGACCAGCTAACCACGTTATCTTCGTTGAAAAAGGATCCCATATAGGATTCTAGCGTTTTGTTGTTCCAAACGATGTTGAGAGCAGTCATGTTGAATCGGTGTGTATAGCAACCAGAGTGGTGTTTTGACTCATACAAGCACCTAAGTTTATATATAAAACACAATCTCTTATCAAATCTACACCTGTTATTTCTCAGTTTTAATCTAATCTATCTAGTGTAGATTGAAACATAGATAAGATCCATTTTTTACAATCCTCATCTTGATCCTATTCTCACTAAAAAGTAAAATGGCGAGTTCTGGAGCAAACCTAACGAACGATGTCCCGATGCTGGATGTAAAACTTTGGGTTGGTCAGAATTATCAACACCTGGATGAAGCCCACTTTCAATTTGACTTAGGAGAAAGACTTTTCTTAGTCATTCGTCATAAAAGAAACACAGGAGGAGCAGGCGTGTTCATCGCAAAGGATGGTGTAGACGTTGAAATAAGCCTCCCTACTTGGATGGAAATGATAGGAAAACTATCACAAGCAAAGTGTCTTTTCTTAGACTCAGTGGAACCATTTTCATCGTTTCCTATACATGATCTTGTACTATCTAAAACACCTGGTAATAAGATATTTGCTCTGTTCCTGGAAAATGGGAACTCCTTTACCATGAATGCGGAACAACTGGATAAAATGATAGCATGCACCTCTTGCGCAGAGTACTATAGATGCGATCAAGTCTGGATGTCTTTATAAATCTACAGTACCGACTACCAGCAGTGACAATCCAGGCTAATAGACTTATAACGTCATGGATCGCTATCATTTATGTACTGTTCATCTATGTATTTCAATTACTTCAATACAATAATGCTATAATATGACTCTATGAATCTTTATTTATATGGAGAGAGAGAGAGAGAGAGAGAGAGAGAGAGAGAGAGAGAAAGAGAGAAAGAGAGAGAGAGAGAGAGAGAGAGAGAGAGAGAGAGAGAAAGGTTAGTATGATATATGCATACATGCTTAGAATCACCTCACCCACTCACCTTATCTAAATACAATGACTTAACCCTTTAAGGACAGTGATACAGTTAATAGTCATAGTTTCTGTGGGAAATGACCAGATGTATCTAATCTAAGCGACCATGCTTGTTATATAGAGTACAAGATTCAAGATGGTAACAAGTAACTAGGAACGCTCATACCAATCCAAGATGGCGACCCTCCCTCCCTCCCTCCCTCCCTCCCTCCCTCCCTCCCTCCCTCCCTCCCTCCCTCCCTCCCTCCCTCCTATCGATGCTATCCAACATGGCGTCAAGTAACTAAGAACGCTCATACCAATCCAAAATGGTGGGGAAGTTACTAAGGACGCTATCCAGTAGTTAGTTACCGGTAAACAACCCACCCCACGTGGATCCTGAATTACTAATCTACTACTTAAACATTTATAACAACCCAGAGGATTCCTATTAGTGCCCCATTATGGTGACAAATAATGGGGTTGCCTAGCCAAAATCTCTCCATACAACCATCAATGCCCTCTGGTGGATGTTGGAAATGCAACATTTGGCCAACGTTGGTTTTCTTTTCATTGCTGGGAGTATTTTCATTGTTGGGCCAACGTTGAATTGCCAACGTTGGCACAACGTGAAATATCTGATGTTGTACCAACGTTGGCAGATCACTGGGAGTATTGCCCACGTTAGTACAACCTAAATTTGTCAACGTTGTACCAATGTTGGCAGTTCAACGTTGGCACAATGTTGAGATATTGCCAGCGACGGTGGCAACCATTGCCAACGTTGGCCCAGCGTATCCTTGGTAGCTGGGCCAATGTGTGGTCAAATTCATACGTGAGTCTACTTATAGCTGCCTGTGTTCTGTGGTTTTTAATCAACTATATATACCAGTAGGTAACTGTTGGATACTTAGCAAGTAAACATTTAAGTCCTGTAAAGATTGGAAGGTTCTTTACTGGAGTGACCTTGAAAACATGTCTTGTCATTCAGGTACAGGAAGCCAAACTGCCCCATCACAAAAGGTGCAAAGTGTAACCCACTACAACCATATTATAGTTCTTAGCTTTCACAGAAGGTGGCAGCACAGGTATTATCAACTCAGGTCTCTGGCTATGTAGCCTATAGTACTGTCTACCACATCTCCCTTTTTATGGAAGTAATGAGAAGTTCAGTTATCAGTGTTCCGCAAATGTTCATAGTGAATGATATATGCCATATGACTAAATACCACTAGTATAGTCTCTATACTGCTATTAGAATATTTCTCTAGATAAGCAAATATCACGATCAAATTGAGTCTATTAAATCTCGTCAATAAGTCGTTTGGTGGCAGATCTCGGTCTCGTAGATCTGTGAGGCATAGTTACTTCAACCTCTGGCGGGTCATCTGGTTCATTCACAACTGCTTGCATTGGCGGAATATCCGGTACATCAAACCTTGGTGGTGGAGGTTTGTTGGGTGTGTCAACCCTGGGCGTAGTAGGATTGACTAGTCTGTCACGTCCAGGTGTAGGAGGATTGACTCGAGGAACAGGTCTGGTAGTGATTTCACCTGGTATCGGTGGCACAGATGGCGGTAGCCCAGCATTTCTAGTCATTCGCCTGTTTCTCCTTAGGAGTCCGGTTGGCGTCGATATGACATAAGATCTGGGGCTATTAGCCTTGCCAACAATCACACCTTCAGACCTTAGATCTGGAAGCCAGACCTTGTCACCAGCAGACAGGTCTCCAGCTTCTTTAGCTCTATGCCGACGATCATAATTTGACTTCATACTCGCCCTGTATGCCTTCTCCCTTTTTCGAACAAGGAAAGGATCTGGCGTACTCGGCAAAAGATCAGATGGAAGGCATGGAACCCTTGTCTTAAGCTTCCTTCCCATACTCAGCTGTGCTGGTGAGAACCCATTATGAAGCGGTGTATTGCGGTACATCAACATCGCTAGGTCCTCATCAATGGTAGCCTTGTCTAGAATCCCTTTCACTGTCTGAACAGCACGTTCAGCCTCACCATTGGACTGAGGATATCTAGGAGAGGAAGTCACGTGAGAGAATCGCCACTCTTCTGAAAAATCAGCAAAGTCTCTTGCACTAAACTGAGGTCCATTATCAGTAACTAGAACGTCTGGTATGCCCTGACGGACAAATACCTTCTTCAATTTAGCAACAGTCTCTTTGGCGTCAACTCCTTTGGTGACTTTGCATGTCTCAATGTCTCTAGAGTAATAGTCCACAACTACTAGATAGTTAGTCCCTTTGTGATAACAGAAGTCTGCAGCGATCCGGGCCCATGGACGCTGTGGGAACTCAGTTCCCTTCATAGGCTCGACCCTGTCCCTCCTGTGCTTCTCACAGATGTCACAATTCTGCACTGTTGTCTCAATATCCTTTGATATGCCAGGCCACCATACAGATGAATTAGCATTGGCTCTGGTCTTTGTCACTCCCTGGTGACCATCATGCAGGTGTCGTAACACATCAACTCTCAGACATGGTGGCACAATGAGTTGCTTACCACGCAGCAGTAGCCCTTCATGAACAGTGAGGTTACCTCTTTCGGCCCAGTACTTCACAAGTGGACCAGATATGTCACGCCTGGCCGCGGGCCATCCATGTTCAACATGGTGCATAACAACCCTCAATGTCTCATCCTCTTTGAGTGCTAGGCGGATCTCATCCAGACGTGTGTCTGACGCTGGAAGGCACACCATTATGGCATTCACGTAAGACTCTACTTCTCGCTGTAGCTCCTCTGCTTGTGGATCACACCCTACCTCTCCATGTGGTGCTTGTGAGAGGGCATCTGCAGTGGTGAGGAGCTTCCCCGGCACATGACAGATGGTGAACTTGAATCTCATCAGACGCATGCGGAACCTCTGGATCCGTATGGGTAGTTCATCAATCAGCTTTGTAGAGAGCAACGGAACCAACGGCTTATGGTCCGTCTCTACATGGAACTCCATGCCGATGAGAAAGTCACTCCACTTCTCAAGAGCCCAAGTGGTTGATAGAGTTTCTTTTTCGATCTGTGCATACCTACGCTCGGTGTCCGTCATAGGTCTGCTTGCATAGGCTATCGGCCTAAAGTCTCCATTTTTCTGCTTTTGTCTGATCACTGCTCCTAGCCCATAACTGCTAGTATCGGCTGACACAACTGTCTCTCGATGTGGATCATATAAAGCTAGTACTTGATCAGAAGCAAGTTCTTCCTTCAGTCTTCTGAAGGCAACTTCTTGTGCTGGTCCCCAGACCCAAACATTGTTCTTCTTGAGAAGTTCTCTGATAGGCATAGTCATTACCACCAGGTTTGGCACAAACTTCATCAGGTGATTGACCATCCCAAGGAACCTCCGTACACCAGGCACATCCGTAGGTGCAGGCATCTCAGTGATAGCCTTCACTTTGGATGGGTCTTTTCGCACACCCTCTGAGTTGATCACTTGTCCCAAGTATTTCAACTCTGTTTGCGCAAACAAACACTTAGCTGGGTTTAGAGTTAGTCCAATGTCTTCTAGTCTGTCCAGCAATGCTTTTAGACGTCTGTCATGCTCGTCCTTGTCTTTGCCAATGACAAGTATGTCATCCATGTGACACAGAATACCTTCGAGGCCGGCGAGCTCTTTGTCCATTTTTTTCTGGAAGTACTCCGGGGCGGACGATATGCCAAACGGTAGCCTGCGGTACATAAATCTACCAAACGGTGTAATGAAGGTGGTGAGCTTGGCACTTTGCTCACTAAGTTCCACTTGGTGGAAGCCTGAGTTAGCATCGAGCTTCGAATACACTGCTCCGCTTGCAATCTTAGCGAGTGTCTCCTCAACCCTCTTCATAACATGTACCTCCCGCAAGACTGCTTCGTTTAATCTTGTCAAGTCTACACAAATCCTGACATGTCCATTGTCCTTCGGTACTACAACAATTGGAGAACACCACTCAGTAGGCTCATCTACTGGTGTTATCACACCAAGATCAGTCAGCTTCTTGATCTCAGCCTCCACTCTGTCCAACAATGGAAGGCTCACAGTACGAGCTGTGTACAGGCAAAATGGTCTCACACCACCTCTCAGCCTGATTGTGTATTGTCCACTTAGCTTGCCTAGTCCTTTGAAGAGTTTTGGGTAGTCCCTCTTGATGGTCTCCTTCGAGGATACACACCTCTTTGAGTCTCCCTTAGTGCTCTTCTGCCGTCGCTCTGCGACTGTGTCGGCTTGGACTGCCTTTATACTAAAGGCTCCAGGTATACTAGTGATGAGGCCCAACTTCTGGATAGCAGGCTGTCCAAGTAGCAGTTGATTGAGACCTCGTACGACGTACACGTCTTCATCAATTGTAGTGGCATCACTACTCAGCTTCAACTTAACACGGCCCACTGTGAGTAACGGTGCATTCCCGGCTGCTACGAGCTTACGGTTCGGTGGATCGAGCTGACCATAAGGCTCCTTATAGTATTGTTCACCCATTACCGTTACCTCTGCTCCGGAGTCAATGTACCAACACAGAGAATCTCCCTAGTTGTCAAGTTGATGTACCACCCCCGGTCCTTCTTGATTGGGGTAGTGCTCACTTGGTCAGTACCCACAGTACCAACGAATGTCGCACAACTTTCTTCCTCAGAGAACTGTTGAACCTCATCATCACCGGATACTTGTTTCACTGCTTTGCTCCAACAACAAACACTGAAATGCCCCTTTCGTTGACATTTCTCACATGTCGCCTTCGCTGCTGGGCAATGCCTTATTCCTCTTGGATGGCTGCGGTTGCAGTAGTTACACTTCCGATCACCACTGCTCTTTGTTGACTTATTTTGAGGCTTCGCACTGCTTCTCTTTGACTGCTTCCCTGCGACGCTGTCGACTCGAGAAACCATAGTCTCCTGCAGTTCATATGATGTTGTCTCACGCTGGTGAATGATTGCTATAACCCTATCAAGGGTAACATCAGGTCCCGCATCATATATCCTAGCCTTTGACTGATCATCAGTACATTCAAATGTCAACTTGTCTCGTATGGCTTGACTCATGTAGGCATCTGGGAACTTACAGGCTTTTGCTGCCTTCTTCACAGTAAGGACCCAATTTTCCAGACTCTGACTTGTCACCCTCTTGAGCTTGTACCAGTATTGCTGTCTCAGCATGAGTTGTGGATCTCTCTTTGAAAAGTACTCCTCATACTTCTCATACACCGTGTCCAGGTCATCAGGATCTTCTGCCACTAGAGGGGGTTGTCCCTGTGTTGGATTGGGACGGGCAGGTAGGAAGGTAAAGGTGTCAAAGATATCAATACCCTCCTCACCAATGTGGTTCAGCAGCAACCCCACCCTCTGGGCCCCAGGCTGCCCTGCATTCCCACTTGCTTTCAGAAAGATCCCAAAGTTCCTCTTCCACAGCATCCATGTGTGTGATGGATTCCCCCTGTCTATCACCAGAGGATCTGGCAATCTAGCATGTCCTGTAGCCATCTTACTATTGGTCCCCAACAGTGAGTAATTGTCTCTGACAACTGGCTGTCTGCAGCTCTGCAGCTCAGGAGCAGCGCTAGATCAGGCCTGCACTGGCCCAATGTCAACACACACACACTTCCTGGTTCAGCTCTCCTAACAAAACAGAGGTGATCTGGCCTACCTTGTCTTCCCTGCACACTCCAGAACAACTTCTGACACCATGTTGGATACTTAGCAAGTAAACATTTAAGTCCTGTAAAGATTGGAAGGTTCTTTACTGGAGTGACCTTGAAAACATGTCTTGTCATTCAGGTACAGGAAGCCAAACTGCCCCATCACAAAAGGTGCAAAGTGTAACCCACTACAACCATATTATAGTTCTTAGCTTTCACAGAAGGTGGCAGCACAGGTATTATCAACTCAGGTCTCTGGCTATGTAGCCTATAGTACTGTCTACCACAGTAACCACCAACATTGTACCACGCCAATATCAAGTATTTAAATGACCACCATTAAAAGAACCCTAAAGGGGTGTCTCCATCAATGACCGCCAAGCCGTGCGTCCAAAAGATATAGCAGAAAAAAAGCAAGGATCCGTCCACTTTTGGATAGAAATATTTAAAAAGTAAAATTTTCCGTTTTAATTGCATTAAATTACTATGCTACCCTTAAAGGGTTTCACATCTAAAATAATTCACCCAGACGGAGGGGTCATCACACATGCACCCGAAACTAAGTCAGTACAATTATGTACTGTCCTCCCCTTCAGGATGTAGCCCCCCCCCCTCACACACACACAACATCACTACTACAGTCAACTCCCTCTAATGTGGCCACTCTTGGGACTATAAAAAGTGGCCGCTTTGGTGGGACGGCTGCATTGGAGGGGGTCATTTTCTGTACATTGTAGTATGTCTGGGACTATGAAAGGTGTCTGCATTAGAGGGATTGGCTGCACTGGAGGGGTGGCCGCTAAGAGGGAGTTTACTGTAGTACCCTACTTTTCTGAGTGGATCCACTGCAAAATCTACTTGAGGGTTATCATTAGTTTGATCATTTTTCATAACGGCTAATATGCCTAAATTTTAAAACAAATTATCATAGATACAGCTTATGCAGATGAGTGGGACCATGGCGAGGGTATTAAAGCACACGGTGGGGAAAATACAATGTATGTGGGGGATTGGTTAGAGAATACATTGTAATACGTTTTCCAAATACATGCACACATATATTGCTTAAATTAATCCCATGTCGCTTCTATTTAAGAACCCAAGTCACATGTCAAATGTAAGAAATATTCTGATCATCTCAATTAAGTTTTTCTCATGTCACCAAGATCTAGGCCCTATGTCACATGTTGAAAAATAAGAAATGCCCATGTAGCCATGTCAAATATAGGAGTATAGGCGAAATATGGCCCGTATAGATGTGAGAACTGGTATACGGAAATGGCTGTTGAAACAACATGGCGTGACCTGTTCTAATTTCCGTCAACCATCCTGTATTGTGGAAAGTGTGGCTGGATGGCTGGGTGGGTGAGAACTAACATTCATATAATATTCAATAATCTTGAATGATATGCTCAGTGTATATTATCATTATTTCAAGCATTATGACAGATTATAAACATTTGATGTATTATATCTTTCAAACAGTCGTCATATCGGACAGGAATTCTTGAATTCCTGAGTAATGGTTCTGGACTGGTCGACCCGCGAAAACCAAGGCGCCAACTACACCAGCGCCACCTCTAGGACTGAACCCGGCGTCTGTGACGTCACCACAAGCGTCTTCATCGTTCTCGGGGCATAACGTGTTCTTGGAAATTTCTTAATTTTACTGCTATTTGTCGTCATTAAGTTTGTATTTTATCATGCCGACTACTAGAAAGACACCGGCAACTGCGGACGAGCCCCCACAGAGAGCCTCGGGCAGTAAAAAGACTCCGACAGCGAAGGCTGCTGCAGCAAAGCAGATCGCCCCGACGACACATCCTACTCCCGAAGCCGCAACACAAATGGCTGGCCGTGTGTCATCCCTTGAGGACCAGGTTGGTGAATTGAAAGGCCGTGTGGCGGCTATAGAGACAACTTCTAAAACAATGCTGTCTAAACTCACGGTCCTGGTACCTGACAAGCCTGTGGTACTCCCTGTGACGTCTGCCTCGGTGCAGGTAGTCCCGGGGCCCGCTGTCAGTGCTGTGACCTCTACCGCTGGTACTGCTGTCACACAAGTAAACAACGCTGCTGTCACCGTTGCTGCCCCCAGCATCACCCCGACTGTCACCCCTGCTGTCAACCCGCCTGTGGTTGACCTTCGTCCCGCAGCTACCGCTGCTGGCAGATATGCCCCCTACGCCCCACCTCAGCACTATGGTCGGCAGGGCATATACCAGCAGGCGTATAATCCGGCTGCCTCTGCTTCTACCGCCATGAATCTTCCCCCGACATTGTCTGAGGCTGACCTCTGCGCCATACTTCAGGCTGCGGCCCCTCCAATGTATGGCCTGCCTCCGGTCAACTCGTCTCAGGCTGCCAACCCGGTGGTCAACCAGCAAGTGCAAGCCTTCTTGTCAACAACTGCACATCAGCCGTCAGCCATAAAAGGTAGGCGTACACACCCCCATGACTACGTTACTCGGGGGCCGATGTGCACCAAAACCACGTTAGAATCCCTGTCCCCTCCTGAGTACTTGTTTGGTCTGGTCAGACTCTTCCGTGATCCCACCACGGCGGAGGATATACGCCCAAGCATAGTGCAGCATTTTTATCACGTCATTGAAGATGCAGCTGAGTATGCTTGGGGCCAGGTGCGTCAATGGTCAGAAGATGTACTTACGAAAGTGGCCTGCGGCAGGCTGCACTGGGTATATGATGCGTCGGCCATCCATGATCTCAGGTCGCAAAGATCCCAGTTTAAGGCTGGTCTCCTACATCAGCCTGCTGACCCCGCCTCCAACGTGCCTAGATCCACTGCTGCTACTTCATACGCCCAGGGCGACAGGCAGAGACGCCCAGCTAGGTCGGCAGCAGGACGTACAGATGTCCCCTGTGGTGCATACAACAAGCCATCGGGGTGCACAAAGCAAGACGGCCACACTGAAGGGGGTGTACAGCAAGGCCATCACTGCCTGTACTGTCGAAAACACATGAATGCTCATAACGTACACCTTAAATGGGACTGTAGGAACCGTCACAGGGCTAAGCAGCTGGCTAACACTCAGTCCTTTCGGTCGCAGGCCGGACAAGACCGGCCCCCCTACTAGAATCCTGCACTCCCAGTCCCACTTGTCTAATGATGTTGAACTTAAGCCTGCCCCTCGACTAGATAGTGCACCTCCAGATAGCACTACTACTAATGTTGTGAACCTGGACCCAGACGCTCCCATCTTCAAGCCCCGGTCAGCCCCTGACTTGGGTAAGATGGTGGCAGGTCAACTAGGAGTCTCAGCGCCCACTACTGTGCTGCAGCGGCTATGTGTCCCCAACAAGCTGCAGCGTGGTCCTCTGAAAAACATAAAGGTGACGTCTGCAACTAATCACGACTTGGCTCAGCTCTCAGACTCTGCCAGCCAACAGTCTCAAGTTGTAAAATCCTCCACTCCAACACCTCTGGAGGATGACAGCTTTCAGCCTTTTCTATGTCATCTTCCTTGTGAGCACAATGAAGACCTCCTCACACACGCAGACGTGGATGCTGAGGGCCTCACCCTTGCAGATGAGTTCCGTCCAACCCTCACAGGGCCTACCCCTGTCCAGTATGCCCCAACACACCGTGCACTCTGGCCTGCAGTAAACAAGCCACAGTGGTCACAATTTTCTGCATACGCCAACGCATACACAGCAATAGTAGCTACAGGCCTTCCCAACAGGATGGGTGCCCGCATCACCCTTCCCTCTGGCCTTAACTGGCAGGCATGGGAGCAGGAGTTAGACTCATACCACGACAAAGAAATCTGCCAGTTCCTCAGATATGGGTGGCCGGTTGGCTACACTGCTGCAACCCCACCTGTGTCTGCTGACGACAACCATGCCTCCGCCCAGTCTTACACTGCACAAATTCAAGCCTTCGTTGACAAGGAGCTGGCCCTTGGTGGCCTCATCGGCCCATTCACTGACCCTCCCTTCCAGCCTTGGACGCATATAGCACCTATAATCACCCAGCCAAAAAAGGACTCCCAAGATAGGCCAGTTATCCTTGACCTCACCCACCCAGAAGGCCAGAGTGTAAATGGCTCACTCTCACCAAATCAGTGCAACTAAAAAAGTGACGTACATGATCGGTGGACGTACATGATCGGCGGACGTACATGATCGGAAAACTACAATATCCCCCTAAGACCCCATTTACTCCGCTATTTAACTTATATAACTATACCTACTGGCTGTAATGTAGTCTTGGGAAGTTTATTAGGAAAAAATAACTCCCTAAATATTAATAGGGGCCAAAGGGGGGGGGGGATCAATGTACAACCGATCATGTACGTCACATGACGTACATGATCGGTTTGGAATGTCATGTAAAATGTTCTTATTACCCACTGCTTTACATGTCTATGATTATACATATTTAGACCTACATAATATGTACACCTTGCTAGGATTGATTTATGTTTTAAACATGGTCAGAAATGGGTCAAAATGAGGGTGGATCAATGTACAACCGATCATGTACGTCACATGACGTACATGATCGGTATTGAAATGTCAATTAAAATTATCTTAATAGTCGCATCTAGACATTTCTAACATATTACATGTCAAGACACACATCATATGTACACCCTGGTAAGGTTTATTTATGTTTTGTCATGGTAGGAAAGGGTAAGGCAGCCAATAAATCACCGATCATGTACGTCATCGATCATGTACGTCACATGACGTACATGATCGGTATTAAAATGTCAATTAAAACTATCTTAATAGTCGCATCTAGACATTTCTAACATAGAACATGTCAAGACACACACCATATGCACACCTTGGTAAGATATATTTATGTTTTAACATGGTCAGAAAGGGTAGGGCAGTCAATAACTCCCGATCATGTACGTCACCGATCATGTACGTCACCGATCATGTACGTCACCGATCATGTACGTCCGCCGATCATGTACGTCCGCCGATCATGTACGTCCAAATAATAGTTGCATCGATCTGGTGAGAGTGAGCCAAATGCCGGGATAACCAAAAACTGCTTTGAAGGTTGTCACAGGCCTTACACCCTCCCCTCTGTAGAGGACCTGGCAGTCAGGGTGAGGGCCCTTGGACCCTCATGCTACGTCTGGAAGGCGGACATGGCGCGCGCCTATCGTCAGCTCAGGAGTGACATAGGTGACCTCCCCCTCCTTGGCTTCAAAGTGAACGGTCTCATCTACCTGGACCTGTGTCCCTCGTTCGGATGCAGGCTCAGTAGCATGGCATGCCAAAGAACAACTGCTGCAGTCATCTATCTTATGCGCAGCAAGGGATACTGGGCCCTGGCGTACCTGGATGACTTTGTGGGCGTAGAGTCGTCTCATGACCTTGCTACAAAGGCGTACAATGACTTCCAGGAGCTTATGTCCCACCTAGGCCTGCAGCTTGCCCGGCATAAGTGCTTCCCCCCTGCAAAGGCTATGGAGTGGCACGGCTTCTTCATTGACACTGACCTCATGGTCTTGTCGGTTCCAGACAGTAAGCTGAAGGACATCGTCAGTGAGTGCTCGGCATGGATGTCCAGGACCGCTGCTACCAAGAAGCAGATCCAATCTCTCGTCGGCAAGCTTGTCCATGTATCAAAGTGCGTGCGGCACGCGAGAAGATTTATCTGCCGCATCCTGGACACCCTACGCACTGCACCTGATAAGGGTCAAGTCCCCCTCTCTGTCTCCTTCCGTGCAGATGTGAAGTGGTTCAGATGCTACGCACAGAGGTCAAATGGTGTTCACCTGCTTGAGCCTGATGCAGCACAGTTCCACATAGAATGTGACTCTTCCCTGAAGGCCGGTGGTGGCAACACTGATCAGCACTTCTACACTCTCCCCTACAGTGCCCCACACTGTAGGAGGTATACCAACATAACCCAGTTGGAAGCAGTCAATATCGTGACTGCCTACAGGACCCTCAAGCCCGAATGTACTGCTGGCCTACAGGTGGTAATCCACACAGACAATATGGCCTCTGCCTCCTCCCTGCGCTCAGGACGTACCAAAGACCCCGCCCTGGCTGCCTGCTCCAGACAGCTGTGGCTGGAGGCAGCCCTAGGTGACCATACTCTGCTGATACGCCACAAGCCGGGTGCATTGATACCCCTGGCTGATGCGCTTAGCAGGTATCACGAGCCGGACAGAAAGAAGTATGCAGACAGGCAGATTGCACTGAAGGGTCTGACCAAAAGAGAACCCGCCCTCCCACATCCCTTCTTTGATTCAATATAGCAATAATGTGTCCTTCTCTGGTTCCAGGTACACCATTAGGTGACCAAACTATTGCGTCATACAATGCGGCGGTCTCTACTAGCACACATCACAACCGCATTACACATATAACAATGTACCTCACGTTTGCCTTCCACTATGGGGCAAATATCATGTATCCTACTCTGTTGGAGGCCTGCCTCTTTCAACAGTACTTGGCCAACTCTCTAAAAAGTAAAGTCTCCAGAAAATGTTACACATCAGGTGCCTCCATCTGGATCAGGGAGCACGGTGGGGACCCATCAGCTCTCCAGTCACACCAGGCTAAGACTGTGGCTCTGGGAGCATACAGACTGTCACCTACTCTCCCTAATCCGGCCCCTCCTCTTCTCCCGGACGACCTTGTGTCGGTCTGCCAGTACCTGGACACCACGGCCTCTGGACTCCCTCTAAAAGCTGCCCACACACTGGCCAGATCAGACATTGTGTCATCTGCTGAAGGACTAGTTGTCACCATAAAATCCTCCAAAACTATATTACCCGGTATGTCCCCAGTACATCTGCACCTACCAAGGATACCTGGGTCCCCGGTATGCCCTGCGTCGGCCTGGGACAACTATGTCGCCATGACACGGGCCCACTTCAACTCGCCTGCATTCACCCTACAGACTGGTCTACCGGTAACCCCTAATCACCTGGTTGGAGCCCTCCAGCTGGCACTGACTAGGTGTGGTTGCCCATACGCTGGACAAATCAGGAGTCACTCCCTCAGACGCGGTGGCGCTCAGGCTGCCCAACTAGCTGGTTGTACTAACTCCCAGCTATCTGCACAAGGGACTTGGAGATCTGACAACAGCCTACGGGTATATGTGCCTTCCCCAGACTCACTTCAGGTATCCACAAAAATGGCCACCTTATTTGCCAACTTTACAAAGACTGATTAAACCACATATACATTGTGTATTATTGTTCAGGGTAGATGTTCTGCTACCAAATTGTTATCGTCATACATTAATTGTGATATTCTAAAACATGTAACTGTTAACATGTACATCACAGGATAAACGCCAAAGTATACCATAAAGACTTGTCCAGTGTTATCATTGGACAGGAATTCTTGAATTCCTGAGTAATGGTTCTGGACTGGTCGACCCGCGAAAACCAAGGCGCCAACTACACCAGCGCCACCTCTAGGACTGAACCCGGCGTCTGTGACGTCACCACAAGCGTCTTCATCGTTCTCGGGGCATAACATGTTCTTGGAAATTTCTTCCCACCCCCCCCACTCCATAATCTAATAATGTATGTTATTCATAATACTATGGTCTTGGTACTCAACTTTACAAAGACTGATTAAACCACATATACATTGTGTATTATTGTTCAGGGTAGATGTTCTGCTACCAAATTGTTATCGTCATACATTAATTGTGATATTCTAAAACATGTAACTGTTAACATGTACATCACAGGATAAACGCCAAAGTATACCATAAAGACTTGTCCAGTGTTATCATTAGTCACCTTAGGTAAGCGGGTGGCTAGCTGGCTGGGTATTTGGGTTGGTGGTTGGTTGGATCTCTCTCTCTCTCTCTCTCTCTCTCTCTCTCTCTCTGTGTGTGTGGAGTGTGTGTGTGTGTGTGTGTGTGTGTGTGTGGCCTTATAAATTGGAATTAGGGGCTTAATCGTGTGTCTGTCGGCACCTTAGGGGCTTAGTTTGTACTTAGGGGCTTAAGCCCCTAAGGATTTTACAGACTTTGCTCAGATGATCCTTAGGGGCTAAGCTTTCATCTGAGACCAACTTTAAAAATTAAGCCCCTAAGTCATAAACTCCACTCAGAGGAGTTTGTAACATCCCTGTCTGTATCCATACCATAAGGTGGTGCCCCCTGGTGGAACCCCCTAAGGTACAAACACTAGCCAAGCCCCTAAGGTACAAACATCAACTAAGCCCCTAAAGTACAACCACTGGTCAAGCCCCTAAGGTACAAACACTGGTCAAGCCCCTAAGGTACAAACACTGGTCAAGCCCCTAAGGTACAAACACTGGCCAAGCCCCTAAGGTACAAACACTGGGCAAGCCTCTAAGCCATCAACCAACCACATGACATACTAAAGACTGGGTCCCTGCTACCTGCCCCCTCTCCCCACAGTCTGATGCCTTACCCAGATGCCTATGGCACTGGCTAACGGTTATTGGGATAGGGGAGAGTGAGAGGGATGGGGTCAAAGTAAAATAAAAGAGGTGAGGGTGACATAGATGGAGTGAAGGTGACATGGATGGACGGAGGGTGACATAGATGGAGTGAGGGCGACTTACATCGGTTTATGGTGATATAGACGGTCAAGTTTTAGTATTATAGATGGGATGTATGTGATATAAAAGGGGTAAGGGGTGATAGAGACAGGATGAGGGTGCAATAGACTGGGTAATGAGGGTGGAGTTAAGCTGATGTGGATAGAGAAACATGGTGGGGGTGATGTAGACGGAGTGGGGGTGATGTAGGGGGAGTGGGGGTGATGTAGACAGGGTGGGGGTGATGATGGGGAAGTAGGGGTGCTGTAGGGGAAGTAGGGGTGATGTAGGGGAAGTAGGGGTGATGTAGGTGGAGTGGGGGTGATGTAGGTGGAGTGGGGTGTTGTAGGGGGAGTGGGGGTGATGTAGACAGTGTGGGGGTGATGATGGGGAAGTAGGGGTGATGTAGGGGAAGTAGGGGTGATGTAGGGGAAGTAGGGGTGATGTAGGTGGAGTGGGGGTGATGTAGGTGGAGTGGGGTGTTGTAGGTGGAGTGGGGGTGATGTAGACAGGGTGGGGGTGATGTAGGGGAATAGCGGTGATGTAGGAGAAGTAGGGGTGATGTAGGGGGAGTGGGGGTAATGTAGGGGGAGTGGGGTGGTGATGTAGGGGGAGTGGGGTGATGTAGGGGGAGTTAGGGTGATGTAGGGGGAGTGGGGGTGATGTAGGGGGTGTGGGATGATGTAGGGGGAGTGGGGGTGATGTAGACAGGGTGGGGATGATGTAGGTGTAGTGGGGGTGATGTAGGTGTAGTGGGGGTGATATAGGTGTAGTGGGGGTGTTGTAGGTGGAGTGGGGGTGATGTAGGCAGAGTGAAGGTGATGTAGACGGGGTGGGGATGATGTAGGTGTAGTGGGGGTGATGTAGGCAGAGTGAGAGTGATGTAGACAGGGTGGGGGTGATGTAGGTGTAGTGGGGGTGATGTAGTTGTAGTGGGGGTGATATAGGTGTAGTGGGGGTGTTGTAGGTGGAGTGGGGGTGATGTAGGCAGAGAGAGTGATGTAGATGGGGTGGGGATGATGTAGGTGTAGTGGGGGTGATGTAGGTGGAGTTTGGGTGATGTAGGGGGTGGGGTTGATGTAGGGGTATTGGGGGCGATGTAGGGGGAGTGGGGATGATGTAGGGGGAGTGGGGTTGATGTAGGGGGAGTTGGGGTGATGTAGGGGGAGTGGGGGTGATGTAGGGGGAGTGGGGTTGATGTAGGTGGAGTGGGGGTGATGTAGGGGGAGTGGGGTGTTTTAGGTGGAGTGGGGTGATGTAGGCAGAGTGAGAGTGATGTAGGCAGAGTGGGGTTGATGTTGGTGGAGTTGGGGTGATGTAGGGGAGTGGGGTGTCTTAGGTGGAGTGGGGGTGATGTAGGCAGAGTGAGGGTGATGTAGACGGGTTGGGGATGATGTAGGGGGAGTTGGGGTGATGTAGGTGGAGTGGGGGTGATATAGGTGTAGTGGGGGTGATGTAGGGGGAGTGGGGGTGATGTAGGCAGAGTGAGGGTGATGTAGACGGGGTGGGGATGATGTAGGGGGAGTTGGGGTGATGTAGGTGGAGTGTGGGTGATGTAGGGGGGTGGCGTTGATGTAGGGGGAGTGGGGTGATGTAGGGGGAGTGGGGGTGATGTAGGGGGAGTGAGGGTGATGTAGGGGGAGTGTGGGTGATGTAGGGGGAGTGGGGTGATGTAGGGGGAGTTGGGGTGATGTAGGGGGTGGGGTTGATGTAGGGGGAGTGGGGTGATGTAGGGGGAGTGGGGGTGATGTAGGGGGAGTGGGGTGATGTAGGGGGAGTGTGGGTGATGTAGGGGGAGTGGGGTGATGTAGGGGGAGTTGGGATGATGTAGGGGGTGGGGTTGATGTAGGGGGAGTGGGGTGATGTAGGGGGAGTGGGGGTGATGTAGGGGGAGTGGGGGTGATGTAGGGGGAGTGGGGGTGATGTAGACAGGGTGCTGTATGCTGTATAGGGTAGATTCACCCAAAGACGGACACACACCTTGAGTCGGACACTTTTATGCCTCTATATTCATAATTATGCATATAATATATGTATGTGTGTGAATGGGGAAGTGAACTTCAAGTATTCTGCTCAACAATAAAAGTGAAACCAAGCATCAACACATATTATATATATATGTAATGATACCTTGAAGTCGCTCTGATTTGCACTGAGGAGCTGCTAGATTACTATGGTACCACATGTCGGACATCAATGCTATTATGCTATATTGTGCGAATTATTTATACACAAGCTGTGTGTATATAAGACCTAGGCAACAAGGCATATATACTCAAAAAATATAATAGAAAATATTTAGGAATATAGGCCAGAAATTACTTTAAATGACCCTTTTAAAGAGGTGCCTCAATTTCACCTGAACTCGGACACCATCTTCTAATTGGTTTTCTTCATTCTACAGATAATGGAGTAATCAGATTTATGACTTTAATACAATATATATCAATTATTACTTATCTTATCTGGCGCTCTACCACAAAAATATGAAATTGTGCTGACCCATTATTTTTTAAAGTGGGAATATACACTTTTCTGGCAAAAATAAGGTTCAAGGTAGTTAGGCACATATTTCTTATGGAAATACCTCATATATCTTTAATAAGTATTGTACCCTGGGACTATTGGATCACTTCTGCCCGATTAATTAGGTGCTCTACCTTTTATTTCCCTACAAAAACAAAAGAAAACTTAAGTGTCCGACTTCAGGTGAAATTAGCCTTTTTATTTTCTACTTTTTGAGAGACAATATTTAGGTCAAAACTACTTTAGAAACGTTATATTATGCAAAGGTCATGAAGAATGAACCCTCCCCTATCCATAGGTATGACATACTTAATAGTAGGTGAAGTAGGGGCTTGCCTACACTCAATGGGAAAAGGGTTGCATTGGGAGTGACAACGAGCGTCCGAAAGTGGTGAATCTACCCTACCGTTATTTGTTTACTGGGTGGGGGTGATGAAGACTCTATGTTCTTACTATCTAGGGGGTGGATGCCGACTGGAGGATATCTGGGGCTGTGCCAGGGGGTGGGTGCCGACTGGAGGATGTCAGGGGCTGTCGTAGGGGGTGGGTGCCGACTGGAGGATATCTGGGGCTATCTCAGGGTGTGGGTGCCAACTGGAGGATATATGAGGCTGTCTCAGGGTGTGGATGCCGACTGGAGGATATCTGGGGCTGGGCCAGGGGGTTGGTGTCAACTGGAGGATGTCTAGGGCTGTGCCAGGGTGTGGGTACCGACTGGAGGATATATGGGGCTATCTCAGGGTATGGGTGCCGACTGGAGGATGTCTGGGGCTGTCTGAGGTGTGGATACCGACTTGTGGGGTGGGTGCCGATTGGAGGATATATGAGGCTGTCTCAGGGTGTGGATGCCGACTGGAGGATAACTGGGGCTGTGCCAGGGTGTAGGTGCCGACTAGAGGATGTCAGGGGCTGTCTCAGGGGGTGGGTGCCAACTGGAGGATATATGGGGCTGTCTCAGGGGATGGGTGCCGACCGGAGGATGTCAGGGGCTGTGCCAGGGTGTGGGTGACGACTGGAGGATGTCAGGGGCTGTCTCAGTGGGTGGGTGCCGACTGGAGGATATATATGGGGCTATCTCAGGGTGTGGGTGCAGAGGCATAGGAAGCAAATCTTCATTGGGGGGGCCCAGGGGGGTCCACTCCAACCATCTTTAGGTATCGGTTTTTACACATGATGTATCATATGCACACTTATATTAGATTGTATGGGAAAGTAGTATTTGAGCCCCCTTTAGTTCTAATTTGGGGGTCCAGCCCCTTCTGCACCCACATTTCCCTATGTGGGAAAGGTCAGAATTGGAAATTATGTGTACCATATGACATGTCTTGACAAATTTTGGGGGGGCTCAAACATATTCAGGCCCCCCCTCCTCAGTGATTGGGGGGGCCCGGGCCCCCCTGGCCCCCCCCTTTTCCTACGCCACTGGGGTGCCGACTGGAGGATGTCGGGGGCTGTGCCGGGGTGTGGGTGCCGACTTGGGGGGTGGGTGCCGATTGGAGGATGTCAGGGGCTGTCTCAGGGGGTGGGTGCCGACTGGAACATGTCAGGGGCTGTCTCAGGGTGTGGGTGCCGACTGGATTATATATGGGGCTATCCCAGGCCGTGGGTGCCGACTGGAGGATGTCTGGGGCTGTCCGAGATGTGGATGCAGACTGGAGGATGTCAGGGGCTGTCTCAGGGTGTAGGTGCCGACTGGAGGATGTCAGGGGCTGTCTCAGGGTGTGGGTGCCGTCTGGAGGATGTCCAGGGCTGTCTCAGGGTGTAGGTGCCGACTGGAGGATGTCAGGGGCTGTCTCAGGGGGTGGGTGCCGACCGGAGGATGTCAGGGGCTGTCTCAGGGTGTAGGTGCCGACTGGAGGATGTCAGGGGCTGTCTCAGGGGGTGGGTGCCGACTGGAGGACATCTGGGGCTATCTCAGGGTGTGGATGCCGACTGGAGGATAACTGGGGCTGTGCCAGGGTGTGGGTGCAGACTGGAGGATGTCAGGGGCTGTCTCAGGATGTGGATGCCGACTGGAGGATGTCAGGGGCTGTCTCAGGGGGTGGGTGCTGACTGGAGGATGTCCGGGGCTGTCTCAGGGTGTAGGTGCCGACTGGAGGATGTCAGGGGCTGTCTCAGGGGGTGGCTGCCGACTGGAGGATATCTGGGGCTACCTCAGGGTGTGGATGCCGACTGGAGGATAACTGGGGCTGTGCCAGGGTGTCGGTGCCGACTGGAGGATGTCAGGGGCTGTCTCAGGGTGTGGATGCCGACTGGAGGATGTCAGGGGCTGTCTCAGGGGGTGGGTGCCGACTGGAGGATGTCTGGGGCTGTCTCAGGGGGTGGGTGCCGACTGGAGGATGTATATTTTGAATATAGTTCATAGGCATTTGAATTTAAGTAAGTCATTTAAGGGCTCACTGGAAGTTTTAACTTTAGATTTAACTTTAGTTGTGACATTCCATGATAAATGTATGTGAGTTAGGGGCTTAGTAGAAGTTTGTACTTTAGGGGATAAGTGTTTCTGACTATGATTCATTTTGAAATTATGAGATTTAATTTTAGTTGTGACATTCCGTGATAAATGTCTGTGAGTTAGGGGCTTAGTAGAAGTTTGAACTTTAGGGGATTAGTGTTTCTATCTATGATCCATTTTGAAATTATGAAATTTGATTTCCGAAATTTGATTTCTGTGTAACTTCTGGTGATACATGTCTGTGCGTTAAGGGCTTAGTAGAAGTTTGTACTTTAGGGGATTAGTGCTTCTAAGTAGATCATTTCAGAATTATGAGATTTAATTTTAGTTGTGACATTCCGTGATAAGTGTCTGTGAGTTAGGGGCTTAGTAAAAGTTTGTACTTTAGGGGATAAGTGTTTCTGACCAGGTCCGGGAAATGAAGGAAAATCCTCCCCAGAGCCGTTATTCACACCAGTGTTGATTTTCACAAACCAGGAGTAGGGCTCTTATCTTAGTCACCATGGTGACACTGATAAGGGATCACTGCCTACTGGCTGAAGTGGAGGAACACAGAGGGAAAGTCTATAGTAATAGCTTGTTTATATGTGATTTCTTGGCAATCCCATGTATGGTTCCCTATTCCCAATGTATGATTCAAGAGCACACACTAATCTATCTCATGGGATAAATATATTTAACAGCAAATTGATAGGTCATTCAGCAAATGGGTTATGAGAAAACCGTTGCTAATTTTAGCCCTGTAGTGTTTATGCTATAAGCAAAACCGTTGCTAATTTTAGCCCTGCAGTGTTTTCACACCTACCTGCGTTGTGAAAATTAACACTGGTGTAAATAATGGCTCTGGGGAGTATTTCCCTTCATTTCCCAGACCTGCTGACTATGATTCATTTTGAAATTATGAGATTTAATTTTAGTTGTGACATTCTATGATAAATGTCTGTGAGTTAGGGGCTTACTAGAAGTTTGTACTTTAGGGGATTAGTGCTTCTAAGTAGATCATTTCAGAATTATGAGATTTAATTTTAGTTGTGACATTCCGTGATAAGTGTCTGTGAGTTAGGGGCTAAGTAGAAGTTTGTACTTTAGGGGATTAGTGTTTCTATCTATGATCCATTTTGAAATTATATGATTTGACTTTTGTTGTGACTTCTGGTGATAAGTGTTTGTGAGTTAGGGGCTTAGTAGAAGTTTGTACTTAAGGGGATTAGTGTTTCTGACTATGATTCATTTTGAAATTATGAGATTTAATTTTAGTTGTGACATTCTATGATAAATGTCTGTGAGTTAGGGGCTTACTAGAAGTTTGTACTTTAGGGGATTAGTGCTTCTAAGTAGATCATTTCAGAATTATGAGATTTAATTTTAGTTGTGACATTCCGTGATAAGTGTCTGTGAGTTAGGGGCTAAGTAGAAGTTTGTACTTTAGGGGATTAGTGTTTCTGACTATGATTCATTTTGAAATTATGAGATTTAACTTTAGTTGTGACATTCCGTGATAAGTGTATGTGATTTAGGGGCTTAGTAGAAGTTTGTACTTAAGGGGATTAGTGTTTCTGACTATGATTCATTTTGAAATTATGAGATTTAATTTTAGTTGTGACTTCTGGTGATAAGTGTTTGTGAGTTAGGGGCTTAGAAGAAGTTTGTACTTTAGGGGATTAGTGTTTCCATCTATGATCCATTTTGAAATTATGAGATTTAACTTTAGTTGTGACTTCTGGTGGTAAGTGTTTGTGAGTTAGGGGCTTACTAGAAGTTTGTACTTTAGGGGATTAGTGTTTCTGACTATGATTCATTTTGAAATTATGAGATTTAACTTTAGTTGTGACATTCCGTGATAAATGTCTGTGAGTTAGGGGCTTAGTAGAAGTTTGTACTTTAGGGGATTAGTGTTTCTGACTATGATTCATTTTGAAATTATGAGATTTAATTTTAGTTGTGACATTCTGTGATAAATGTCCGTGAGTTAGGGGCTTAGTAGAAGTTTGTACTTTAGGGGATTAGTGTTTCTGACAAGATCATTTCAGAATTATGAGATTTAACTTTAGTTGTGACATTCTGTGATAAGTGTATTTGATTTAGGGGCTTAGTAGAAGTTTGTACTTTGGGGGCTTAGCGCTTCTAAATAGATAATTTCAGAATTATGAGATTTAACTTTAGTTGTTACATTCCGTGAGTTAAGGTCTTAGTAGAAGTTTGTACTTTAGGGGATTAGCGTTTTTGACTATGAAGTAAACAAACACCGCAAAAGTAAAGTAAACAAACACCATAGATTTAATCAAACATGGGCTGCATGTCTGTTTTAGTTTGAAATACCCTGAAATAAACACAAAGTGTCAAGCAGAACAGGACAGTCACCACTCGTGAAGTAACCACTGACTCAAGTCACTTAAGTGTGCAGCTCTGTCTATGTACCACACATCCCTTTTAAAGAGCCCTTTTAATTTGAAATCATTGAATAGGCTTACCCCCCCCCCCAGCCTAAGTATCCTGTATTCCCTATAGCATTGCACCTTAAAATTAACAAACAGTATTCCTCCAAACCCCTGAGTAAATATTCCCTAAGCCCCTAAGTTGCAAACATTATTCCGTTATCCCCAAGATGAAATATAGTATTCACTAAGCCCCAAGTCACAAACAGTCTTACCTCAGCTCTGCAGTCAAAAATAGTTCACTAAGCCCCCAAGTCACAAACAGTATTGTCTAAGCCCCTGAGTCACAAACAGTATCCACTAAGCTCCTTAGTCACAAACGGTATTCCCTAAGCCCCCCACTCACAAACAGTATTCACCAAGCCCCCCTCTCACAAACAGTTTTCCCCAAGCCCCCAAGTCACAAACAGTACTCACTAAGCCCCTGAATCACAAACAGTATTCTCTAAGCCCCTGAGTCACAAACAGTATTCTCTAAGCCCCTGAATCACAAACAGTATTCTCTAAGCCCCTGAGTTACAAACAGCATTTGATAAGCCCCTGAGTCACAAACAGTATAACCCGAAGCCTTGAGGCACAAACAGTGTAATCTAAGCCCCTTAGTTACAAACAAAGTCATATAACCCCCTAAAGCACAAACATTGATGGGTAAGCCCTTAAGTCACAGACAAATAGTGTGTCCATGTTCCCCCAGGGGGCAATACTTGTACTAAGCCCCTAACTCCTCAAATTGTAGTAAGCCCCTAAGGAACTAAGCCCCTAAGGAGGTAAGCCCCTAAGTCACATATGTGTGGTATGGTGTGTGTGTGTGTGTGTGTGTGTGGGTGTGTGTGGGTGTGGGTGGAGTGTGTGTGTGTATGGGTGGTTCGGTGGGTGGGCGGGTGGTTGGAATGCTCATCCCATGTACATGTATATGAGTGGATGGATGGTTTTAGTGTGTGTGTGTGTGGTGTATGTGGGAAGAAATTCAGTGATGAAAAAAGTAGAGACTGAGGCAAGTCTAACTTCTTCTGCAGGGTAGGCACAACTGACCTAGTTTGCCGCGCTTTTATTGCTACTTCCGGTATGAGCAGTTACAAGGTCTCACAATGCTATTTCGACATATGTATATTACATCCCTCCACCTTTAGTTTTGTACTCATAAGTCCAGTCTGGTAGGTGGCTTGATTACTCTGGTAGACTTTCTAATACCAACTGGAGCAGGGCTACTTGGTCTTGGTGTAGGTGGCGTAGCACTAGGTAGAGGAGGCACATGGTGGTCTTGTGGAGTCGCTGGAGTGGTACTCGGAGGAGTACTGGGCTTCGGCATTGCAGCTGGCACTGGGATTTGAGGTGCAGGTGCAGGTGCAATGTAAGGCGGTATTGGTCGATTCTCCATGGTGCGACCATTATCACGACACTCAGGCTCAGTTGGGACACGAGCTCTAATGTGATCCATGTGGCGTCTCCACACTCGTCCATCGTCAAGACGCACGATATACGTGACTGGACCAGTCTTTGATTGGAGCACTCCCGGCATCCACTTGGGCATACCAGCAAAATTCACGACCCACACAGCATCGCCAACAAAGAAGTCACGTGGGCTGACTGCAGGCTGATGGTACTGCCGTGCATATGATTGTCTATCCATAACCTTATTGGACAGAGACGGATGAAGTACATCCAACAGGAAACGTGGCTTACGTTTCATCAGTAACTCTGCTGGTGCTTGTCCAGTAGTCGTCTGTGGAGTAACACAGTATCTGGAAAGGTAGCGTATTACCTTAGTTTCCAGATCTTCACCTGGCGTTTTCTTGATACCTTCCTTAAGCGTCTGTACGGCTCGCTCAGCTAAACCATTACTGGCTGGGTGGTATGGAGCAGTACAGATATGCTTAATAGCATTTTTCTTACAAAACTCTTGAAACTCTGAACTTGTAAAACAACTTCCGTTGTCACTCACAAGCACAACTGGAGTTCCATGAACAAAGAATGTTCGTCTCAACTTCCTTATAGTAGCTTTGGAAGTGGATGTGTTCATGACATGAGCATCAATGTACTTTGAATGAGCATCTACAATCACTAGAATCATTTGTCCATCAATTGGGCCAGCATAGTCTATATGGATCCTATGCCAAGGTTTACCAGGCCACTCCCAAGGATGGAGCTGAGCATGCGGCGGAGACTTGGATTGGACTTGACACTGCTGACATGATTTCACTTTAAGCTCGATATCAGCATCGATTCCTGGCCACCAAACATAACTGCGTGCGAGTGATTTCATCCTAACAATTCCTGGATGGCACTCATGGAGTTGCTCAAGAACACAGTCACGAGCCTGCGGTGGTATTATCACGCGCAAACCCCACATCAGGCAACCTTGTTCTGCACACAGTTCTTCCCTCCTGCGAAAGTATGGTGCCAGTTCTTCGGACACGCTATAAGGCCAACCCTTCAAAACAAAGTTTTGGACGGAAGCCATGATCGGGTCTCGAGCGGTCCAAGAAGCAATTTGAGTACATGTCAAAACCTCAGAACACGTTAGAACCTCAAAAGCCAACACTGTTTCAGCAGGCACAGGCACGGTGAAGTACGGTGTCGTTAAAGGTAACCGGCTTAGTCGGTCAGCATTGCCGTTCTCCTTGCCTGGCTTGTAACGTAAACGATATTGGTAATTTGACATTGTCAGTGACCAACGCTGTAAGCGGGCAGTAGACATAGGACTGATGAGTTTGTCCTCTTTCAGCGGGCCCAACAGCGGCTTATGGTCTGTTTCCACGGTGAATTCGCGACCATACACATACTTATGAAACTTGGTCACACCGAAGATTACGGCGAGCCCTTCGCGCTCGATTTGTGCATAGTTCTTCTCAGCGGGAGCTAACGATCTGGATGCAAACGCGATTGGTCGGTCGGAGCCATCCGGCATCCGATGAGAGAGTACCGCACCCAGGCCGTACGATGACGCATCACAGCCAAGAAGCAATGGTAGAGCCGGGTTGTAGGGAACTAACACTTGCGAAGATTGCAATAGTTCCTTTGATTTAGCAAACGCTTGTTCCTGTTCTGGCCCCCACTTCCACGGAACATCCTTCTGTAGGAGCTGATTCAGTGGTGCGAGTGTCGAGCTGAGGTTCCTTAGGAACTTGTGGTAGTAGTTTACCATTCCCAGGAAACTGCGGAGTTCACTCACATTGGTAGGAGGTGGTGCGTTCTGAAGAGCTGCTACTTTCTCGGTAGTCGGGTGAATTCCTTCTGCATCCAGCTTGTGACCTAGATAGACACAGGAATCTTGGAGAAACACACACTTCTCACCTCTCAGACGTAGTCCTGCCTGCTGCAGCCGACCCAGTACCGTCGTCAAGTTTTGATGTGCCTCCTCCTTTGTGTGCCCCGACACCAAGATATCGTCCAGATACACTGCTACCATGGGTATACCCTGAAGCACCTGCTCCAGAACTCTCTGGAAAATACCTGGTGCGGAAGATACCCCAAAACACAAGCGTGTGTACTGGTACAAACCTTTGGTAGTGTTAATTGTTGTGAGTTCACGGGAATCCTCACTGAGAACTACCTGAGTATATGCATGACTGAGGTCCAACTTGGAAAAACAAACACCCCCAGCCAACTTTTGGTACAAATCATCAACATTCGGAATTGGATATTTGTCCACCTTTGCTGCTCTGTTGACAGTCAGTTTGTAATCACCACAAATGCGAATGTCACCATTCGGTTTCATTACCGGAACGATTGGAGCAGCCCAATCTGCAAATTCAACTTTTACTATGACCCCGTCACGTTCGAGGCGATCAAGTTCAGCCTCGACCTTCTCTCTGAAAGACCAAGATAGTGTTCGCGCCTTGAACTGACGTGGTTGCGCATCAGTGTCTATATACAGTTTCGCTTCGTAACCCTTTAACTTACCAAGCTCGGGTTTGAATAGGTCAGGGAATAGTTTCCTGTAGTCCACATCTGAAAGAGAATGCACTGCGGACCAATCAAGACGTAACTCGTTGATCCAGTCTCTTCCGAGAAGACATGGTCCTTGACCATCGACAACTAATGCATCAAGTTGTAATGACTGACCAGCATGCTGCACATTCAATGTTACACGACCAAGTGGCAATAGACTTGCACCTGAAAACATCTTAAGTACAGGTAAATTGGTTTTACTTAACACCAGACCAGGATTACACTTCTTGACATTGTCATACTGAACCTTGTTCAAGATTGTTACACCAGAACCAGTATCAATCTCCATGTTTGTGGCAACACCATGTAAATCTACACATACAATGTAGGGTTTGACCCTTTTACTAGGCATGGCATTGGTATGGAACAAATTATACTGATACTCGATAGCATCGTCACTCAGTGGTGCTGCGGTAGCACCTTCGTCAGTCTCAACAAAGTTTGTTGATTGTCTACAAACTTTCCCAAAATGATTGTATCGGGAACACTTGTGACAAATTTTCCCCCACGCGGGACAGTCATGTGCTCGCTTTTTATGAGATGCGTCCCCACAACCAGAACACGTGCCGGTCGGGTCGGAAGGCTGCCGATGTTGTTGCTGCTGTTGACGTTGTTGATGTTGTCTGCGTGGCGGTGAAGACTGTCTCCTCTTGCCACGACCCCAGGAGTTGGGCTTTGACATCACCTTGTGGACCTTTGACTCCACAGGAGCGGTGGGCATAGACTGCGACATCACCTTGCTTTGTCGTCCCGTAGACTCCTGAGTGCGTGCGAATTTTAGAAGAGCCGCCAACGTGACGTCTGGCTCATCGAGCCCCTTTTCTCGCACTTTTGGCCATCGACATTTCTGAATAATCTGAGATTTTATCTCACCGTCCTCATTATGGAACTCACAGTACTTAGCGAGACTCTTCAGCCGAACATGGAACTGATCAATCATCTCGTCATCTCTCTGATAAGCCTGCCTAAACTCATATATCTGATACTCTTTGATGCATTTAGGGGCAAAGTAATCAGTCAATTTGGTAGTTGCTTCATCAAAAGTTGTGGTAGCATCAATGCCTAGAGATGTAGCAACATCCATAGCGTCATCACCTAAGAGTAACATCAATGATGCAGTCTTTTTTGCCTCATTGGTGATGCCTTTGTACACTAGGAAGTGTGGGAATTTTCTAAGCCATCTCTCCCACCTCTTAGCTGCAGACTCCACTGGTTCCAACTGGAAAGGGTGCATAATGAAGTCCCCCATTGTAAGGCAAAAAGTAGGCCTACAACAGGATGAATAGGTCTAGGCCACCTAAACAGCAAATGATCCACAATGCAGATGTGAATGTTCAGACTGTTAAGACACAGCTGGTGCAGATCCAAAGAGCCTAGATCCACTGCCACTGGTGAAAGGAGTGTGTGCCTGTGCAGAAAGTGCCAACACATGGACTGAGGCTGACTGACTGCACAACTGACCCAAAATCACTGCCCTGAATTTTCCACCAAAGTTCACCAAAGATCACAATCAAAGTTCTCAAAATGGAACAAACTCACAGCTTCCAAGAGATTCCAGGCAAGATTGTCCACAGGGTAAGCTCCTTCGTCGCCAATTATGTGGTGTATGTGGGAAGAAATTCAGTGATGAAAAAAGTAGAGACTGAGGCAAGTCTAACTTCTTCTGCAGGGTAGGCACAACTGACCTAGTTTGCCGCGCTTTTATTGCTACTTCCGGTATGAGCAGTTACAAGGTCTCACAATGCTATTTCGACATATGTATATTACAGTGTGTGAGTGCATGGGTGGTCGGGTTGCTGAATTGATTGTTTTTACCTGATTTTTCGGCATTCCTCTTTTATATGTTATCATGTGGAAGATTCTTTTTCTCAAACTCTCCAATGCAGGCCTGCAATGGTTATGGTTAATTAGTAAATTCACATATTTTGTAACCCCTATTAACTGGGGTAACATGAGACGCCATTGCGGGGTAAAACGGAGCAGAGACAGTTCAATGACTTCAATAGTCCTGGAGATAGTCCTCTTTAAATGAGAAGCCTTTGTGGTACCCTAAGAAAATATCAAAATGATAATTTCTACTAGCCCAAAAATGTTATAGGCCTAGGCCTAATTGTCATTAACGGGAACTATACTGCCTGGTGATAAATAGGCCTAGGCCTACTGGGACTAACCATTAAGTTCCCACTCCCTTTACATTCTAGAAACTTTATTTACCTACTTTATTCAAATAAAGATCCTTCAAACAACCTAATAAATGCTGCAATATAGCCAAGTACAGGCTACTACCCGTGTGGGTCCCTTTTCCGAATCCTGAACATGAAAGTGAAACTAGAGGCGCGAAAAAGCCGCGCGCGAAAATGGTGCTGGCCTCTAGCGGCCACTCTGAGATACCTGGAACTTCGACGGACACATTTTACTGAGATTGCTGTCGCACGGAATCCTGATTGTCAACAAGAAAGGTTTGTTTATTTCAGATCTCAGAACATATTCTTGTATTGCGATACTCATGGTGCTCTCCTATAGTTAACTGATGTTGCAATGTCGTCATGGGATGTTCTGTGCATTAATGAGTGGGTATAATAAGTGTATAAATCTAGTTTGGGGGAGGTATTTGGCTGATCTCAGTGGCACTACAGTGCCAGAGTCTGAGAGTTCTAGTCTTTAATAGAGACTCTTAGTTGTGATACCTAGACAGGCTGTCCCAATCTGGCAGAGTAGCTATTTTGATGGAAGTATTCACTCTACAGTCTAATCATAGACTAATGCTTCCAGCCACATGTCCCTCAATCGAGTCAATGTATTCCCACCTGTTCACCATCAACAAGAAATTCCTAATAGATCTACATAAATAGATCTGTAATCCTGGCTGCCTTTGTTTGATGTCAATTCCACTCTTCTTGGACACTCCTCCCACCACTTCTCCCTGCTGCTGAAATCAAAATGTGTGACATACACTAGACATTGAAATGTTTACGGCAGTATAAGTATGCTGGATATGTGGAGTACTTTTTCATTTGGGGAACAGGATTGACCATTTTGAGGGACTGACAGTGAGTACATTGATGAGAACAACACCCTGTTTATTCCACTATAGGATCTCTATCTAGCTGTTGTCTGGCGCAGTAGCACCAGATGTGTCAGACTAGTTTAACCAGGGCCTAGAAGCCTCCATGTCTCTGGTTTAACCAGTCCCCACCACCGGCCAAGCTTACAGCTTGGCTGGGCAAGTAGATCTAGATCATGATAGTAGATCGGGTATGTTTAATTGGAATTATTGCTGTTGATGATCATTAAAAAGGCTTGCATTTCTAAATTAAATTGTGTACACACTAACTGTCTTTAGCCTATGTGTGTGTGTGAAATTGGTATTTGTCCTGCTTTAGCTCAAACATTTACATGGTGCCATACTCCCAATCAGGCACAAACAGTGTATTTTTCACCTGAATGCACGTAATTTCCGAGGTCACATGACCCCCGAGAGCATGCAATATGGCCACAGCGTGCACGACCATAGGTTAATTCACGCTCCCGTGGGGAACAACCCTTCCATTGCTTTAACATTGACAACCCATATTCACCATGAAATAAATGTATTTACATCAAAACTGCATCTGGTATGTAGCACAAACAATACTGTGTGTACCGGTATAATCATTTGGGGCAAGGTGAGGAACACAATAATGTATATTGCCAAAATGTCCTTATCATGCTGTCCAGTCCCGCCGGCGCTATAGTGTGAAGGTATTGTAGAATCTATAGACAAATGCCAACGCCCATTGATACCGTCTCTGTTGTATTTCACGAGTGGGGGCTGGGGAAGTGTCCCGCGAAGCTGCAGGCTGAGTGGGATGCGCCCCAGCCCCCACGAGTGAAATACATCAGAGCGGTATCAATGTAGTTGGCATTTGTGTTTATTTTTTTTATTTGAAGCCATTTAATGAAGGAAAAACAACTTTTTATTAGCCCATTGAATACGGCCACATTGTACTCAATGGAGGCATTGAATACGGCCTCCCAGTGCTGAAGCATAGGAGATCTTGTATTTCCAAAAAATAAACCTTAATTCTCCAGGCGGGCCCGATGGCAGCCAACAATCCCCCTGCCAACCAGGGCAGGGTGCGGCAACGACACAGCACGAGTGAGGATGACGCCTGCGAGGACCAGAGCCACAGCCCGGCCAGCTCTGAGGAGAAGACTACAGATGAGTTCCTCTTTATCGAGAGTTCCCATCCAACACAAGTTCTACAAGGTCTGAGCAGTCTACGGAAGGCTGGCACGTTCTGCGATGTGACGCTGTGTGTTGATGGCGTCGAGTTCCCGTGTCATAAGATAGTGTTGGCCTCCTTCAGCCCTTACTTCAAGGCCATGTTCGGTGTGGACATGGCGGAGAGTAAGCAGGAGAAGATCTCCATTAACGGTGTGGAGTCGGCTGTCATCCAGCTGCTGATTGACTACGCCTACACCTCACAGGTTAGTCCAACCCAGCACTTTGTACCATGGTGCTGAAGGGTTTGTAAAGCAACACAGCTACCGTAAAATCTCGTGTATAAGCCTAACTCGCGATCCTATAAGCCGCACCAGGGGTCTGATTATTGTTACCTTAGTACTTAGTACCATAGTAGCTAAAAGTCTCGTATAAGCCGCACCCCGACTCTGGGCCGATCCTATAATCCACGGCTTATACGCGAGGTTTTACAGTATATATGAAAATTGGGACATAACTGGAAATGATGTAATTCATCGGCAATCCCTGCCTAAACATTATAAATCATATCTATCTGTACTGGTAGCGGCAAAAAAACTATAATTAAACAAACAAGTTTATAATTGCATAATTTCATAATTCTCTGGAAACTTGGTAATTACCGGTACTCAAAACCGACCCTGACTCTATCCCAAAACCAGCAATATTACCCATCTAATTTGTTTAACTGCCTAGAGCTATTAACATAAAAGTACTATGTTCACCTCTCAAACATCTCCACCTGATACAGGTGCTGATCACAAAGACCAATGTACAGTCGCTTCTCTCGGCGGCTAACCTGCTGGAAGTCCTCCCGGTTCGTGACGCCTGTTGTCGCTTTATGGACAAGAACATGGACGAGTCCAACTGTATCGGCATCCACTGTTTTGCCGAGGCACACGCCTGCACCGAACTGCAGGCCAAGGCCAAAACGTTCACCCTGCGGTACTTCATGGACGTGAGTCAGCAGGACGAGGTGGTCACCCTGACTCAGGCCAAGCTGGTGGAGCTGGTGTCGGACGATGCGCTGAGTGTGGACACAGAGGAGGTGGTGTTTAACACGGCCATGAAGTGGTTGGAGCATGATGAGCAGACCAGATCTCAGGAATTCCACAAGGTATCTTGACTTACAGTCTGGTATAAAAACATGAAAATAACAATGCTATACAGTCAACCCTCACTTCCTTGAACATTTACTTCCTCGGATCCCTCACATTCTCAGACAGGTTCCTGGTACCCTCCCCTATATGTTCCATTGTATTTGGACTTAATTCCTCGGATAATCTGCCACCTCAGATATTTTTCCTTGCATTTCCCAATTTGGAGGAAGTGAGGGCCGACTGTACTGGGTATTTCAAAGAGAGCTATACGAGTGAAGCTGTTGCATGATGCATTTTATAAAAACGTGTCTCTGTTGCAACTGTTCCTGCTTTTGTATGGATCGCTATTTTTTCGCTGGAATTTCAGTATTAAATTTAGTTTATTTCCTTCAAAAAGTTGACTTATATCGTAAGAGTTCCTGCATTTTGTCCATCAGACTGTCTCTATAGACTGTAATAGATACACAAGGGTAGGCAACAGTCTATGTAACTCTATTTCGTATTACTCTAGTTGTAGCATGTTCTATGACCACACTTATATCTACATGTACATCTCCAGGTATTGGAACATGTGCGGTTACCCCAGCTGAGTCCTTACTTCATACACGACTGCGTAGAAAACCGACAGGTCATATTTCAATCGCGGAAGTGTCAGGAGCTGGTGGAGGAGGCTAAGACGTTCCATCTACTCACCGACCGGCGCTCGCAGCTGAGGTCGGCACGCACCCGGCCGAGGAAGGCATCAGGTAATAGTAAGTTGGCAGCGCTATACAGTAAGAAGGCTACTGTAGGGCGCAACTCACACGGTAGATGACTTACACTGGGCATCAATAGTTTGCCAAAAGCTGGTAGTTATGGCATGCATTAAAAAGTGAAAATTGAATAAACATAGTGTAGTTAGTGGCTAAAATGACAATTACCGTAAATTCCCGCTTATAACCCGCATCTCGCGTATAGCCCGCACCCCCAAAACAGGAGAATCCTATAACCCGTATCTAGAATTGAAAATTTATATTTAAGTACTGTTTTATAATAATAAAAACCCTCGTATAACCTGCACCCTATATAGGCATGTTTGGTATCAAATGAAAGCTGTGTTTGGTTCGCGTACAACCCGCGGGTAGTACGCGGGAATTTACGGTAAATACTTTTTGGGATCTAACTTAATTTCGCTGTGACTTAGAAGGTTGTACTGTATGTTTCAGGAGTGATGGAGGTGATCATCGCGGTGGGTGGGGAGGACGACAAGGTGGTGTTACGCAGCGTGGAGAGCTTCGACCCGGACACCAACCACTGGAGGACCCTAGCCTGCCTGCCCTTCGCCGTCAGCAAGCACGGCCTCGTCGTCACAGGTCGGTAACACGGCTCTCTTATCAATTTAGCCCTTAAAAACATTTGAATTTATTCGGTATTAAAGTTCATAGTGAAAGATATATGCATGTGATGACTCCACAAGATTGGACAAATCAAACACAAGGAAACATTGCAAATGTGGGCAAGTGCCGTATTAGGAGATTTAAATTACTAGTAGGTGATTTCTTACCGCCACCATTGCAACAAAAACAAAACGGTATGGCTGCACCAACGATTAAAGTAAGAATAGGTAGTTCCTTATGAATATATTCGGCTTTTAAATCCCCAGTTGTTATTCTGACAGGCAGTAACCACTTATACATGGCGGGAGGCGAGTTTCCAGACGGATCGGCCAGTAGGAGTATGTGGCGCTATGATCCCTGCTTCGACAGTTGGCAGGAGATGGCATCCATGAACATGCCGCGATCTGAATTAGGTGAGTATATATTTATTTTCATTTTTATTGAGTATCCTATTAAATCTTCACCCCCACCATTAAAGCTGGCGTATCAGCTAATCGACTTCCCAAACATTTTTTTCAAAATGGATATCATTTTAATGTCAAGGGTTTTGTTATTATTTTAGCTGATATGCAGTGCTCAATGTTAAATATATTTGTCTATAAATGCATGATTTGAGATAGAAAGCAATGTTGCTTATTCACCTCACTGACTATGTGAGCATACCAGGAACTAAGCTAATAGGGTAAGCACTGAGCCATGCAGTATAAACACATAGGGAGTTTTAGTGTCGACCTACAGTAAAAAAATATTGCACTGCATGTGCTCATCTCATAGACTAAGACACTGCCAATCATTTTAAAAGTTAGGGAAGACGTATGGGATAGGATATACAATAGGAATATGATAAGACTAAAAAATTGCCAAAAATTTAGCTGACACACCATCTTTAACATGCGGCATTGCCACTTGTTATTTGACTAGGACAGTAATAGAAAATACTATATGTAGAGTATTTCGAGAGATTGTGAGATATTCCCAGAACCTTGTTCAGGTTATTAGGTCGACAGAGTTACTAATTAATAGACAAGACTTGAGGCAAAAGTGCAGTTCATAGTGTCCAACGTTTCAACCTTTGCAGGTCTTCATCAGGGAATGAATTTTATTTGCAAAGTAGATAGGCCTATCCTAGTGGAGTCAATTGTTGGAGTTGCTTCTTGGAGATACATTCAGTTGACCAATTAAAAGGCACTATGTTGGTAACACATTGATTTACAGGTAAAGCCTGGGTATTTTATAACATGTAATCTGTAGACATATATTTCTGAACAATGAATAAATTATTTGATAAATAATTAATATACATCGACAATTTTTTGGTAAAATTTCTACGAGAAAAAAACCCTTTTTGAGGGTTCCCCGCCTTTTCAGGCAGGGGTAGGATGTAAAGGGAAATAATTATATCACAGTCGATTACGTCTATGGTATAACAAGGTAATATATATGAACACACGGTTCCCAGTGTAAATATATGTAGAGTAGAAAAGACCCTTGGTGAGAATTCTGTACAATTCTTATATACATGTGCAATATCAATTCTAAAGGGACCACAGTACTATTTCACGCGTAGAATAACTTTGTGATATGGCATTTAGGAGCTAAATTTGTTGGTAGACTTGCTTTAGAAGTGTTTTAACTAATCATGTTGGTGGGAGTGTTGTTAACAAAACTGAATGTATATCTTGTAACGACTCAGACGGCCTTTTCAGGTAGACAAACAATAGACAGTCTCTTCAGGTAAACACTCAGTGTAAAATCTGAATGTCATATCCAAATACAAATATCTAAAACAATTAAATTTTGAAACCAATGTTTTCTGACTAATCAGGTCTAGCTACGCTGGATGGCTGCATCTATGCAGTGGGTGGTTGGGAGGGAACAGCTCGCCTCGACTCAGTAGAGAAGTACCATCCAGGAACTAACGCGTGGGCTTTTGTTGCCCCAGTCAAGATGGCTGTCACCAGTCCTGCCGTCGTCTCACACAATGGTCTTCTTTATGTCACAGGTCAGTACATTGTACAACCATACACACAATCTTATTGTAGAATGGGAATAAAAAGAACTTACAGTTTCTTACTTTACGGTGTGAGAATTTAAAGAAACTCACTAAGCTATAGGTAAAATCATTGTTCTTCTGTAACCTTCTGTAATTCATAAATCTATTGTGTTCCTGAAAACGCGAATCAAACTCATCTTCAATTTGATACAAGACATATCTATACAATGTGCAGTTTATACGAGCGGTTTTATTATTGTAGAACAGTACTAGAGTCCCAGGAATTATACAAAAGGTGCGGGTTATAGCTTTTTTTTCAAAGATAGCAAATATTTTCACATTCAAACTAACACACTTGTCCCCCCTGTGTGCTAGGTGGGGCAGTGCTGGAGGACGGAGACGGTATAGACCTGGTGCAGTGCTACAACCCCCGCACCGACCAGTGGACGGAGCTCGCCAACATGATGATCGCACGCTCAGGCTCCGCAGCCTGCATACTCAACGGTCACATCTTCATCATAGGTAACATACGAATATCAACACAATATGAATTTGGTTTCATGATATTATAAAATAAAGAAAACGGGCGGTGAGACTTGAAATGTGTTTGAAGCACTAAATAGGATCTTGATAAGCACCTGTCTTGAGTAAGCACTGGGATAACAGCCCTACTAAATTGAAAGGCGCCTGGCGCGTCATCGTGATGGACCTAAAAGGTGCACAACATAGACAAAAGTGAAATGATAGCACTTTTGCTTTCTCATCTGTCAATGTTATTCCTTCTTATCTATTGTCGATAAATAGGTGGTAGTCATCTCAAGAATGTGTGGACAACAGATGATACTGCTCAAAGTGAGAGTAGATTTTTGGAAATATTACTGGTTTTAAATTTGATTTAAAAAAGAGATTCATTGTTTTTGAAGCTGTTTTGTTACTGTTAACGTCAAGTTAATCATTAAATCAGCGTACCGTATAGTCGCGATATAACACTGGGGTTTAAATGATCACACGGTTTCAAATATGATGGTAATACATGTAGTGATCCCCCCCCCCCCCCAAAAAAAAAAAAATTGCAGCCTTGGCACAATAACGTGACTGTACGGTATTTCATGTAGCTTTGTTGTATTTCTATGGTTATGACCCTCTAAAGGACAGCATAGTGCTTTAATATGTTTTTGGTCGTCATGATGCATGAATGTAGCCCAGGCGAGTAACTCACCACTGCTGCATTCATGCATCATGACACGCAATATTAATTCACAATTCACCTTAACTGTTCCCCTGTAGGTGGTTGGCATGCGTCCACAGAGAACACCAACAAGGTGGAGTGCTATGACCCAGTCGCCAACAAGTGGGGCCTCCGCGCCCCGATGAACGAGCGCCGCTACCGCCCGGGGGTGGCAGTCGTTGACGGGCGCATCTATGTTTGTGGGGGCGAAGAAGGTTGGGACAGGTGAGTGCAATGAAAATAATTTTCCAAAGTTGTAGCTATACTTGTTACAAATGACAATCATAATGAGAGGTGGTCTGGGTTTGGGATGTGGGGTAGGGTGGATACTCTAGCCTGATCGCCAGTGTTGCCGAAAACCTTTTATGCACACAGGCCAATGTGGTCTGTGTAGCGAGATCTTACACAGGCCATCTGTCTTCTATATAGGCCACATAAAACTAGCGGGTATACATTGATGCCACTTAGAGGATTTCATACTAGTTTATATTGATGAATACAGTTGATCTTTTGATGACAACTGTCATAATGTACTGAGAAATGTGTATATCCATTGAATAATGAGTACATGGCTCTAACTTCACTTCTACTAGGTCTATCTGAAAAATTCTTTCACTGCTGGAAAGCTAGGATCATGGTCTGATGGCCTCACATCGGCCATTACGATTCTACATCGGCAAAAGCCGATGTGCCGATGTCATTTCGGCAACACTGGATCGCTGAGGAAATACTGTTATCCCCACGTATAACCCACGGCTTGTGCAAGAATCAACCTACTATTAAAAGTAGCCAAACCATACCACAGGTGTTAGTTATAGGGTTTCCTTAAAGTCTAGCTGCGGATTGTGTAAGGGGTGTGCTTTGTACGCAAGACTTCATGGAAGATGTAAAGAGGAGGGTTTGAATTTGGGATGTAGGGTAGGGGGCATCGCCGGAGACTAATCACTGAGAAAATCAGTAGGCATGACTAGGGTCTACATGTAAACCAATTTTCGATTCGATGTACTAGAATACATAGACAGAGGTCCACAATAATCTGTCTGAACGACAGGTTTCTCCACGAGTGGGACCTTGGGCTGTATCACACGAGGCGGTGCCCAAGGTCCCATGAGTGGAGAAACCAGGAGTTCAGACTGATTGGAGTGGATCTCTGTGTTTATTCCACATAATTATTGATAAATTATATCTAAAAATGACATTTAAGGATTGGTATCATAGCTATTTCTGTGACATCATCATGGAGAAACAGCCCATGGAGAATGAGCATCAGTTTCTCCACGGGGGTGTGGAGAACGGCCATTCCAGTACTTAAGCATAATAACTTTGTTTCTCCACATGGAATACATGTTATTGTATTATATGGCACAATGTTGTACAGTTGTTATACCATACGGTTGTTATACCAGGTACCATGACACGATAGAGGCGTACAACGAGGCGGACGACCAGTGGGATATCATCGGTGAGATGCCCACCAGCCGCAGCTGGCTGAGCTGTGTCGCCATGACCATACGCAAAGACATGGCACCCAAGGAAAAAGTCATCTCATGTATCGTATGACAAAGAAAGAAATCAAGCCGCAACAATTCATGCCAAATGTGATACTTCATTATTCATTAACCCTTTAAGGGCCGCATGGTACTTTAAGGTACTATGCCCTTGGTCGTCATGATGCATGAACGTAGCCCTGGCGAGTAATTCGCCAGTGATGCATTCAAGCATCATGTAGACCCTATATATGCTTCATGCATTGCTGGAGGGTCTGCATGATGCATTAAATTAATTTAAATAATACCTCTCTGGCGAGAAGACTCACTAGGTCTGCATTTATGCACCTTGATGACTAACGGCATAGCATATTAATGCACTCTGCCCTCTGTTCCAATAATTTCATGAATTCATCCAAGAATTTGGACCATGAGGTGTTCCATCTATCATTTCGCATTTTCACCATTACTGTTCATCTCTTCATATATAATTGAATTGTCATCCAGGGAGCTCGGTCTCCATATATATTTCATTGACACTATTAGAATATGGTAATCCAACATGTATTTTTATCGGGGTACTGGTATGTTGAGTCTTAACTTGAAAGGCGATTGAGATTTCTCGAACGGGCACCTCATATGAACCCGGTTTTTGTTATAATGTGAAATTTCACATATACGTACATAATTATGGTTATCGCTCGGAGCAAGTGGCAGCATGTCTGTTGAATATCAGCTAGAATATTGTTAGTGTACCATGACATAGAGGATATCTTTAATGTCTTTGACATCATAATATATTAGAGTAGGCCATAGGCTGATCTCCTCGTCGGGTTGTTGGTCTGAATGCATTGGTAGCCTACGCAAGACCCATCCTATGGTCTAGCTGCTTGAATATGTAAACATAAACGCCAGGGCTGCATTTATGCATCATGCCAACCCTACTAGGTTGATACAGCCTGAGGGTCGGCATGATACTTGAATACATCCCTGCCGAAAATAATACAGGATATTAAAGCACTATGCGGCCCTTAAGTGCTAAGGCTGCTTGGGACAAACAAATAAGCGATCCCTCCCCTTTCGGACCCTTCTTTATTAAACAACAACAGGGAAATCGGGAGCCTACCCAAGAATGCAATTCGTCTGCTCACTCTCCATCCTACTCTCTGCTTTCAACTGTAGAAGACAAGAGACCAAATATCTGCTGGGAGAATGAATTGTCACGACACTACAGAGCCTATTTGCGATAGGCTAAGGCATTCCCGCCATGCAGTATTGTAGGGCAGACGAACGCGGTCTCCACTTTTTTCCCGCGCCAATATCTCCAGCAGCGGAGCTGCTGGTAGACTACAAAAACACAAAGCGTGACGAATTTTTGAGACAATGAACTACCGTAAAACCCCACCTTTAAGACGACCCCGCCTTTAAGACGACCCCCTACTTTGAGAAAAAAATCCGTCTTGTACAAAAAAAACTTTAAAACGGTTTTAACCATTATCCAATGTATAAAAACCCCACCTTTAAGACGACCCCCCAATCTTGCAAGAAAATCCGTCTTGTAGGAAAAATAAATCCCAAATAAAATCCGTCTTAAAGCCGGGGTTTTACGGTATTCGAAAATGAAATTAAAATAACGTTATAAGTGTTATCACGCCGAATACGCTACACGATTCTACATAGTGTTGTGTCGTTGTGTGTAGCACGGCACCAGGTATGGTTAGTGCTTAATGTTATGTCGTCACCACATTGTTGGTGTACTGTATGTGATCCTGGGCGTCCTGTAGGTATGACACATACCGTAAAACCCCGCCTATAAGCCGACCCCGCCTATAAGCCGAAAGTGAGTTTAAGGACAAAAATTCGGCTTATATGGAATCATTATAATATTTGCAAGAACCCCGCCTATAAGCCGAATGTGACTTTTAGGATCTTAGGGACCCCCTAGCCCCCACCCTGACTCTACTAAAGAAGTTATTAAAACAGATTTTGATCCTTTTATTTGTTTGGAATACGATGTGTCATAGGTTAAACATGAATACCTCACGTGAAAAAGATATATAAGGCCTTAAGATTTAGTAAAACTACTGACTTAAGTTAAATACTTTTCTACACTAAAATTTCAAATATCCTTTGACAAAACCCCGCCTATAAGCCGAATGTGAGTTTGAAGGAAATAATTCGGCTTATAGGAAATAAAAACGCCAAATAAAATTCGGCTTATAGGCGGGGTTTTACGGTAGTGTAGCTTTTATGGTGGCCGTTTTACGGTTTAGGGTTGTGAAGTATTAACGCTTAGAGATGTGCACTGCTACCAAGGTTTGCATCGGCAATTGTATCATGACCGCCCCCCCCCCCGCCCCATCATCCGATCTCGCTTTGTAATAAATTGAGAGTTCTATAAATATAAAGCAAAAATATACAAAGTGCCCGCCCCTCCCCAGATGTACACTACCCGATTTACATCAATATTAACCCTTTAAAAGAAAAGACAGGCATAGCCAAAAGTCTAGTTCTATTGATTCATTGTATATCAATAAACTTCAAACCGAGCTGCATTCCTCAGTTTGCTTATTCACAATTCTACAAAACTATTTTAAAGCACCAAAATCAAGCCCAATCCATCTAGCAAGGGGGCTGCCATTTTGAAGCGAGATTTGGCGATAAATGACGTGAAAATGACGTAGGAGAAGACCAGACACGGCCGACCTACACTGGCACCCTGCTGCGTAGCGGACAGGTCAGCAACAGGCACTGGGTGGGCAGCGGACAACACACCATACACACACGGCCACTGCTAAGTGGGTCAGTGTGATCATGGCTTGTATGTGTACCCAAAGTGTAACAGGTCTGCCCCCTGATGGCCATGTCTGACCTTTTCACCTGCAGTATACATGTGCTGCCGTCTTGTAATATCAGGTGAACTAATTAGCCCCTCCCCCTGAATACCTGAGTGTTCACCTGTGACATCCGTGGCCCTGAAATGGCAGCCCCCACTCAGGCACGACAGTTGCATGTTCTTTGCAATGTAACTTGTTAAATGTGCAACCTTTGGATGAATGGCACTCATAGGTTTGTAATATATTCACAGCTGCTTTGAAACAAACTTGGTTGAAAATACAATACTCTTTTCTTTTAAGGTTACCTTATACTTGCCATCATGGCGATTAACTCGCTGAGGCAGCATTGGTGCATCGTGTCGATCCTTTAAGGAGGCATCAACCTGTAGGTTACAGGTCCTGTAGGATTGGCATGCTACTTGAATGCAACACTGGCGAGTTACCTGCCAGGGCTGCATTTATGCAGCATGGCGACAAATACATAGCACATTAACGAAATAAGCCATCCTTAAAGATGATACATGTAACACCCTTAACGTTAACTATTTAGTATTAAGAGTCATTGGTTGCAGTTCCCTCGACTCCAATCACTAAAGCTTGTGCTACTAGTATATATCTTAAGAAGTTAGGGATCGGTATGTTGTATATGGTAATGCTATTGTCTGGACTCAATGTGTGTATATGTTAAGGGAGGGTTCATTATTTATGGCAGGGGGGGGGGGAGCGTTTGGCAAATCGAATACGTCAAAAATAATTGCCCCCCCCCTCGGAATAGGTTGAAAAAAAAAGGCCCCCCCCCCTCGGAATAGGTTGAAAAAAAAGCGCCCTCCCCCCTCAACCTGGATCGTTTTCAACTTTATTACAAAAACAATGTTGGTGTCTACTAATTGTATGTATTTAATCCTGGGTACTTTTTTACCTACAATTTACTACCTTGCAACAAATACATCCATTCGTAAGGTGTTTTAGTGTAAATGTTTCATGATACTCGCTGGTGAGTGATAATAGTCAAACCTCAGACACTCGACTTACATACCGTTGAGTTTAAGGGCCCCAGTGCTTATAAATTGGAAGCTCCCATACCCTCAGTGCTTACATGAGGCCGGCACATTTTTGAAGACTGACAAAACGGTGGGCTTTTCTGAGTGTCAAAAGTGATGCAGTGAGAAATGTGCTCGGAGTTTGAGGAAAATTTTAGAAAATTTTGAAAATATTGACATAATTTGGTAAAATATAACACAGGCTGTTACCAAAATTCACGACATCTCAATGTACTAAATTCGCTACATTTTTAGGAATACCCCTAAAAAAAAAAGGCCCCCCCCCTAAGAATAGGGTAAAAAAAAAGGCCCCCCCCTTTGAATACCCCTAAAAAAATTTGCCCCCCCCCTCAAATGCTCACCCCCCCCCCGGCCATAAATAATGAACCCTCCCTAAAACGATCACAGAAAATAGAAGGTGTGTTTCAGGCAACATGGTCCACATAAATAAGGGTATGTAGGTCAGATTTTTCTTAATGTTGACAGTACCAGGAATGGTTGGTTGGTTAGTTGTTGGGTTGCTTTACGCCCTAGTTAACAGCTATGGTCATTTCAAGGGCGGTGATGGTGATCGAATCTATGAGGTGACTGAAGATAGAAAGCATGTCCCTACACTTTTACTGAGACAATGGTTCTTTTACATCCCACACTACATAGGCACAGTGTGAGATGGACAGGCCTTTGATATGCTGTAAGTCTACCACAGCAGGGGGGAGGTCGCAGCTGTACCAGGAATGAGTTGTGAATCGCCATATTGACTTTTGGGTCATCGGGATGACTCACTGATTCCTCCAGTAGCTAGGAATATTGCGGTATTGTTGGATATTCTTCTTAAAAAGAAGTTTTCTTACGTCAGACAATTAATTAGGCCACTGAAATCAGTGGGAACTTGTTCTTCCTGCCCTAAAATATGCTTAAACTCTAGAAAAATATGAATATTAAATCTAGGTCGGGTTGCCTGAAACATCTTTATTTTGGGCCTTAAGAGGAATGTATGGTGATATGAATATCTGAGGTGGAGTCTCAATGGTTGTTTAGGAACCGTGGATTAAGCTATATCAAGAACATGTTTATGAACAGTTTTAGCGAGCTTCAAGCACTTGACGGCTTAGTAGGTATATGTATACATTGCACATGTAACCTTACCATAATCTGCTGAACGTATGGATATAACAAATGAGCGTTTTTAGGAAAACTGTGATAATTTTGGTGGGATAAAATCCCCTTTACCCCGGTTCAGAATTTAGATTAAAGCATAGGGTCTGCTAAACTGAAAAGCATAATATTGTGGGTGCAGGTAGAACCGATACGTTATAAACTAGTTTACACAATATTGACGGACGATAATCAATAAAATATTAATAATATATCTGCATCGCTTCTGTCTCCTTTATTATTGACCAGTTTCCCTTTAGCTGCGTCATCGACCACCACCCCACAGAGTACCTGACCAGGCCGTCCTGATAACCTGAATGACATTAGGTCCTTGTTTACCGATCATAGTCTCAATAAGGTGACTGCTTTAGGACCTACGTCACAGTGACTACCCTGTGATATAGTAGGGCTTATTACTGAACATGAGGGGGAAGTTAGTCCCACTTTTAATGACAAGATGCAATGGTTGAATTTCACGTGGGCCCACTCGAGGAGTCGACATGTCTCCCCCCCCCCCCCCTGTTCTCTGACGGTTCAACTCCCAGTGATGCTTGATTCTTTGGCAGCCCGTTACATATACGTACAAATAGATAAGGCAGTGTGGTTTTTTTTGGTGGAAAAAAACACGAGAATCGTGTACAGTTTATTGGCGTTCAGTGTCTTGTGACAATTACACATATTAATCAGTTTTAAAACAGTCAATGGTAAATTATGCCCGTTATTTGGAATGTCAAATAACCAATGACTCCAGCAGATGATTTCCATCGTACAGTTGGCACTTCATTATGCCCACAGATTTTCCCTTTTACTTCCGAAATTTAACTTGATTTACATACATATTTATGATTTTGTAATATTTTCCCGCTTGGACAGACTTTCTCTACTCGTGACTCTCTTGGCAACGTTGTCATATTCATATAAAAAAACAAAACAATGCATATAATATTATACACTTAACAGGTGTCGTATGATACCTTCTTCATAGCCAATCATTCGGCTAAGTGACTTCAAATCATGTCAGTCTTTTAAATTATGACCTAGGTGTAGTCCTGTTCAATTACATGTCGATGGAACAGGGCAATCCTCAGGAAATACTTCAGCAGTTGATTTACCCTATCAGGGCCGTATAGAGCTTTAATAATGCATGAATGCAGTCCTAGTGTGTAACTCGCCAGCGCAGCTTTCAAGCATCATGCCGATTCGACTAGAATTAATTCAGTCCCGAATGCAGCCCTGGCGAGTAGACACGCCAGGGCTGCATTCCTGCGTTATGACGAAGGGATAGCCCATTAAAAGGCACTATGCGACCCTTAAAGTTTTGAGCACCCCACCAGTTTCACCAGGTGGGATGCTTTCACCATTTATACCCAGTGTATTAACCTCAATGCCTCATGACCAGACATACCGTAGTTCAGAAATAGACAAAACATAACATGCCTTAGAAATAGCTCAACGTATCAGTTGGGATGTGATCTTTTGGGCCAAAAATGAAAGGTTGGTTTCCAGTAACTTAGTACCCTCCCACTTTTTAGCGTTTTAGAGTTTTAACTCTAGAGTCTTTAATAATTCTTCGATACCGTAAAATCTGGCACGTAGTAAAAATGGACAGAAAACAGGGGGTGGGGCATGTTAACATAAACAGACAGGAATACATAATACTTTAATTCACACTAAACATTGACAAATGGAGGTTGGGTCATATTTGAGTATAATCAATCAACAGACGTAATCAGTATTTATCACAATAGAGAGCAGTACGACCACTTCAGACATCTACACATTATGCTTATATTTACCGTATTTCACGTAGTAAGCGCACATACTGTACCATAGCCATACGGCGTGGGGCGCTCTTAAAGATGGTGTATCAGCTAATAGACTTCCCAAATCTTTTCTTCAAAATGGATATAATTTTAATGTCAAGGGTTTTGTTATTATTTTTTAGCTGATATGCAGTGCTCAATGTTAAATATATTTGTGTATAAATGCATGATTTGAGATAGAAAATAATGTTTCTTATTCACCTCACTGACTCAGTCACTCCCCCAGGTGAGTACAGGGGTAACTAGCCTGGTAGAGAAAGCACTGAGCCATGCAGTACCACAACATAGACAGTTTTAGTGTCGACCTACAGTAAAAGATATTGCACTGCATGTGCTCATCTCATAGACTAAGACACTGTCAATCATTTTAAAAGTTAGGGAAGATGTATGGGATAGGATATACAATAGTAATATGATAAAACTAAAAAATCTCTAAATATTTAGCTGATACACCATCTTTAAATTTGGCAGGGCTGTTTTGCCTGGTGCTTATACAGAAAGGCGCTTATTTGATATCCTATTTTAGTGCCCTACACCCTGGCGTTTATACAAGACCAGCGCTCTATTAATACCAGATGCATTATCACGACGATAGGGTATTATACGTAGTATATGCATATCCCTCTTAAAATTATCCGCAGGTTATTGAGTGTTTGGAAGGGTGAATGAGACATGTTTAAAATCCCTAGTTTAGGTTATTGTTAACCCGTCTCAGGAAATTAAAATTAATTGTGACTCCCAATATAGATTTGTAATGACACGTTAATCTCGATTTATCTGAATGTGTGTTTGTGAGAAAGCCCAAGTCATAGCTAAGCTATTGACAACTACAGGAAAAACACACGTTTATGGAATATATTTCCTATAACAACTAACTACCAGTACATGCAAACCAGCCTGGTTAACATTCTACCAACTCATGTTAATATTACGTTCTACTAACCAGTGAATTTACCAAGAGTCCCATATATGCATTTGTGTTATTTCCGTTGCCAGCCCATTACCTGCTATAAACAGACGTGTGCTTTCTTATACATTTTATATACACGTGCACAGGGGAATAACTCAAATACTTTTATGTCTCAAAATACAGTGCCCAATTGTGATGGTGGTAGTTAATAGTAAAAGATCCCTTATGGCGTGATGGGGATGACATGGTCTTTAACCTAATGATTATCAAATATAAGCGTGATTTACTATGACCGTGCCATGTCATCTATGATACATCTATGTATGGGACATTCATGGAAGAGATCGTTTTATGATTGTTATATCACAGGGTATATATATATATGTACCATCACAAATCGTATATATTTCATGTGTTAACTCTGTAATATCAAGTACCGGTAATACCAGAATTAGCTGCGATCAATCTAGTTTTCCAAATAAAATCGTATTGAATAGAATTACAGCATTCAACGTAATAAGCGCACAGCCCCTAATAAGTGTACCCCCTTTATAGACCGATTTTTAGACGATAGAGAACCTAAAATATGTCAAATTTCCATTAGAAACACGTTTATAATTATTCACTAAGCGCAGTATGCGCTAATTAGGGCGAATACGGTAGGAAGTCTTGACCGTCTGATATCGACCACGGATATTCATGGGTTTTGGTGACTCCTTGCCCAATGGCTCTAACGAAAATCGGAAAATTTGCCAGCAAACTTTCAGTTCATAACTGATTCAGAAAATTAAGTAAACTAAAATAAAAACGTGATGACCAATGGACCAGGATGGGATGAGGGTGACCAAGTTTTGTGACTGCATGTACGATAAATAGTCAATAAAGTATAAGAGTACTGACCATTAGATTATGCCCCAATCGATGATTCATGTACATGTATTGTACTATGTACACAACTATAACATCAGCAAGAAACAGCCAGAAGCATAATAAATTAACCCCTGTACATGTATAATCTAAACCACAGATTCCCACTGTACAAAAATAAAAATATGTATACCGACGTTCCAAGCAACATTGCTCTTAAAACTCAATAACCATTGACTACGCCATTAACGATTAGCTCTTTGCAATGGCGCCATTCATAGTGGAATACCCAGTCTTTCCGCCAACATTCGCCTCAACATCTTCTGCTTTTGGCTCAGCTACACTTTTTTTCTTCTGATATTGATGGTACTTGGTATAACTATAGAGTATCCCGCCACCAAGGTTCATTGAGATCCCAGACACCGTGAAAATATTGATGCTCACACCGCCAAAGGTGAACATGCCGATGGCGGTGGCTACTATAGACTTGAGTGTTCCCACGACGCTGGTGGTGAGGGCAGAGTTGAGGGTTGTACACAGGAACAGGAGGTAGTTGAGAACACTTCCCATGCTGATGGTCAAGATAAAGGAGGCCAGGAACCCAGAGGATGGATTGACGAATCGTTCGATAGCGGGATTAAACTCGCTGGTTGCGACGGAGCAGAGAAGGAGCAGCGGCATAGTGTTGATGGAGTTGAGGTGAAGCGTCTCGAGCGCGGTTAGTTTTCCCTCGGCCACCTTCTGGAGGATCACTAAGTAGAAGGCCTGCGTGAAGACACTGATGCCACCAAAGGTGTACGCGCGCAGGTCGAACGACAAGTCACCATATCCTGTTAGTCAATATACAAACAGTATTAAGTTATAGTTTTTCACTCTTCGTTGAATGGCATAGCAATTTCCTTCAAGACAAAGCTAATATTACTGATCAAAATATAGTATGGTTGATAGGGAATCCTTAATGGTAACTCACTTTAACAAATACCTAGCAGCACCTAACAGAAATGTCTGCTTAAAAGCCACGTGAGACTCTATTTAACAATTACAGTGCCGCATATAACATTGCTTTGATGCATCATCCAAATTTTTCATCATCATGTATGAACGCAGCCACGGTTAGTAACTCGCCAGGGTGGCATTTATGCATAATACCGACCCCACGGTGCTGATACACTCCTGAAGGGTCTTCTTGATGGATGAATGTAGCCCTGGCGAGTAGACCCAGCAGATTTGCACACATGCATTATGATGACAAAGGGCAGAGCATGTTTAAACAGCATGCTGTCCTTACAGGGTTAAGAACTAGAAATGAAACCGAACTCACCTGCAATGAGGCAGCCCACGGTGATGAGTGAGATTGATGAAACAACCCGACACGAGGCGTTTCCCTTCTTCAAGATGACAATGCTCAGAATTAGCGTGACCAACGGCCCACACCGCTTGACGACACCATACATGGGGATATTCATCCCACTTAACGCATGCAGCGCCAGAACAGAGTGCACTGCATAGATCACCGATGGTGTCAGAAAGTTTAGTCCTCGTGCTGGGGTGTAGCGCGGCAAGGCCACTCGGCCTGAAACCCGCAGAGCCTCCAGCACGACAATGGTGAAGGCCATCTGGGCGAACATGAGGAAGAACTGGTGGTTGAAGCCGTAGGTGGTCATGAGGATCTTGTTGATGAAGGACATGGAGGTGGAAGCAGTGCCGTAGATGACCGCCACCAGCATGCCCCGACAGTTTGACCCCTGCGCCTTACTCAGTGCACCGCTCACCGACGAAGACACCATTTTTGTCTTTGAAGGTTTCGTGTCAATCGTATCGGATGACTTCTGGTATTCTCCTTGTGGGACTCTAGTCACAAGGTTTTCCAACCACGGCTTTTTTTCTTTGACGGCGTCATCTTGTGGAGTGTCCCATTTTTCAGCCGCAGACTTCTCCCCGCCCTTATCTGAGGAACCAAGAGAAAGAAGAGTGTGATGTAGGTGAGGACAAAGGAGGATCAAGATACTTTAACCATTTAAAGGTCGCATAATGCATTAAGGTCCTTTCAGCGACGTGCTGTCCTTAAGGGGTTAAGCTAAATACAGATTCAGTGTTATTTTGAAAAGGACGAAGATCTTGTACAGCTATTATACAGCATCACGTATTGGTTACACTCAGCGTATAGATGCCGGTTCTACTTGAAAGGTTGCATATGGTGGTGACTACAAATATCAAGAGAGTTCATTATTCATGTCTTAAACGTACATCAATGCTCTTAAATAGCGAATTCATACATGTTCATCTAAATATGGGTGTCCGGATTAAATTGCACAAAATTTACTAAAGAAATACTTTGACTATTTCAATTTTTCTTTCCTATTCTACATGAAATAAACGGCGTTCTATCATTAAGGTACACAATAGTATTAGGTAAATAAATGGCATGCTTTGACAAAAACAAAAGAAAAACACAAAAAGCTTGTTCTGGCTTTGTCTCAGCGGCCATGCTAACATTAACAATTCCACAATGCCCCGCGTTCAACCAGCTACGAAGCACCTCCTCTTTTTATAGCATGTATTGTTATTCTGTAAGCTGTAAGAGCATTGCTTTCTGCACTATGGCTATATTATAATATAATCAAGACATTCTGGCGATGGGGTGAAAAGCTATGTGTGAATGTAATTAGTTCTCTGACATGTAACTTTCGATATATGCCTAAGGCTCCATCATACTAAGGCCTCAGAGATGTGTGTTTCAACTTTCAGGTATCATGCCACAGACTTTAGGGCTAAGTCTTCCCTTCTTTATTCTTATTTATCCTTAAACCTTTATTCTGACATCAACAGAAGTGCATCACTGTAAATTTTCCGGTCAAAGTTAGGGGTGTTCCTTAGGCGAAAATGTACGGTAAGTGAACAAAACATTGGCAATTTTGACATGTGCTGAAACACACGGTAGTTGTTCTGGCCTTATACCGCCTCCACAGCTATGGGAAAATTCTAGATCGTGCACATTCCAAGGTAGGCGGTTGGGTCAAGCAAAATAGGTTCGCGTTAGCCGATCTTTGGAACTAAAACGAACATAAATCTATTCACATGAGTAATATTTCATCAACTTAATATTTCCTCGCTTTACTGGACACATTCAACTGTACCTTCCAAGTATTTTTTTAAAAACATTTTCGGTGTGAAAGGATTGTTTGTCTTTTTAAAATTAGAAAGATTATTTACTTAACGTAGGTAATAATATATAATGAGGAAATCTTAAATAGACAAAAGATAAGTCATGTTTTTTAACTTTAAGGGCAGGTCATCTGGGTGGTCTGTGTACGGTATACATTATTTACCTATTGTACTCTCCCATATACATCAACTTACCTAGTGAACTCAGACTAAAATAGAAACAAACGTCGTACTTGATTAAAATGTCAAAATTGTATGAAATAATAGTTACCATGTACATCTAAATGTTAGAATAAAACTTCTGCGCCAATATTTCCGATACGGCTACATTACTATTGCGTCCGTTCGCAGGATTTTGCCAATACTACAAACACACTAGCGTTCCGCTGGCGTCCTTTTTACTGTCGCCGGATAGAAATACCCCCAGTGTGTGGCTTTACATACTCAGTGATAAAAGTAAGAAAATTGTCACTTAGAATATATATCGCGCTCACTTTGCTATTCAGTAACTAGTTTTTGTAGTGCCCTTTTTCATTCTGTGGAACAGCCTGCGTCAGGGTCTTTGCTATGCCATCTACAACAAGATAACTATTATAAAATATAGTTTTTTTATGCCGGAAATTTATCAGCTTATATCATATCAACATGATCTCAAAAGTACCGTAGATTGTACAAGATATATGATTTGTCAGTGAGATTAGCTTGGTAAGGAGACCTCAGTTTCTCTCGTAACGGACGTATCGAAATTATTGGCACATTCCCAAGACCTTGACCCAAATGAGCTGTCATGCAGTATTCCATGTACATGTATAAGATAATAATACATGTATGTTGATTATATGATACACAACTCTTTTCGTTTCCCCTATCAAGAAGGATCCATACTGTAGTATGTTATCTATGTGGTATAACCCATTCGATCACATGACACGTCACAACGTGCCAGCGCAATATAGATTGCATCTCTGTTTAAATACAACCCATTAGGAGCGATACAATTTCTAATGATAGGGCGGGGGGCTTGACTACCGGGCGGGGGAAAAGGTATCCGTTTCAGTAGTGGTCGTGTGTGGCAGTGTGTCAGCTGGTATACTGGTACATGTACTGGGTGGTGTGAGCTGGTATAGAGTGGTGTGAGCTGGTATAGCAGTACTGGGTGGTGTGTGCTGGTATACCGGTACTGGGTGGTGTGTGCTAATATACTGGTACTGGGTGGTGTGTGCTGGTATACTGGTACTGGGTGGTGTGAGCTGGTATACCAGTACTGGGTGGTGTGTGCTGGTATAGAGTGGTGTGAGCTGGTATAGCAGTACTGGGTGGTGTGTGCTGGTATACCGGTACTGGGTGGTGTGAGCTGGTATACCGGTACTGGGTGGTGTGAGCTGGTATGGAGTGGTGTGAGCTGGTATAGATAGAGGCCGACAGCTCCATACCTATACATAGTTATTGATCACATTGTTCAGCTGGTTCACCATAGTGTACGGAGGTCGTCACTAGTTTACTTCACTACATACTGAAACGTCCACGTGAGCATGGTCTTTGTGGAAACAATTCCTCTTCTAAAGTAGTGGTGGTGTTGGTTATGGGGGGGGGGGGGGGGCTGGACTCTCTGGGTAGAGTTTGGTGTGTGTGTGTGTTAGGGGGGGGGGGGGGGAGGTTAGGGCGCAGCTTGTTGTCAATGCTGTGTTTGCTCAAACATGTTTCCGATACAATGAACTGTAACTTCAATGCGAGGTATGGCACAGACGTACGGTAGGGCCTAGATAATAAAATGTGTCCCGAATAGAATAGGTAAATAATAGAATTGCAATATAGTGTATTACAGTAGCATCTGTATTGTATTGTAGTGCAGTACCACCTACTAAGTAGATTGATTTTAAACTCTTAAAACTCTAGTGATTCGACCTTCAAAGATATAACATATTAACTTAACCGTGTAAACTTACAGTTAAATATATCAGAATTAGCTCATTGCAGAGCATTAACCTAAAATAAGTCAAACAAGCAAAGGGTCGTGGAATTTTTTATATCCACAATATTACAAATCTACCTGTACCTTTAATACTAATGGACATGCCGTTCTTACCATGTACTCCTGTATCTGCAAGGAAATGGAGCACATACTATATTGTGGCCACATGGGGGGATTTGTAATAAGGCCTAAAAAGAAAGTAACATGGCCAAAAATAAAAAGGGTCGGTGGGTCGATCACTTTTGTAGAAATTTCTTTTTTTAAGTCATATTTTTTGTAGTAAAAATCTCTTTTTTTCAAAAATTAAAAAAATTAGGGTTGGTCGGAATACTGAAACACATCTTTCCTTTTGGGCCTAATACATACAGGTAGCCTAATATCATAGATGTAACATATATGTACAGTAAACGAGTATTATCACGGACATCCATTAGTATTAGACAATAGTTAGTTGATAGGTGAGATTCATGTTTTAAACACAAACCTTCTTGTTCTATATACGTTGATATGTTATTGTTGTTCTCGTTTTCAAAGGGAGTTTCCATGATGATAGTTTTTTGAGCCTCCTAATTCCTATGGCACTGACACTGGCAGAAGTAATACAATGACAATGTGCAATGGCACTGGATGGAGATTTTATATGTGCTAAACATAGGCTTTAACACCTTTATTATGGGCGTAGCCCGGGGTGTAGACACAGCTGCGTAGTTTTCACGCCTTTAGGCATACACGCCACTCAAACAGCAATTGCTACATGTATTAAATGTGCCCCCCCCCCCTTAGCCTTAGGCTTTGTTATTAATATGGCAGCAATTGAAGGCCTATGTTAATGTTCCATTAACATGTATATATTGGGCGAGTTTATTAGTCTATAATACATGTCCACATTTATGGGTTTTTAGGTCGGGGGTGGGGGGAATGTCGCCATTGACAACCTTTACGGCATTGGGAGTCTGCTGCTATAAATATTAAAACTCGGGGCTAAAACGTAGGCCCTACTGTTGCGTTGGAACAAAGAATACTCAGATGGGGTAACTGGTACCTTAGGGCGCATGGACATTTAGGGTGCAGACACTTAGGGTGCAGACAAATGCACATGTCGGGTAATTTGCAAGAACTGTAGGCTACTACTAGTAGCCTAGAGAAGAAAAGAATTTGCTATTTTCATTATGGGGGGACCTACATAGAAACATGTACACTTCATTTTATTTTCAGCGGCTTTCATTCATACTATACATACTCATCATGTACATTATTGTATATTTGTTATCCTCTGTTAAAAGAAAAGAGCATCGTATTTTCGATCAAGTTTGTTTCAAAGCAGCTCTGATCCTTTTACACATCTATGAGTGTCAGTCATCCAAAGGTTGTACATTTCACGAGTTAAATTGAAAAGAACATGCAACTGTGGTGCCTGAGTGGGGGCCGCCATTTCTGGGCCACTCACGTCACAAGTGAACGTTCTGCTGGGCGGCAAGGATAATGTATTCAGAGTGAGGGGCTTGTTAGTTAAATGCTGATAAACAAGACGGCAGCACCTGTATACTGCAGGTGAAAAGGTCAGACACGGTCCATCAGGGGGTGCCATCCGAGTCTCATAGCGCCTTACCCGTACGAATATATCTCCCCACCTTATATCCGTCAGGCACGAATGGCTGGGCTCTAGCAGGCAAATGAGAGCCCCACGTTAAAAACGCAAATCTTGATACCCCTCCAGCAACGTTCAGATAGGAGTGAGGACAGGTACTCAGCCTTATAAATAGGGGCTTTGGGGAGGGGGGAGGTTTAAGTAGCTTTATAATAATTCCTGTGTTCAGTAATTTGATTAGGCGAGGTACGGTTCACATACCCTACAACATCTGGCTTGCCCCCATAATTCTATTATTAGGTGCAGTCTACAACTTGAATAAACCCTGAAATCTGCGTTGACCCCCCCCCCCCCCACCCCCCCCCCCCTGTCCACCACTCCCTGGGTGTGTACAGGGTGAGGGAGGGAGCAGGGGTTATGTGGACGGCACAGTGCCCCAACGCCGCCCGTCACCCCCCCCCCTCCCCACGATCTACATTGGTACTGCCCACTCGCTACATGTATTGAAATTCCTTAGTCATGACCAAAACAACACGCCCCCCCCCCGCCACTCAGGCCGGCCTCACGCCACAAGCCAAAGGGGGAGGGGCTTGATGTTATGGTCCTTTCATACTTCATTTTCATGTCATTTATCGCCAAATCTCCCTACAAAATGGCAGCCCCCTTGGTGTATGGATTGGGCTCGATTTAATTGTTTTAAAATAGTTTTGTATGAATGTGAATGGGCAAACTGAGGAATGTACCTCGTTTTGCAGTTTATTGATACACAATGAATCGATAGAACTAGACTTTTGGCTATGCCAGTCTTTTCTTTTAACAGCCTACTTCTCTTGTAGCGTATAGGGTATTCCTGTCTAGACATTAAGCCTTATGTCGAAGTTATGACATATTCATCTGTCTCTGGCCAACTAATTTCATATGATATTGTGAGATCAATTCATGTAATTTTGCACCATATACAGGTTTACCACAATTGGTCGGGGAAGATTTTTTTTATTATACCTAGCATATGACGTTGCTATTCCTACAACATAGGAGCGGCAGATTAACTATGTGTGTAATACACACTTCTGTATTGCGACATGTGCGATACGGAAAATGGTGCGTAAACAGACAGGGTGGTACGCAAAACAGGGCTATTCGGAAATGTGTGTTTCAGGATGTCTATCGTAATTTCTATCGCAATTTCTATCGTAATCTATTGTTATCTTCCCAATATCATATGCTAGGTATAACAAAACAAAAAAAGAACTCGTAAAGATACAACTGGATGTACGACGACGAGTTTGGGGGTCCGTATCGCACGGTGCGCAATCGTGCTGCTCACTCATGCGCACCGTGCAATACGGACCCCCAAACTCGTCGTCGTACATCTAGTTGTATCTTTACTCGTTCATTTTTATGTTAGTATCTCAATGAGGTTGAGGACCTAATAAAAATTCAAAAAAAGAAAGAAAAAATAGGTCACCCTGCGCCGCTCCACATACCTATTCATAGATCGTTGTAATATAACTACGGCCTCGCACCAAATATGTGAGCTGTTTACAGTTACAGTACTGTTAACAATTTGATCTAAGGTCTCAGACTCAGTATAATACAGTTACAGTAGGCCTACACTGTTGCCAGTACACTACTTAGAGATGGGCATCCAAATATTTAATTTTGTGCAAGCTTATCAGAAATCATACCACATGAAAGCTGGAATCTTTGCCAACAGAATGTACTTTAAATAAATAAAATGTAGTAAGTAGAAGCAAAGCTATGAATTTTTGAAATAGAAAAGTTAGGAGTAATTTTCTGCCATCACTTTCTTGCCCTTATCAGCAGAGTGCGGGTAAATTAGGTCAATCCACAGCCCACTGACTACACATACTGAATGGGGCATTTTTTACCTTCCCATTCATTATTTTTGAACAAATAATGATACAGAGAAGCCAGTCACATCAGTTTATAGCAAACAGTTGGGTGGTTCTGTGGATATATTTTTATGGTGATTTGACAATGGAAAGTTTATCATATCTTGATGGAAAGTCAAAATTTCTTGCCGCAGAGTAAAATCAGCAGAGCCAAATTTTTCCAATTTAATGCAAAACATGCCCTCACTCTATGGCTTGGAGCTCCTTCGAGCTAATAGATAAGTGAAAACTAATTGTAGATTCTTAGAGAGGACAAAATTGTGGACATTTTGATGGGGGTTTAAGGGAGTAAGAGAATTTTTTTCAATTTAAGAAATTGCTTTAAAAATTTGAAATAGGGGGGGCGGGAGTCAAAATTTTCAGAATTTTTTTATTTACCATAATTAGTAAAGTTAACATTTTTAGTGTCACATAGTGGCTTCATGAGTGTCATTTAGTAAAGGATTGAGGAAATTACAACTGTTAATGAAAACTAAGGTTGAGTCAGAACCTCAGAATTTTTCTATAAATCACCCTTATGTTTGCCAGCTTATTGAAAAAAGTGTGTACCCTACAGAGACATCATTGACATATTCAGAATCCCTGACCTCTTTTGCATAACATACTAAAATTTAATTATATTACATGGAGGGAATGTCCCAGAAACAGCATTTTGAAGGTGGCCCATTTACTATGGTGACAGATATGCAGGCGCTGTGTGAGGCCAGGCTGTGCCCATCTCTACACTACTCACTAGCCTAGACCTATACCTTAAATAGTATAGGCTTATTTATAGATCTAGAGTTAGTTAGTACCGGGTAGGCCTATAGAGCTCTTTCAGTGCATGTGTATTCAGGGACCGCAGCGCCATGTTGAATATACACTGCCACTGTCACTCACTGCATTACACTAAGCCAGCCTGACATGGCCCTGTGTTTGTGCTCATATTGTGAAAACCATCCATGCTACCCTCTAATAATACATATGTCTAGAAAGGGTAGACATCAGGGATCATATACATATTATATATTTAATTTATGTTGTATGTATATTGACAATGAGAGCTTATTTTCTTAAGATGATGGCAAAAAAGCTAGGCACTGGGTGCGTGGCTATTTCAGTTGGCACACCCCAATCTTCTGACTTTCACCTAAGGTTTCCACTATTTATCCACAGTCAATTTTTATGAATAAGAGTTCTACATGATCGCTTGGTATTCTTCTACAATGCTGTGTAATTGCTTTATAATGGCCTTAATGGTTCGGGTGTAATTCAGTGAAAAGTGAAACTGAATATTCTCAAAATACGGCCATGGCTTGCCTGCACTGCGTTGCTCATGTACGGCCCATTCTCCTACTTCTACACCATATTTCCATTTATTATTTCCAGTCAATATGTCTCAATCTTAGTTCCCCATGATCCCAACCATCTCTAGTATATTGCCATCTAATATAAACTCAATAGACCCCCCAGTTCTAGAGAAAACTGGGATTCACTGGAGTGTGGTAGATCGGCACAGTGCATTCTCTATGGTGGCTTGAGTGAGAGGATATTCAACACCTCTCTGCGGGTAGAAGTGACGTCACGTGAAAGAGCTCTATAGATAGTAGTATACTACAATTTATACATAATAATACTGGAAGTGGAACATTCTGTGGTGGGTGTGTTTACAGCTTTTGGAGAGAATTGGGAGAAGTAGCATATTTAAAAGTAGGTCTACACTGTAAACTACAGAGTTTTATTATGATTAAGAGGGTGTGGCTCGGATTGCGTTGAAATGAAGCCAACCGAAACGTTGCCATGCTAACAGCCAAACCACTCCTCCACTCTTCTCATTCTCAAGTCAGTCGGTGACTGGGTCGAGGAACAGGAACAGCTAGTAACCGTATCAGTAAATGTCCTAAACTTCACGATTTAGGCCAAGTTTAGCAATTAGATAAATGTCTAAACTTACGTGGTGCCATAGAGCTGCTTTTAATTGATTGTTATGTTTTGTCTTCTTCCTAAATTTGGTGAAATAGATGAGATCCCAACACGTCACCTAGCAAATCGAGCAAAGCTTGCCTGAAGACTGCGGAAGTTGCTTTCGGACCTCCTCCACACTGGTCAGGGAGAGCGGTAGTACATCCGGTTTACAATTTCGCGGGAGCTTCAGAAGTGAGGAATCAAAATAATGCCTGAAATGACACCTCTGCCTCATGAATATATGAAATAGGTTAGTGACAACACTCAAAACAAATGTTAGGAGCGTGTATGTACTGTTTGTGGAACTGTAGGCTACAAGCCTAAGAGAAGTCAAACCTGAAAGGTTTAAACCATAGAAATAATACCCAACGCACCTGCTAAGCTCAGCCTAAGCCTAAGGGAGTGTTCATTTATTAATTACAGGGGGGGGGGTGGTGAGATTTCACGCAGAGGGGTGATTTTTTTTTATGCCCCCCCCCTCGAGAGCGCGTGGAACGTTTCGCGGCCCCGCTCGCCGAAGGCGGTGAAAAATTCCCCCCCCCCCCCCTTTGAACTATAGTAATGCGCAGGCTTTTTTGCTAAAAAGGGGCTTAATTTTTTTACGCCCCCCCCCCCTCAAGAGGGGTCAGAATTTTTTACGCCCCCCCCCTCAGGAGGGGTCGGAAATTTTTACGTCCCCCCCCCCCCCCCAACCCCCCCCCCCCTGTAAATAATAAATGAACACTCCCTAAGGCCAGTATAAGGGCTATAAAATTATAGTAAGGGATAATTGAGCTTTCAACCTCGGCGTCAGAGGCCTTGCCACACAGCTAAGTAAGGGAGTGCTCATTTTTTAACAACGGGGGGGGGGGGGTTGGGGTGTGAGATTCTGCGCGAAGCGCGCAATTTTTTCAGCCCCCCCCCCCGCCTAGAGGGGTCGAAATTTTTTACCCCCCACCGGCAAGCCGAAAATCGTGTGCGTTCGCGCCCCTTTGTAGCATAGTAACGCGCTCAAAACAGGTTGAAATTTTTGACCCTCCCCAAGAGGGGTCCAAATTTCCCCCCCCCGGTCAAGGGGTCCAAATTGTTTACCTCCCCCCCCCCAATCCAACCCCCCCCCCCCCCCCCTGTTGTTAAAAAATGAGCACTCCCTATGTTAAAAAATGAGCACTCCCTAAGGGAGTGCTCATTTTTTAACAACAGGGGGGGGTGGTGGATTTGGGGGGGGGGGTAAAAAATTTGGACCCCTTGACCGGGGGGGGGGGTAAAAAATTCAGACCCCTCTTGGGGGGGGGGCAAAAAATTCAACCTGTTTTGAGGGGAAAAGCCCGCGAGTTACTATGCTACAAAGGGGCGCGAACGCGCGCGATTTTCGGCCTGCCGGGGGGGGGGTAAAAAATTTCGACCCCTCTAGGGGGGGGGGTGAAAAAAATTCACGCGCTCCGCGCGAAATCTCACCACCCCCCCCCTGTTGTTAAAAAATGAGCACTCCCTAAGGGAGTGAGAGTTTTTCCATGGTAGTCCTTTGAAAATGGCTAGAATTGAGTTTTTTCTTACCAGAGCAGACACCCCGCCCCGACTGAGCGAGCCAGAACTCGGAAACTATTTGGAATTTTGATAAGAAATTTTTGGGGGACAATAATATCTTTTCCGATTTTGGTTGAGTTGACGTGGAATCAAGCACTTGCTATCCTTCGAAAAGAGAAGGGGACGTGCCCCGGTAGCGGTTTTCTCCCTCATAGATGCGATCATTCATTTCATAGATTTAATCATCCATAGATGCGTTCACTGCTGTATTATCATAGTGTATTGGGCAAGCAGCATATAAATATCTGTCCTACCAGTGCGAGGCAGACTTACTACCACTGTGACTCCTGGCCAACTTGAGTTATGTCCCGTCAGGTACTAGATGTACATCTGGACGTTGAACAAATCAATCAATCAAGTCACAACTCACAAGTCACATACTTATACTAGATCTAGTTAGTGGTCAATGCTCTAGTGACTATATCATTGAATATCGCTGAAAATAGGTGATTAATTTTTTACCTACTGTCACAACTCAAGAGATGGTGATATCCCTTTCCACCATACCGTGATCCTCCTATCCATAGTCCAGTACCATGGGCATGGACCTCAATATATTTAGATACATGCTAGTGCTAGTAGATCTACCAAGTAGCCTAACGGTATATACATTAAATACGGATGAAATTTAAGGCCGCTTAAAAAAAATTATCAGCTTTACGGATACTTTTCTGAAAAAAGTGGTGAGGGCGGGAGGCTTTTTATTTTTATTTTTATTTTGTTTTTAGTTGACGAGGGAGGCCCTTTTTTATTTTTATTTACTCAATATTGTTTCTAATGTACTATTTCTATATGTTACCATACAGAAATTCAATTATTAACTATGTAATTGATATGCCCAAGTTGAAGACATAGGAATAAGGAACAATATGCAACTTACGTTTCTACACCAAATAATAGCTGAGATATGAAGTTCTTTTTTTTTTGAGGGGGCACTTTTTTTGGTGATGCGGATTCATTTTGAGAAAAAATGGAATAAAAAGCAGTGATGCGGCCCCTTCTAAGTGATGCGGGTGGTGTCTGTAAAGCTGATAATTTGTTTTAAGTGGCCTAAGTTGTACGTTTTTATTTACTCTTACAGGTTAGTGAAAATATTTAGAGCTACTGAAGAATTTCAATCATGAATTTTGGAGGCAGCGAGCAAGCATTTTTGAGTAGATGGCAGCAGCTTCAGATCCGGGAGAAGACTGAAGATTCGGCCGGCGCGAGATGTGACATACTCCGCAGTCTCACAGCTCAGCTACAGTATGCCAGAGCTGCACAATTGTGAGTACAGTTATATAGGCACATTTCTAGTACAGTTACCTTAAAACCCTAATGTCGCATATATATGAGCCACACCGGGAATTTGGGAGCCCCTGTGACCCGCACCTAGGGTCTGATTACTGCTACTGTATAGTCCTGTACCATACTTTAAAAAAAAACACTCATATATTATGATAGCCCGCACCCCGACTTTAGGTACATCCTATAACCTGCACCTGGGGTCTGATTATTGCTACCGTAAATTCTCGCATACAAGCCTGACTTGCATATGAGCTGACCCGCAGTGTTGCCGAAAACTTTTCAAGTACACAGGCCATTGTGGCCTGTGTCGCGAGATCTTACACAGGCCATTTGCCTTCTACAGAGGCCACATCAAGCCAAATATATTCAGGTCATATAGCGTATTTCATACTATCTTATATTATTTAATACGAATTGCAATGCTTCTTTAATAATGCTGCTGTAGTGGTTCGGAATCTCAGAAAGAGAACAAGAACGTCAGTTTCCAAGTGCGAAGTAGAAAGCGTGGTTTATTCAACGTATCCCTATTACAATTGAATCTAGTCTTAACCCGAAGGGTAAGACGAAGCAGTCCTGGTTCAATCTAGCGATTGGGGTAGGGTAATGCGGGGAGTCAGCCGGGCCTGCACTGACTGGCGACTATACGAGGAGGGGAGGTTTATATACCCCCTTTGGATGTGAAATGAACATGGTCACGTGTCGGTTGGCTCCCGCCTGAAACGTGGTGCGCAGTACCCGAGAGAGGACAGTCGCCCCCTCTGGGATACCGCCCACACTAACGCCAGGCGGGAACAACCCGAACTTAATCCTCCTCGGTCACCTGGATATAAATGATTACCGTAGTAAACCCCTACACTACCCCCCCTAGACAACACTAGGTGTGGTAAAAACCTGAGTAGTAGACTCATAATAAAATAGTTTGACAACCAGAAGTAGTTTGTCTATACACTATACACAAAGGGTTTTACTACCATTAGTCATATGTAATATATGTTGAACAATATTAATGGAATTAAGGCATTACACTGTCATAGAAACCTTATGATATGACCTTTACGTTAAGTAGTACCCGAAGTAGTTACTAACAGATTGTAACTATCTTCTGATAGGAAATACATATATAGTCCTGATAAGGACCTTTACAAATATAATCGGCAAGTGTACCAATTCCGAAGAATTATTACCAGTCCTAAAAAGGACTCACAAGCCTAAAAAAAAAATAATTACATAGGGATACATGATAACTTTTCTTCGCACCAGAATCAAATTTTCATCACCTCCGTTTTCCATAACAAAATATATATACAACTAGATATACATACTCTTATTTACACCCACCCGAAGTGGTTAACGTTTGAACACAGTCATGGTTTATACAGATCTTTGGTATTATCCTGAGTATCATAAACTATCGTAGTGTATCAGCACCATAAATATATATTAGTAACATGGACGAGAATGTACGTTTTAATAAATAATCTGGAACTGCAGCGGTGTACTGCAGAACCTCACAAAAAGTGCTATGTTGACTTTATAAGAAGTCGGATACTGGGCTGATCTCCGGATCTGCTTCGGGACGAGTACGCGAGGTGCTCTCCTCTTCATCTTGGACGACTGAGTGAGTTGCTCTCCTCTTCATCTTGGACGACTGAGTGAGGTGCTCTCCTCTTCATCTTGGACGACTGAGTGAGGTGCTCTCCTCTTCGGGTCTACCAGCAAATGGTAGACTCATGTAGGTGCGATGTATGTTAAAACGTTTACATATGTGGAAATATTATTAACACTTGGTATGGATATTATTACCTCAGAACCTAAAGGTTCTTTTAATATGAAGGGATAGTCCCTTCATATTCACCTTCAGCTTCCGTAGCCGAAGAGTTCCTGAAACAACTACAGCTGTATTCAGTTATCCCGAAGGAGCTTCGTTTCAGCCTTCGGGTACCTCCTTCTTCTGGATGGCATCTTTCAGCTGATCCATGCTCCCATCCCAGTCCGAGAATTTCATCCCGAGGCAAATTTTAAATTTGGCCTTCATCTCCCGGATTTCTTCCTGGAGCTCCTTACACTCCTCTCGGACTGTAGCTTCCAGCACAGCGGCTTTGTCACGCTGTGCTTCCAAGAACCTGGTCTTGGTAACCACCTCATCGGCAGTGTCCTTCTGAAGGCTCTCCTTTTCCTTCCGGTGACACTTCCTCACCCCTTCTATGAAGTGTTGTACCACCCTCTTGTGGTAATCCTCAGCCATCACCCGCTGTTCCTTCTGGAAGTCATCCAGAATCTCCTGTCCTATCTGATTGGACAGCGGAGCATCCTTAGGAAAGTAGGATGCTATCGGCGTTACATTAAGAGTGGCCGCAGGCTTCTCCTTCTTGGGTTTGACCTCCTGTGTTTTAACAGGAGGATCCATGGTTGGTTTCCCAACCTCAGTCGGCTTCCCTGGTGGTGGAGCCGGCTTCTGGGGTGGTATCGCCGGAGCTGGTACTGGACCTTTTGGTGGCGGAGGAGGAGGTCTCATAGCCTCCCCATCCGGCCCAGTGATCCGGTGAGCAGGCTTAAATGCCTTGTGTGATGGCGGCTGTTGTTGGTGCCGCGAAGCATCCCTACTGGCATGCTTTAACACCTGCTGGTGTATTCCTGTAGGAGCGGATGGTTCCGTCCGTCCCGAAGCAGATGAAGGTCTGCTTGTCGGGCCTCCTCGGTAACCGGCGTCGGGTAGGACACCTCCCTGGGCAGACGAGGTGGACGCCACATGTCGCACCAAGTCGTACCAGGTCCGGGAGGGTTCCTCCCCAGGACTCCTGCGTCCCCGTCGGGCCAGTTCCCTATCAACCTCCCTCTGGCGAGAGAGTTCATTCTCACGCCTTCGGGTGTCCTGGGGGGTCTGGCCGAGCGTCTGGGACTCCTGTCCAGGCGCCAAGTCCATCTCCGGATAGTCAGTATGTCTATCCGCAGATGCCTCATAGCTACGACCACTATGAGAGGACTCCGTGTAATAACGGGAGTCAATCTCCTCAAGGCTGAGGGTCCCTCCTCTTCTTACGTGAGTAGCCGGGCTGGTGGACCGAGACCGTCCCCGATCACCTTTCGGCTGCTCCCCCCGACCCCGGTAGTAGTCCCTCGGGTCGGGTTCTCTCCCACCTCTCCCCCGGCCTCGATTGGCAGACCGACGGAACATCTCGGGTGGGTATTGGTCCGGATCCAAATCAAACTTCCGTGAACCCGGGACCTTCGCAAACCTAGCTACTGTGAGCTTTGATTTGCTTTCTGCCACCTCGCAGAAATACGCCTTAGAAGAATTAAGGCTCTTCGGATCCTTCTTCAGGACATCTCTGAACGCGTCTATTACGCGTTCATGCAGGGCCATCACCTTGGCTCTGGCCTCACCACCTCCAATATTATGGAGTATGGTCATGTGTTTTATCAATCGTCCACGCCTAGGATGCAGGTGACCCGAACAGGTAGTAGTACCTGCCCCCTCCGGATCGCACTGGTACACCATATAGTGATGGGTGTGGTTTTCCACTAAGTGGCGTAGGTACCTCGCCTTAGTGGCGAAGGACACCTGTAATTCCAGAGATGACTGGCATTTCTGGAATGGACACTGAAGGTGGTCCCTGTCCCAATGTCGGACAGCCCAGCGGATCTTTGCCTTCTGATCCCTGGTATAATAGGTCTCTGGGAAGAAATCTATTTTCTTAAGCCAGTCCTCGTAGAACTCGCTCACGAGAGGATCCCTTTGGGTCGCTCTGCACCAATCCTCATCGTCGGATTTCCCATTTAAGTTGATTACGGGCGGGATGGAGAAACGCCCCGTTCCTTTTGCGCATTCCCCCCAGTAGGAGGGAATGAATCCCTGAAATCCACCTCTGGCGTTATTCCAGATGTGTTTTTCCAGGGCAGTACCCGACTCGCTCCCCGAGCTGGCGTCGGACTGATGTCCAGCAGCCACCTTCGGGTCGGGTGTCGGGTCGGTTTGGGTGACTGTGGTCACTGGGTCCTTCGTCTCGGAAGGAGATTTTGGAGCCGCAATGTCCATATCGTCCTCCCCTGTAGCAGACTTCCCTTGGGAAGTACTGCTCGTATCAGATTTATCCGATACTGACCCATCGGTCACAATCCGCTGGGCGTCTGGTACTCTCTTTAACCGGGCTGCCTCATTCCTCAAGGCTTGGCGACCCCGAGGCTGGACAAAAGGGGATTCACCTTTTGTAACTACCACAGTCCGGATATCCTGACCATGGGGACTGCTAGTGCGCGTTGCAGGGTCACCCCTTCGGATGTCCCTGCTGGCTTTAGCTGCAGCCTTCTCCTCTGCCTGAGTCAAACTCTTAGTCCGAGTCTTGACCATTTCCTCCACCGTCTCGATGATGGCCTCGTGACGGCTGAGGTCCTTCTCCGCCATGATTGTTTTCATGCGGTTATAGTCTATCTGATAGACCTCGTAGGATAAGTTGGACCGTATTAAGTCCCTATATCCTTCAACCGATCTCGGTTCCAACATCCCTACCGGGTTGTATCTGCGGTAGCAACCTACCGCGAGGGTAGTGGCGCCGAATGCCCCACATGAAGTGTCATCAGAGATGGGTGTCATCCGAGGCACACACATCCCGACGTCAGCCATCTCGGCGTCAAACAAGCCCTTCCGAAGTGCTTTACACACTCGGAGGCCTTGCTGTAGATTTTCCCAGGTGGCGAACCACTCTGGGGGCATGATGCGGAGAGCTCCCGCATCAATAAATTCCTGCAACATATCCACTATGTCGTTAGGGATAGGTCTCGCTAGGCCTATCTCCGTGGCGCACATCACGTCTGGATGGAGATTCATCTCCCTTCCATCGTAACAACTTTTATCAGTTGTCTTCACCAGGCTAGCTGGCTTCTCATCCTTCGGGTGGTTATCCGGGTCGATGTTCGGATTACCACACCTATCCCACGTATCCTTCAGATGTTGGGCCTCCTCCTGCTCTATTTTCAGAGCAAGAAGACGATCTTTTTCATGAAGATTCCTTCGTTCAGCCTCAGTGAGGGCTGATTCAGACGTGGATACATCCATGTCTTCCTCTCCGAGGAGCTGCTCCTCGGAGAGAGTAACAGGGCTGGCGGCACCAACCCTGTCTTCGTGGGGCAAATCGGCCATGTTGTGTGGCCGTTCCCCTCCGCCCAACTCGAGCTGCCGTGAGGCCATGCTGGGTTGGGCGCTCTTATTTATACTAAATAAGAGTCCTAACTATTACTACAGGTCTTTGTGGAGGACCTGTTCTCCTTTTGAAACGTATTCACCTACTTTTGACGCTTGAATTCGGTTCTTATTAGATCCTCCTCGTTGGCCAGCACGCGGTGCCGGCGAAGATTCGAAATCTAATGAACCAAAACGACCTCTTTGCGCAGAGGTCACGCGCATCCACGCGCGTCTCGGGCCCTCCGCGAGACTGCCCTAACTAGGTCACTCATTGACCCAGTTCTTTTCCCGCGCCCTCAGGGCGCCGGTGCTTTTTATTATAAACAGGTGCTTCGGGTAGTAGCCGAACCATTCGCAACCAACAGCTCTGCTGGAGTATTAGTGAGGTTTTTATGGGAAGCATGCCCGCAAACCTACCGGATTATCCGCTCACCACCCACTGGTACCCTGCTGGGGGGTTTACACGCTCCATACCCGGTCACTCGTGTATATTCCAACATTTAACAGATGACAACACAAAACAATTTCTCGGAAAAAGAGGAAATAAATTTATAATTTTTCCCGCCAGGAATTTCTTCCCTCCCTCTCCTAACATAGTACAGGACAACACACTCGTTGTGTACTAGCTTAGGTTACCGCAGCCCTTTCTATCAGGCGGGGACTGCGTCGGGTACCTCCCATGGGTATTTTCTTTGACCTAGCTCCCGAAGGCGCCTTTTCAGAGGCAGGGTTAGCCGTCCCCTTTCTCTTCCGCCTAGGTTTGCTTACAGCTAGCGAGACTTTTTCCTTCTTCTGCACCTTCGGATCACTGCCCCCCAACTTCCTAGGCCTTCCTCGGCCACGTTTCGGGGTTATTTGATCCATTCTCCTGTTCTTTACTTCTTGGAGTAATTCATCTACTCCTAACCCATACGTTTCTGTGGTCAGATCCCTCCCCTTCCAGGGACGGAGCCGAGCCACGTTGGATTTATAGATCCGCCCAATTAAGGATCTAATCATGACAGTACAGTCACTTACTACTCTAGTCACTACAAATGGACCATCCCAGTTGCTTGCTAACTTTAAATTGGATAGAGGTTCGTGTAGTCTTACTACTTGATCCCCTACCTTGAACCGACGGACTTTTAGTCCATGGTCATAACCAGTCTTCTGCCATTTCGCATTCTTTTGTAACTCTGTTCTAACAAGTTCGTATGCGAATTTGAACTGGTCTCTTAGTGATTCCACAAACATCACGTGACAGGGTGCGTCCGGATTCAACCCGACCACTCCAAAAACAAGATCGGCTGGCATGATCATGTCTTCCCCAAACACTAATAAGTTTGGGGTGCAATTGGTGCTTTTATGAACAGTGCTGTTGTATGCATGGCATACATATTCACATTGTTCATCCCAATCAGTCATACTCTCATTCACCAAGGGTTTCAGAACCTGAATCAGCGTTCTGTTGAACCTTTCCACCATCCCATCACTCTGGGGTCGGTAAGGATTGGTTCGGGTCTTACAGATGGCTAACCCATGGCACATTTCCTGCCATAGATCCGACTCAAATTCCCGGCCTTGGTCACTATGCATCATCAGAGGCACTCCTAGGTGTAATACCCAACCTTTCACAAAGGCCTTCGCACAGGTCGCTGCTTTGTGATCGGGTAAGGGGAACACCCGCGTATACTTAGTATAGTAGTCAGTGACTACCATCATACACGTGTTACCATCAGGGGTTGTTTTAAAACCACTGATGATGTCGATTGCTATTCTCGCAAACCTAACTCCGAACAGTTCCTGGGACAAGGGCATTTTACCCATCCCAGGGCCGGGTTTATTTTTACAGCAATCGGGACACGTGGCGATCCAACGTAATAAGTCCGTGCTCATTCCTGGCCAGTAGTATCTTCGGGACAGTCGTTCTAATGAACGTTTCTTCCCAAAGTGACCACTGGTCATATGACCGTGACAATAATACATTAAATCCCTCCTCATACCGGAGGGGATCACCACCTGTCTGATCCTTCTTCCCGAAGGATTGATCTTCCATCTATATAGAACACCTTCGGATACTTCAAGCTCTGTCCATTGGGCTAAAAATCTCCTCATCTCTCTATTTTCTAGCGAGATTTCAGGTCGAACAGGTTTGATCCCTTTAGGAATCAACCCGAGCAACCTCCCCACGTTCGGGTCCTTCTCCTGGAACCTTCTGATAGTCTCCATAGACCATTGGAGGATACCAGTTCCCCTGGATTCCAGTGGCAACCGGACTCCAGCTAGGACCGCCCCGTGGGCTCCACAATCATCACATTTCCCATTTCCACAACTCCTGATGGGTCGGCGGGATAGTGCATCAGCATTTACATGCTTCACACCGGGTCGGTGTTGGATCTGCTTCTGTTCCAACCCGAACTCTGATAAGTGTGCTAACCACCGACCTATCATGCCTTCAGCATCCTTAAAATTAAGTAACCACCTCAAGGAGGAATGGTCAGTCCTCAGCGTGAAATCTGAGCCCCACAAAAAATGTTTATATTTCTTTGTGTAAACAATCACTGCCAATAGTTCCCTCTTGGTGGTACAGTAATTCCTCTGTGACTTGTTCATGGTGTTGCTAGCAAAAGCAATGGGAACCTCCTTTCCGTCTTGGACCTGACTCAAAGCAGCTCCAATGCTCTCATTGCTGGCATCAGTATCCAGGATGAAATGACCGGCGGCTGTCGGATATTTCAACACTGGTGTTTCAACAAAGAGTCTTTTGATGGATTCAAAAGACTCGTCTTGCTCTTTTCCCCATGGAAAAACTTCCTTACGCCTACCAGGTGTCCAATGAGACAGTGACTGGATAGGATAGCTCACCTGGGCATAGCCTGGTAAGAAATCTCGATAATACGAGCAGAACCCGAGGAATGAACGGACATCCTTGGGACACCTGGGTTTTTCCCACTCCGTCACACTTCGGATCTTCTCCGGGTCTGCTTTCACCCCCTGTGTGGAAATGATTCTTCCCAGATAATTAATATCTTTCTTAAACAACTGACATTTCTTAGGTTTTAATTTCAACCCATTACTCATTATCCTCTGGAGGACTTCTTCCAGGTTGTCTAGACAACCTTGGAATGTTTTTCCGAAGATAATGACGTCATCTAGATAAACTAGACATTTCTTCCATAGTAGATCGCTCAGTAATGTCTCCATCATGGCCTCGAAGGTGGCTGGCGCATTGCACAACCCGAAGGGCATGACGTTGTACTGGAACAATCCTACATGGCTCGAGAAGGCCGTCTTCTCCATGTCGGCAGGCTTCATTCCGACCTGCCAGTACCCAGACTGTAAGTCTATGGTACAGTACCATTCATTCCCTCCTAGGGAGTCAATGGTTTCATCAATCCTCGGTAGAGGATATGAGTTCTTCTTTGTCATCCCATTCAGTTTCCTGTAGTCAATACAGAACCGTATGATCCCATCTTTTTTTGTGACCATACAGACTGGACTGCTCCAGGGGCTGGAACTGGGTACAATAACATGATCCTTAATCATCTTATTGATCTCAGTTTCTGCTACCTCCTTCTTCTTCAGAGGTAGCCTACGGTAAGGAATTTTAAAGGGGGAACTTTCCCCCACGTCAATTCCGTGTAGGACTTTATCAGTTCGTCCTAAGGGTTCTCCGGGGAACGCGAAGGCCCTTCGGCAACGTTTTAACATTACCCGAAGGTCCCTCTGCTCCTTCGGATCTAGTTCCGAAGCATCTAGAATTAGCTTTTCTAATTCCTCTTCGATTACGGCCGTACCTGGCGGCTCTTCGGATGGCAACCCCAGAAGGCTGCTGGTGACCGCCTCCGCGAGTACCACACTGCCTACTTTAGCGCCTTTCTGGAGATATACCATATGAACACCAGGATTGGAAATGGGGACAAGGGTCCATTGGGCATTTCCCACCAACGTATCAGCAGATTCCAACCCGAGGGATTGGAGATAAGCTACGTCGGGTTCCATGACCCCGGCCCTTCCTCTTAGTTCAGAGGAAGCGCTTATTAACACATCACATGTGGTTCCCGGTGGAAGTTTCACCGTCTGTGCGACACTTGCTACACTACTGATAACTCTCAGCACACATTGTGCTTTGATATTATAGGGACTCTGTATGGACAATTCACCTGTCTTCGGGTTCAACATCATCCCGAACAGGTCGGCAAAGTCCATCCCTATAATGCCATCATCCTCGATCTCAGCAATGGTTGGGGAGAATACAAACTCCTTCCCCACCACCGAGATACACAGGAAAGTACGTCCAAACGTCCGCAATCTGCTACCGTCGGCTGTGCACGCATTTACCCTCATTTTAAGGTCATCATTTGTGCCCAGCAGAAGAGTGTAGAACCTCCGAGAGATGATGGAGTGGCTGGCTCCAGTATCTATCAGAAATTCCCCGACTCTACCCTTCACAGAAGCGGCTAAATACCACCTTTTTCCTCCATTCAATGAAGGGTTACTAGTGAACTTCTGTAAGTCACTCTCAGTACCTAGATCTAATCCACGCCCTCTTATGTATTCCAGGCAAGGGTGATCTAGGGGGAGCCTGGTTCCACAAACCATTGCACTATACTCCTCCGCATCAGCACCGGGTTTCCCCGACTCACTTCCCGAATGTATGACTGGAATGCTGATGGCCCCGGCCCCAGGGTTCCCAAGCTGCGCCTGCTTGTCCCCCATATGTCCGGGCGTCACTACTGAGTGTGAACTTACTCCCATTCCGTCAGGAGTATCATGGCATATTTCCTTCGGGATCTCTGAGTCGCCTTCCTCAGGGATCCCCTTTAATTTTCCGAGTTCTTTCCGGAGAATCGCATCACAGGTTTCTCAGCTGTGCATGAGGAGGCGTAATGCCCCTTCTCCTGACATCTGTAACATGTTACAGTACTCAGTTCGGGTTTAACCCTCCTTTCCTCTTTCTTATCAAACATCGCCATCATACGCTGCATCATGGCTTCTACCAATCCGAGGGACTGGTCAGGCTCCGATTTCTTCGGAACATTGGGTTCTGGTGGACCCGAGGGAGGTTTGGAAGGGATTTTTGAATGGTCCCCTGGAGGTTTCTCTGGCTTTTTGCTAGAGGATGATTTGTCAAAAGGTTTCCGCCTTTTGTTATCACCGGACTTTTTGTCCCGGCGCTTCCCACTGAAGGCTACCGCCCCAATGGTTTCCTCTCCTTCGGTATCCTCACCCGAGGATCCCCCGCTGCTACTATAGTCAACTACCGCTGACGTTCGGGATTGGTTAGGCACCAATCCGGCAAGAAGAACTTTCTTCTTCTCATGACCATCTATGGCTAAAAATAGATCGGCTAGGGAGGAATCGCTTTTCCAAGCTTTTCTAGTTAGTTCCTGATGATCAGGGTCGCTCAGTCCGCTAATAAACCGGACAAAGAGAGTCTCGATGTAGTAATCGGCGTCTCTAGCCCATTCGGGTCTGGCCTGATGCAGAATCCGTTGAAGCTCTAGACCATATATCTTTGGGGACTCTTTTGGCTTCTGGGTTCTTCCCTTGAAGACCAACCAGTGATCCACGGTCACCAGGTTCCCAAAGATATATACAGCAGTACTTTCGAGCTGATCATATGTACCCGAAGGGCCATATGTACTTCTCCATTGGGAGACTGCTGACTTACCTGGCCCATCATTTAGCCAGATCACGAAGGCTCCTAACGAGTCTTCTTTAGACCACCCATTGTATTTGCAGTCATCCACAAATATTTGGTATTCATCCTTCCAGGGTCCTTTCCCTTTGTAGGATTTAGTGATCCGGGCGGTCCGTCGGGCACCCCTGGTGACCCCTTCTATCAGCTGATCCGATAGATTCCGGCTCCAGTCCATTATTTCAGTGGCATCCTGTCCCCGGCTATAGCTATCTAAGCCAAGGCTCTTGATACAAGGATCAGTATCATAAACCTGTCTCAATCCGGGAGCCATTGAGGTTCTTCGGGTCAATGGTCGGACTGGAGAGACTGGTTCGCACCCGGGAAACCGGGTAGGTCGAGGGCGAGAAGTGGTACCCGGATAAGGGGGAACACTCCCGGTGGTTGTTTGGTCATGGGTTTGGGGTCTAGGCCGACTTCCCTGACCATTTGTGGGTCTAACAGGACTATCAGTACGGGGGTACTGTCGGTTCTGATCCCTAGACCATCCAGCAGAAGGTCCTTCCACTGCTCTCCTGCCTTGGGTGGCATGCCCCCGGGTTTGATTTCCCGGAGTTCTCCCTTCTCGGGTCTCTGCCTCCTGGTTATGATGAAAAATCAGGTCACCCCAATGATCATAACCATACCACCCCCCCTGTTGATCCTCATGGGTGGTGGTGTTCTTGCTCGTACCCGAAGGGGGTGGAACAGCTCCATACTGAGATGGACTATCCCCAGCGAAGGGGTTCAAGGTGTCATAACTATCGACTCCCGGCGCACTTCCCGCGGAATATGCCGTCGGATCGATGGTTACCGAAGGTCCCGTCGGAGCAGGGGGAGCAGATGTATAGTAGACATCTTTCTCTACCTGTCCTCCGGAAGGGTATCGGGTGGCGGGCTTTAGAACTCCTTGGAGTGGAGGGTTCTCCACTCCTTCCCCAGGGGTGAGGGTCACCTCTGGGTCAGGTACCTTCTGGTTACCTAGGTAGAGTTCCAACTCTACTCGTCTAGCTTCCAGTATAGATACCGCCTTCATGCCCTCTAGTTTCTTCTGATCTAACTCTTCGTTTGCTTCTAGGATAGCGGTTCTTACTGCCTCATTGTCTTCCACCTGCTGGTTGCGAGCGTCCTTGGCGGCGTGCCATTCCCTAGAGTATCTTTCTAGGTCCGCCTGATACTGTTGTTGACAGGCATAAGACTTCCGGTTAGCTTGACCTAACTCGGATAATCTTTTCTTTTCCGCTTTCAGGGTTTCCTGATTTTTCTCCATCTGGTCTTTCACCAGTTGGTTGTCACGGGTCAACTGATCTGTTCTCCACTCCATATCCTGATGGACCTGTCTACTCTCTAGGATGTACCTATTCCTTTCAGAGATCAACGAAACCAATTCGTCGTGCAGAGCATCGTACTGCTTGTTCATTTCTTCCTTGTTCCGGTACTCGTTGTCCCGGTCCAAGGTGTCGTCCTGATCAAGATCAGGTTGGGTCCCGACGATGGGACCTCCTTCGGGTACGACCCGAAGGGGTTGTGGTGGTATTTCTAATACCGTCGGGTCCAGAAAGGAGCCCTTCTGGTTCGCCCTTTTCTTTCCTCCGGGGAAGAAAACGGAGTCAGTCGTGTTGAACAAGGAACGCCCAGTGTTCAACATGATTTGGCCCTGAGTGGCAATGAAGTTCGGTGTGAACCCCCTTGCTTCCTCCGGTTCCATCTGGTCCACTCGGGTGGACTCCAGTTCTCCTTCTTCCAAAGTCGCTCCTGGATTTAAAGCTCCTTCGGTTTCACGCATGAAACCCTCGAAGCTGGTCGGAACAACTGGGTTGTTCCGCTCCGGGACGTTACCGTCCCCATACTCTCCTACTCCGGCCAGGTTCACCTGACTGCTACTTCGAAACTGATCCTGGTCACGGCACCAGTGTAGTGGTTCGGAATCTCAGAAAGAGAACAAGAACGTCAGTTTCCAAGTGCGAAGTAGAAAGCGTGGTTTATTCAACGTATCCCTATTACAATTGAATCTAGTCTTAACCCGAAGGGTAAGACGAAGCAGTCCTGGTTCAATCTAGCGATTGGGGTAGGGTAATGCGGGGAGTCAGCCGGGCCTGCACTGACTGGCGACTATACGAGGAGGGGAGGTTTATATACCCCCTTTGGATGTGAAATGAACATGGTCACGTGTCGGTTGGCTCCCGCCTGAAACGTGGTGCGCAGTACCCGAGAGAGGACAGTCGCCCCCTCTGGGATACCGCCCACACTAACGCCAGGCGGGAACAACCCGAACTTAATCCTCCTCGGTCACCTGGATATAAATGATTACCGTAGTAAACCCCTACACTGCTAAAAATTCTCATTTTAGGGGAAAAATACTTGTAACACTTGCATGGACCTAGCTCAGCTTCTAATAGGAATATTTGAAAAATTCTTTCACTTTTGGAAAGCTGACATAATGGCCGGCCATTGTGGCCGGTGTGCAGGAGCCTTATATCGGCCATCAAGATTCTACATCGGCAAAAGCCGATGTGCCGATGTCATTTCGGCAACACTGTGACCATATAAGCCGTACAGGGGGTCTGATTATGGAAAGTTCAGTACTGTAGTATACTTCTAAAAACTTGCATATAAACCGCCTCCCGACTAGGCCGATCCTATAAGTCATACCAGGGGTAGACACTAACGCTGGCCCGGGAGCCAATGGCCCGTAATTTTGGGTACGGGCCCGTAGTTTCTAAAGAATTAGCTTCCTATGGGCCCGGGTGACCCACATGAATGGATAGAGAAAATTCTAGAAAAATATGTTTATCTGTGCATAGTCATGTTATATATCGTTTAAAAGAGAAAATCACTGCGGAAACAGCCATTGTGGTTAGGTCTTGATATAGGTTAACAAGAGATACTTCTGAAATAATTATAGGGGGCCCACAGTTTTAGGTGCGGGCCCATAGATTTCTGAAGCTACGGGCCCGGGTGGCCCATGGCTGAGAAAGTTAGTGTCTACCCCTGCATACTGGCGATCTGACTCGCGTACTAGCCGCGGCTTCTACACGAGAATTTAGGGTATTATATAGTCTTGTATCACACTTTTAAAAACCCTCATACCCGTACCCCAACTTTGGATACACTACATAAAGTGCCCATAAAGTGCGCCTGGGGGTTGGTCCGGGCACAACTCGCAGGTTGCACATTTACAGGACGTTCCCTTTGGCTTTTATTTCGCTAGCGTTTTTCCTTTCATTAGTATTGCTCTTACAGTGACATCATGACTATGTAACTACCTGTAGGAGACCGGGGCTAGTTGAAACACGGGGTCAGTTGAAACACAAGCTGTATAATAGAGGCAACATGTGTTTGGATTGATTTTCTTGATTCTCATGTGAACTTATTGTTATTTTTATCACCAGTGAAAAAATCAGAAAGATATTAGCTAATTTTTTTGATATATGGCCCAAAGCATCTATAAATCATGTTTTTTTTATCAAAAAAGTGAAATTTCAGAAATTGAGTTTTTTTCTTCTCAATATTTTAGTTTTTAAGTTATCCATCTAATTTAACTTTTATATAATTAACCATGTATACTGAAATCACATATATTATAATGAATACATTAGCATAAAGTGATATTAATATCTAAGGGGACAGCACTATGCTATGTGGTGTGGGGTCGGTTGAAACACTTTTGTCGGGGCTAGTTGAAACAAAATCACTGGAGGCATAGGCGCCCCTATACGCCAGTTATCACCCAAACTGCACCTTTCAGCTTTAGTTGCAGCTGTGCATATGTGCAGGTAAACAGTGGGTAATATTCACACCACCATAGGTGCAGAATTTGTCTATAATTTCTGCAATAAATGTAATTTTAACCCAAATTGGATCTGGGGTTAGTTGAAACACACGAGGGGCAAGTTGAAACATAATTGTTCAAAAGTGTTTCAACCAACCCCTATTAAAATCGGGTGAAATCTTGTGTTTCAACTGACCCCGCCTGGGGTCTGTTGAAACATAAATTATGACTGATTGTGACAATAAGAGTATCATGAATCAAATATAATCGTTTCTATATTAGAATTGATACTACTTCAGGGAATTATTCCAGCCATAGAAAGTTGCATCAATGTGAAATCATTCATGTAAAAAATTGATTTTCACTAAAAATGTTTCAACTGACCCCAAACATATTTTTGGAAAAAAATATTTTGCACCATCAAACTTTGGAAGCAGAAATCTTAACATGTACTCATAGCTGAGGGTAATTCTTCCTGTGGATTTATTTATTAATGAGTGGATCTACAAGGTAACAGTTTCAATTTTTACCTATTTTTAAGATTTCCTCTCATTATCATTCTTTCTTTCTGAATCTGAAGAAATAACATTTGTGTTTCAACTGACCCCAGCTGTGTTTCAACTAGCCCGGTTTGGGGCTAGTTGAAACAAATCAAATAAATTGAATTTATTCCTATAAATATTGAAATGAAATGGAAATAAAATAGTCATGCACATAGTACCATAGGTTGTTTTTGACTTCCCGCCCAAAAAACTGTGGAAAAATTTTAACTATATAGGAAAAAATCCGAAATTGCTTCATGTGTTTCAACTAGCCCCGGTCTCCCCTGTGGCCTTATAAATCACGTCATTGGTGTCCCTGTAAGGCAGCGGCAAATAAGCTGAAATCTGAGTGGGGCAAATAAGCAAAGAGCAAAACATAAACGCAAGCCACAAACTGAAATAGCAAATTGACTGCACCGGGTCATTTTTAAACACTGCTGCCCTCCGTCTTTGCCTGTACTGAGTAATTATATGAAGTTATGCCATGTCATATCATATCATGACAAGGGAATTTAAACCGATCTACCTCTGGGATAGGGCCATATCTGTGTAATTGGAATATTTGTGTATTCATTACTTTTCTCAGTGGCATTTTTACATGGATGTATAGTAGACTGAAAGTCAGACAGAGATTGCTAAATGCGACTTAGGTAAATGGTGAAGTAGCCGAACCACTCAGTTCACACCTTTTGATACTCATGTGTAAATTTACCAAATACCTGTGCTGTTTCAGCTCCCAACTTGGTTAATGGAGGTGGATCAGCTAACTGCTGATTTATGTACCAAGAATAATGATAAAGACGTTTACTACAACTGTGTACATCTTTGAGTGTTCCTTTGATGTGCACTATGAATTAGATTTTATAAAGAACATAAGAAAAAAACATCAATTTTATATGTTATATGTATTTATACAAGCAGACACATTATGCACAATATAAGTTTGGTCACAACCTTTGCTTTTCAGATTACCTCCAAACGCAACAGATCCTATAGCACAACAGTTTGCAGAGAGTTATTCGTGTATAGTTGATGTCCCAAAAGAGGAGGGAGGTAGGTCAATTTGCTACCCCCACTATATATCATTAGGGGTGCTCTCTTCCCCCACTATATATCATTAGGGGTGCTCTCTTCCCCCACTGTATATCATTAGGGGTGCTCTCTTCCCCCACTATATATCATTAGGGGTGCTCTCTTCCCCCCACTATATATCATTAGGGGTGCTCTCTTCTCTCTTCCCCCACTATACTGTATATCATGCTCATTAAAAAAAAACAGGAGGGTGGTGGTTTTACGGGGGGGGGGGGGTGTCAGAAGGTGGGGCTGAAAATTACTTAAAATGCCGCCTGTACGGCCTGATTTCGAGGCAAAAAATATTAACCCCTCGGGGGGGGGGGGGGGGGGGTCTAGCATGCCGCTAGAAATCTCACCGCCGCACTCCCTTAGTTGCTCATTGTATGCAATAACATTATAATATTTCCAGTCATTTAAGTTATGATATGTTTTTTTCCAGGGGTCGATAATTATGCCGAAAATGCCCTTGCTCTGACAGCTGGAAGACGGAACGGTGAGCGTGAACTCTTAAAGTCTCACATTATGACATAGTAGCTGCGGCTTGTACACGAACAAGAACCGAATTTTCATGAGTTTTAGTGGACCAATAGAGAAATAAAAATTAACAATTAGATTACTTGAAAAAAAAGGTTAGAATTTATGCATAAGACTGCTTAAAACTGAGCAATACTGTTACTTTCTACGTGCCCTTGTTTTTACAGAAAGTAAAGCATGGTCAACATCCTTGAATAAAGAAAATATAATGCAGTTGGGTTGTGTCAAGGCGTTCATCAACGACTCCAAGGTAAGCGTATAAACTTCACTGTTTTTAAGACTACCTGGGGCAACATGCTTTTTACATGCGCTTTGTCAATAAAGCTTTTCTCTTATAGGCCGGGAAGCGATTGAACTTAGAATAAATATTTTCCCAGATTATTACTGTAAATTCTCACATAGAAGTCGCAGCTTATACGGGAGCCTTATACGATTTGCCCAAACTCAGGGTGTGGATTGTACCTTTGTTTTGTTAGTATGGTATAGTAAGTCAGAATCAGACCCTAGGTGCGGCTTCTAGGATTTCCTCATACTAGGGGTGTAGCTTAAGCGAGGGTTAGGCGTATATGCGAGAAGTCATGGTATACTGTCTACCTCTTGACAATGTAAGTTATAATGGCATGGATACCTTGATTACAGCTGGCACGAGGCATGTACTTCCCTGAGGGCAGGGACAAGGAGGTTCTGCCTCTACATAACAGACCTGTGTCCGCTCAGTCCGCCCCCTGTAGTGAGAAGGCAGTGTTTAACAAGAGCAGCTCACACCCGCTCTTCAAGCAGAAGGACCAACATCCCAGCCGCAACCAGGAGAAAACCTCCAACCGGCCCAAACCATCGGACGGTGTGTCCGCCCCACCACCCCCTACAGCACCACCCGTAGTGGGCCCTGGAGGAAACCCGCACCCGATGGACACGCGGTATGGGGGTAGACCGCGCGGTGGGGAGCAGGTCGCTCCGGGCAGCGTGAGTAGTGGGAGACAGCGGTGGGAGCGGAGTGAGACGACGGTGCCACCACCTGGGGGTTATAATCCCAACACAAACAGGGGGCAGCAACAGCACAACCCAGGTACAGTGAACTCACAGTCAATCATATACTAGTATTAGGGAGTGATCATTCTGGAACCCCCCATGATAGGCAGGCATTTGTTTGTATGTCCTTTAATGCATAGTAACGCGAGGTAACACCAGATACCTAACTATTAGAAATACATTGGTATGTGATCTATTAATAGATGCACATCCTTGGCCTAGTCTTTTAGTAGTTCACTAATATATTATCTGAATAAAAGAAAAACAATAATGTATTTTAGGTCAACAAAAACCCTATGGTGTTTTCGGTACTGAGAAAGCACCGTCTCTGTACAAAAAGGTAAGTAAATTGCATCATTCCCGGCATACTTTTTGATATTAGTAATTGTGTATGCACTTACATATACATCGATATCTATCCTAGAAACCACAGACCATTGTATCGAATCATTGTCCATGGTGGTCTTAGAATAATTACAGGGGCGTAGCAAGCAGTTTCAAAGTAGGGAGGCTGAGGGGTATATTGACCATTTTTGACCCCTTTTTACTTGACCTTAGGCTTTTTGGTTTGACCTTTTTTTGGGGTTGGTCAAAAGTGGGGGGGGGGGCATGGACCCCCCGGTTGCCACGCCCCTGGAATACATTGTATCAGGGTCTACAGCATAATATATGTCTGGTTGTAAATGTGCCCCTTCAACTGTTACTATATAAATGTACTTAGACCATAGGCTATTCCATCTCATTGTAACCATGTATTTCAAATCACTCATTACATGGTTTTGATCGTAGGGTTGGCATGGTGCATGAATGTAGCCGCATACATGTATCATGAGGCCTGAAAAAAAAAAAGTTGTGTTCCGGTATCCCGAGCGACCCTACGTTTTTGGGGCCGACCCTAATTTTTTTGGACATTTTTTTAATTTTTGAGGAAATTTATGACATTTTTGGCGTTTTTACTACTAAGATTGACATTTTTTACCAAAAAAAAAATTGTAAAAAAAAAAAAAAATCCGACCTACCGACCCTGTTTACTTTTGGCCATGTTACCGGAACACAACTTTTTTTTTTTTTAGGCCTGACGACAAAGGGCATGATCCTACATTAAAGCACTAGATGTGCCCCCCTGGTTGACCATACTACATGTATTGTCGGTCCTTGTGTATGTGCAGGCGGTGAAGAGGCCGTGTCAGGAGGTGGACATGGAGGGGGGAGGGGAGGAGCAGGCCGCCCCAGCTGTCAGCGCCTTCAGGACGGCCGGCCAACAACTGGTAAGTACCACCTCCTTAGGCCCAAAAAAAAAGGTTTGTTTGAGGTAACATGGCATGAAAATGTAGGGTCGGTAGGTCGGATTTTTTTTTTTTTTAAACTTTTTTTTTAAACATGAAAGTACTACCCGGCCTCTCCGAAGACCCTAAAATTGACCCAAAAAGGCTAAAAATAAGGAAATTTCTTCAAAATTACATAAAAAAACGTAGGGTCGGCCCTCTTTTGATAGGGTCGGTCGGGTGACCTGAAACAAACCTTCTTTTTTTTTTGGCCTTACCCTCATCAACACGACATAAACTAGATAATCGATAAATATTATATACAAAAATGTTTTATAAAAGCAATGTAAGTGATCTCGTTTGCCCTTGTACACAAAACTGCAATTATGTAATCAAATAGAGCATTTGTATCTAAGCACATGTACATTAACTTATGATTAAGTATAAATGGATACCTGATAGCAGTTTATCAATGGAATATATGTAACTGTTTTATGATTGAAAATGCCGAATAAAGACGAATTGTTACAACAAAAAAAAGTCATATAGAGAACAGTGTCTTCCTTGAATAGATGCACATTTTATCAGCGCTGCGGATAGCTCCATGTGCTGTGTTCAAAGTGATTGTATTTCTCAATGACATTGATAGGCAATCAACAACCAGAAGAAGTATGGCGGTGGTCGAGGAGGAGGACAGAATAATAACGGTGGCAGTGTATCCTCAGGGGCGTATGGCACCCAGAAGCGGTCACTAGGAACAAGGTGAGGTGACACAAAAACAAGATAAATGTTGGTCTTCTTCTCTGTGTGAGACTTATTTACTTAATTGATCGATTTACCGATGCTATTATTAACCGGCTCCATGTCCCATGGACCCGGTTACTATCAGTCAGTATGGGTTTCCGTAGCCTCAGAGAGAGGGGTAGCGCGTCCCATAGAGCCGCATAGTGAACATGAACCATAGGCCTAGTATGGGAGAGGTGGCGGCAGGCAGTGGTGCGTGACCTGGCAGCAGTGTGGTAGCATTAGTAAATCCAAGCAAGCTGAGGTGGTGGGTGCATTCATGAACTTCACCCTGACCCTTTAAGGACAGCACACTGCTTCACCTACACAGTGATACACTCCTGCATCATGACCCTTTACGGACAGCACACTGCTTCCCTTCACAGTGATACACTCCTGCATCATAACTTCTGTAGATTAACCCTTTAAGGACAGTACACTGCTTCACCTACACAGTGATACACTCCTGCACACCTACACAGTGATACACTCCTGCATTTTGACTCCTTTAGCCTAACCCTTCAAGGACAGCACACTGCTTTACCTTCACAGTGATACACTCCTGCATCATGACTCCTGTAGACTAACCCTTCAAGGACAGCACACTGCTTCACCTACACAGTGATACACTCCTGCATCATGATTCCTGTAGACTCACCCTTTAAGGACAGCACACTGCTTCACCTACACAGTGATACACTCTTGCATCATGACTCCTGTAGACTAGCCCTTTAAGGACAGCACACTGCTTCACCTACACAGTGATACACTCCTGCATAATGACTCCTGTAGACTAACCCTTCGAGGACAGCACACTGCTTCACCTTCACAGTGATACACTCCTGCATCATGATTCCTGTAGACTAACCCTTTAAGGACAGCACACTGCTTCACCTACACAGTGATACACTCCTGTATCATGATTCCTGTAGACTAACCCTTTAAGGACAGCACACTGCTTTACCTTCACAGTGATACACTCCTGCATCATGATTCCTGTAGACTAACCCTTTAAGGACAGCACACTGCTTCACCTACACAGTGATACACTCCTGCATCATGATTCCTGTAGACTAACCCTTTAAGGACAGCACACTGCTTCACCTCCACAGTGATACACTCCTGCATCATGACTCCTGTAGACTAACCCTTTAAGGACAGCACACTGCTTCACCTACACTGTGATACACTCCTGCATCATGACTCCTGTAGACTCACCCTTTAAGGACAGCACACTGCTTCACCTACACAGTGATACACTCCTGCATCATGATTCCTGTAGACTCACCCTTTAAGGACAGCACACTGCTTCACCTACACAGTGATACACTCTTGCATCATGACTCCTGTAGACTAGCCCTTTAAGGACAGCACACTGCTTCACCTACACAGTGATACACTCCTGCATAATGACTCCTGTAGACTAACCCTTCGAGGACAGCACACTGCTTCACCTTCACAGTGATACACTCCTGCATCATGATTCCTGTAGACTAACCCTTTAAGGACAGCACACTGCTTCACCTACACAGTGATACACTCCTGCATCATGATTCCTGTAGACTAACCCTTTAAGGACAGCACACTGCTTTACCTTCACAGTGATACACTCCTGCATCATGATTCCTGTAGACTAACCCTTTAAGGACAGCACACTGCTTCACCTACACAGTGATACACTCCTGCATCATGATTCCTGTAGACTAACCCTTTAAGGACAGCACACTGCTTCACCTCCACAGTGATACACTCCTGCATCATGACTCCTGTAGACTAACCCTTTAAGGACAGCACACTGCTTCACCTACACTGTGATACACTCCTGCATCATGACTCCTGTAGACTAACCCTTTAAGGTCAGCACACTGCTTCACCTACACAGTGATACACTCATGCATCATGACTCCTGTAGACTAGCCCTTTAAGGACAGCACACTGCTTCACCTACACAGTAATACACTCCTGCATCATGACTCCTGTAGACTAACCCTTCGAGGACAGCACACTGCTTCACCTTCACAGTGATACACTCCTGCATCATGACTCCTGTAGACTAACCCTTTAAGGACAGCACACTGCTTCACCTACACAGTGATACACTCCTGCATCATGATTCCTGTAGACTAACCCTTTAAGGACAGCACACTGCTTCACCTCCACAGTGATACACTCCTGCATCATGACTCCTGTAGACTAACCCTTTAAGGACAGCACACTGCTTCACCTACACTGTGATACACTCCTGCATCATGACTCCTGTAGACTAACCCTTCAAGGACAGCACACTGCTTCACCTACACAGTGATACACTCCTGCATCATGATTCCTGTAGACTCACCCTTTAAGGACAGCACACTGCTTCACCTACACAGTGATACACTCTTGCATCATGACTCCTGTAGACTAGCCCTTTAAGGACAGCACACTGCTTCACCTACACAGTGATACACTCCTGCATAATGACTCCTGTAGACTAACCCTTCGAGGACAGCACACTGCTTCACCTTCACAGTGATACACTCCTGCATCATGATTCCTGTAGACTAACCCTTTAAGGACAGCACACTGCTTCACCTACACAGTGATACACTCCTGCATCATGATTCCTGTAGACTAACCCTTTAAGGACAGCACACTGCTTTACCTTCACAGTGATACACTCCTGCATCATGATTCCTGTAGACTAACCCTTTAAGGACAGCACACTGCTTCACCTACACAGTGATACACTCCTGCATCATGATTCCTGTAGACTAACCCTTTAAGGACAGCACACTGCTTCACCTCCACAGTGATACACTCCTGCATCATGACTCCTGTAGACTAACCCTTTAAGGTCAGCACACTGCTTCACCTACACAGTGATACACTCATGCATCATGATTCCTGTAGACTAACACTTTAAGGACAGCATACTGCTTCTCCTACACTGATACACTCCTGCATCATGACTCCTGTAGACTAATCCTTTAAGGACAGCACACTGCTTCACCTACACAGTGATACACTCCTGCATCATGATTCCTGTAGACTAACCCTTTAAGGACAGCACACTGCTTCACCTACACAGTGATACACTCCTGCATCATGATTCCTGTAGACTAACCCTTTAAGGACAGCACACTGCTTCACCTACACTGTGATACACTCCTGCATCATGACTCCTGTAGACTAACCCTTTAAGGTCAGCACACTGCTTCACCTACACAGTGATACACTCATGCATCATGATTCCTGTAGACTAACACTTTAAGGACAGCATACTGCTTCTCCTACACTGATACACTCCTGCATCATGACTCCTGTAGACTAATCCTTTAAGGACAGCACACTGCTTCACCTACACAGTGATACACTCCTGCATCATGACTCCTGTAGACTAGCCCTTTAAGGACAGCACACTGCTTCACCTACACAGTGATACACTCCTGCATCATGACTCCTGTAGACTAACCCTTCGAGGACAGCACACTACTTCACCTTCACAGTGATACACTCCTGCATCATGATTCCTGTAGACTAACCCTTTAAGGACAGCACACTGCTTCACCTACACAGTGATACACTCCTGCATCATGACCCCTGTTTACTGACCCTTTAAGGACAGCACACTGCTTCACCTACACAGTGATACACTCCTGCATCTTGACTCCTATAGACTAACCCTTTAAGGACAGCACACTGCTTCACCTACACTGTGATACACTCCTGCATCATAACTCCTGTAGACTAACCCTTTAAGGTCAGCACACTGCTTCACCTACACAGTGATACACTCATGCATCATGATTCCTGTAGACTAACACTTTAAGGACAGCATACTGCTTCTCCTACACTGATACACTCCTGCATCATGACTCCTGTAGACTAATCCTTTAAGGACAGCACACTGCTTCACCTACACAGTGATACACTCCTGCATCATGACTCCTGTAGACTAGCCCTTTAAGGACAGCACACTGCTTCACCTACACAGTGATACACTCCTGCATCATGACTCCTGTAGACTAACCCTTCGAGGACAGCACACTGCTTCACCTTCACAGTGATACACTCCTGCATCATGATTCCTGTAGACTAACCCTTTAAGGACAGCACACTGCTTCACCTACACAGTGATACACTCCTGCATCATGATTCCTGTAGACTAACCCTTTAAGGACAGCACACTGCTTCACCTCCACAGTGATACACTCCTGCATCATGACTCCTGTAGACTAACCCTTTAAGGACAGCACACTGCTTTACCTTCACAGTGATACACTCCTGCATCATGATTCCTGTAGACTAACCCTTTAAGGACAGCACACTGCTTCACCTACACAGTGATACACTCCTGCATCATGATTCCTGTAGACTAACCCTTTAAGGACAGCACACTGCTTCACCTCCACAGTGATACACTCCTGCATCATGACTCCTGTAGACTAACCCTTTAAGGACAGCACACTGCTTCACCTACACTGTGATACACTCCTGCATCATGACTCCTGTAGACTCACCCTTTAAGGACAGCACACTGCTTCACCTACACAGTGATACACTCCTGCATCATGATTCCTGTAGACTCACCCTTTAAGGACAGCACACTGCTTCACCTACACAGTGATACACTCTTGCATCATGACTCCTGTAGACTAGCCCTTTAAGGACAGCACACTGCTTCACCTACACAGTGATACACTCCTGCATAATGACTCCTGTAGACTAACCCTTCGAGGACAGCACACTGCTTCACCTTCACAGTGATACACTCCTGCATCATGATTCCTGTAGACTAACCCTTTAAGGACAGCACACTGCTTCACCTACACAGTGATACACTCCTGCATCATGATTCCTGTAGACTAACCCTTTAAGGACAGCACACTGCTTTACCTTCACAGTGATACACTCCTGCATCATGATTCCTGTAGACTAACCCTTTAAGGACAGCACACTGCTTCACCTACACAGTGATACACTCCTGCATCATGATTCCTGTAGACTAACCCTTTAAGGACAGCACACTGCTTCACCTCCACAGTGATACACTCCTGCATCATGACTCCTGTAGACTAACCCTTTAAGGACAGCACACTGCTTCACCTACACTGTGATACACTCCTGCATCATGACTCCTGTAGACTAACCCTTTAAGGTCAGCACACTGCTTCACCTACACAGTGATACACTCATGCATCATGACTCCTGTAGACTAGCCCTTTAAGGACAGCACACTGCTTCACCTACACAGTAATACACTCCTGCATCATGACTCCTGTAGACTAACCCTTCGAGGACAGCACACTGCTTCACCTTCACAGTGATACACTCCTGCATCATGACTCCTGTAGACTAACCCTTTAAGGACAGCACACTGCTTCACCTACACAGTGATACACTCCTGCATCATGATTCCTGTAGACTAACCCTTTAAGGACAGCACACTGCTTCACCTCCACAGTGATACACTCCTGCATCATGACTCCTGTAGACTAACCCTTTAAGGACAGCACACTGCTTCACCTACACTGTGATACACTCCTGCATCATGACTCCTGTAGACTAACCCTTCAAGGACAGCACACTGCTTCACCTACACAGTGATACACTCCTGCATCATGATTCCTGTAGACTCACCCTTTAAGGACAGCACACTGCTTCACCTACACAGTGATACACTCTTGCATCATGACTCCTGTAGACTAGCCCTTTAAGGACAGCACACTGCTTCACCTACACAGTGATACACTCCTGCATAATGACTCCTGTAGACTAACCCTTCGAGGACAGCACACTGCTTCACCTTCACAGTGATACACTCCTGCATCATGATTCCTGTAGACTAACCCTTTAAGGACAGCACACTGCTTCACCTACACAGTGATACACTCCTGCATCATGATTCCTGTAGACTAACCCTTTAAGGACAGCACACTGCTTTACCTTCACAGTGATACACTCCTGCATCATGATTCCTGTAGACTAACCCTTTAAGGACAGCACACTGCTTCACCTACACAGTGATACACTCCTGCATCATGATTCCTGTAGACTAACCCTTTAAGGACAGCACACTGCTTCACCTCCACAGTGATACACTCCTGCATCATGACTCCTGTAGACTAACCCTTTAAGGTCAGCACACTGCTTCACCTACACAGTGATACACTCATGCATCATGATTCCTGTAGACTAACACTTTAAGGACAGCATACTGCTTCTCCTACACTGATACACTCCTGCATCATGACTCCTGTAGACTAATCCTTTAAGGACAGCACACTGCTTCACCTACACAGTGATACACTCCTGCATCATGATTCCTGTAGACTAACCCTTTAAGGACAGCACACTGCTTCACCTCCACAGTGATACACTCCTGCATCATGACTCCTGTAGACTAACCCTTTAAGGTCAGCACACTGCTTCACCTACACAGTGATACACTCATGCATCATGATTCCTGTAGACTAACACTTTAAGGACAGCATACTGCTTCTCCTACACTGATACACTCCTGCATCATGACTCCTGTAGACTAATCCTTTAAGGACAGCACACTGCTTCACCTACACAGTGATACACTCCTGCATCATGATTCCTGTAGACTAACCCTTTAAGGACAGCACACTGCTTCACCTACACAGTGATACACTCCTGCATCATGATTCCTGTAGACTAACCCTTTAAGGACAGCACACTGCTTCACCTACACTGTGATACACTCCTGCATCATGACTCCTGTAGACTAACCCTTTAAGGTCAGCACACTGCTTCACCTACACAGTGATACACTCATGCATCATGATTCCTGTAGACTAACACTTTAAGGACAGCATACTGCTTCTCCTACACTGATACACTCCTGCATCATGACTCCTGTAGACTAATCCTTTAAGGACAGCACACTGCTTCACCTACACAGTGATACACTCCTGCATCATGACTCCTGTAGACTAGCCCTTTAAGGACAGCACACTGCTTCACCTACACAGTGATACACTCCTGCATCATGACTCCTGTAGACTAACCCTTCGAGGACAGCACACTACTTCACCTTCACAGTGATACACTCCTGCATCATGATTCCTGTAGACTAACCCTTTAAGGACAGCACACTGCTTCACCTACACAGTGATACACTCCTGCATCATGACCCCTGTTTACTGACCCTTTAAGGACAGCACACTGCTTCACCTACACAGTGATACACTCCTGCATCTTGACTCCTATAGACTAACCCTTTAAGGACAGCACACTGCTTCACCTACACTGTGATACACTCCTGCATCATAACTCCTGTAGACTAACCCTTTAAGGTCAGCACACTGCTTCACCTACACAGTGATACACTCATGCATCATGATTCCTGTAGACTAACACTTTAAGGACAGCATACTGCTTCTCCTACACTGATACACTCCTGCATCATGACTCCTGTAGACTAATCCTTTAAGGACAGCACACTGCTTCACCTACACAGTGATACACTCCTGCATCATGACTCCTGTAGACTAGCCCTTTAAGGACAGCACACTGCTTCACCTACACAGTGATACACTCCTGCATCATGACTCCTGTAGACTAACCCTTCGAGGACAGCACACTGCTTCACCTTCACAGTGATACACTCCTGCATCATGATTCCTGTAGACTAACCCTTTAAGGACAGCACACTGCTTCACCTACACAGTGATACACTCCTGCATCATGATTCCTGTAGACTAACCCTTTAAGGACAGCACACTGCTTCACCTCCACAGTGATACACTCCTGCATCATGACTCCTGTAGACTAACCCTTTAAGGACAGCCCACTGCTTTACCTTCACAGTGATACACTCCTGCATCATGATTCCTGTAGACTAACCCTTTAAGGACAGCACACTGCTTCACCTACACAGTGATACACTCCTGCATCATGATTCCTGTAGACTAACCCTTTAAGGACAGCACACTGCTTCACCTCCACAGTGATACACTCCTGCATCATGACTCCTGTAGACTAACCCTTTAAGGACAGCACACTGCTTCACCTACACTGTGATACACTCCTGCATCATGACTCCTGTAGACTCACCCTTTAAGGTCAGCACACTGCTTCACCTACACAGTGATACACTCCTGCATCATGATTCCTGTAGACTCACCCTTTAAGGACAGCACACTGCTTCACCTACACAGTGATACACTCTTGCATCATGACTCCTGTAGACTAGCCCTTTAAGGACAGCACACTGCTTCACCTACACAGTGATACACTCCTGCATAATGACTCCTGTAGACTAACCCTTCGAGGACAGCACACTGCTTCACCTTCACAGTGATACACTCCTGCATCATGATTCCTGTAGACTAACCCTTTAAGGACAGCACACTGCTTCACCTACACAGTGATACACTCCTGCATCATGATTCCTGTAGACTAACCCTTTAAGGACAGCACACTGCTTTACCTTCACAGTGATACACTCCTGCATCATGATTCCTGTAGACTAACCCTTTAAGGACAGCACACTGCTTCACCTACACAGTGATACACTCCTGCATCATGATTCCTGTAGACTAACCCTTTAAGGACAGCACACTGCTTCACCTCCACAGTGATACACTCCTGCATCATGACTCCTGTAGACTAACCCTTTAAGGACAGCACACTGCTTCACCTACACTGTGATACACTCCTGCATCATGACTCCTGTAGACTAACCCTTTAAGGTCAGCACACTGCTTCACCTACACAGTGATACACTCATGCATCATGACTCCTGTAGACTAGCCCTTTAAGGACAGCACACTGCTTCACCTACACAGTAATACACTCCTGCATCATGACTCCTGTAGACTAACCCTTCGAGGACAGCACACTGCTTCACCTTCACAGTGATACACTCCTGCATCATGACTCCTGTAGACTAACCCTTTAAGGACAGCACACTGCTTCACCTACACAGTGATACACTCCTGCATCATGATTCCTGTAGACTAACCCTTTAAGGACAGCACACTGCTTCACCTCCACAGTGATACACTCCTGCATCATGACTCCTGTAGACTAACCCTTTAAGGACAGCACACTGCTTCACCTACACTGTGATACACTCCTGCATCATGACTCCTGTAGACTAACCCTTCAAGGACAGCACACTGCTTCACCTACACAGTGATACACTCCTGCATCATGATTCCTGTAGACTCACCCTTTAAGGACAGCACACTGCTTCACCTACACAGTGATACACTCTTGCATCATGACTCCTGTAGACTAGCCCTTTAAGGACAGCACACTGCTTCACCTACACAGTGATACACTCCTGCATAATGACTCCTGTAGACTAACCCTTCGAGGACAGCACACTGCTTCACCTTCACAGTGATACACTCCTGCATCATGATTCCTGTAGACTAACCCTTTAAGGACAGCACACTGCTTCACCTACACAGTGATACACTCCTGCATCATGATTCCTGTAGACTAACCCTTTAAGGACAGCACACTGCTTTACCTTCACAGTGATACACTCCTGCATCATGATTCCTGTAGACTAACCCTTTAAGGACAGCACACTGCTTCACCTACACAGTGATACACTCCTGCATCATGATTCCTGTAGACTAACCCTTTAAGGACAGCACACTGCTTCACCTCCACAGTGATACACTCCTGCATCATGACTCCTGTAGACTAACCCTTTAAGGTCAGCACACTGCTTCACCTACACAGTGATACACTCATGCATCATGATTCCTGTAGACTAACACTTTAAGGACAGCATACTGCTTCTCCTACACTGATACACTCCTGCATCATGACTCCTGTAGACTAATCCTTTAAGGACAGCACACTGCTTCACCTACACAGTGATACACTCCTGCATCATGATTCCTGTAGACTAACCCTTTAAGGACAGCACACTGCTTCACCTACACAGTGATACACTCCTGCATCATGATTCCTGTAGACTAACCCTTTAAGGACAGCACACTGCTTCACCTACACTGTGATACACTCCTGCATCATGACTCCTGTAGACTAACCCTTTAAGGTCAGCACACTGCTTCACCTACACAGTGATACACTCATGCATCATGATTCCTGTAGACTAACACTTTAAGGACAGCATACTGCTTCTCCTACACTGATACACTCCTGCATCATGACTCCTGTAGACTAATCCTTTAAGGACAGCACACTGCTTCACCTACACAGTGATACACTCCTGCATCATGACTCCTGTAGACTAGCCCTTTAAGGACAGCACACTGCTTCACCTACACAGTGATACACTCCTGCATCATGACTCCTGTAGACTAACCCTTCGAGGACAGCACACTGCTTCACCTTCACAGTGATACACTCCTGCATCATGATTCCTGTAGACTAACCCTTTAAGGACAGCACACTGCTTCACCTACACAGTGATACACTCCTGCATCATGACCCCTGTTTACTGACCCTTTAAGGACAGCACACTGCTTCACCTACACAGTGATACACTCCTGCATCTTGACTCCTATAGACTAACCCTTTAAGGACAGCACACTGCTTCACCTACACTGTGATACACTCCTGCATCATAACTCCTGTAGACTAACCCTTTAAGGTCAGCACACTGCTTCACCTACACAGTGATACACTCATGCATCATGATTCCTGTAGACTAACACTTTAAGGACAGCATACTGCTTCTCCTACACTGATACACTCCTGCATCATGACTCCTGTAGACTAATCCTTTAAGGACAGCACACTGCTTCACCTACACAGTGATACACTCCTGCATCATGACTCCTGTAGACTAGCCCTTTAAGGACAGCACACTGCTTCACCTACACAGTGATACACTCCTGCATCATGACTCCTGTAGACTAACCCTTCGAGGACAGCACACTGCTTCACCTTCACAGTGATACACTCCTGCATCATGATTCCTGTAGACTAACCCTTTAAGGACAGCACACTGCTTCACCTACACAGTGATACACTCCTGCATCATGATTCCTGTAGACTAACCCTTTCAGGACAGCACACTGCTTCACCTCCACAGTGATACACTCCTGCATCATGACTCCTGTTTACTAACCCTTTCAAGACAGCACACTGCTTCACCTACACAGTGATACACTCTTGCATCATGACTCCTGTAGACTAACCCTTTAAGGACAGCACACTGCTTCACCTACACAGTGATACACTCCTGCATCATGACCCCTGTTTACTGACCCTTTAAGGACAGCACACTGCTTCACCTACACAGTGATACACTCCTGCATCTTGACTCCTATAGACTAACCCTTTAAGGACAGCACACTGCTTCACCTACACAGTGATACACTCCTGCATCTTGACTCCTATAGACTAACCCTTTAAGGACAGCACACTGCTTCACCTACACAGTGATACACTCCTGCATCTTGACTCCTGTAGACTAACCCTTTAAGGACAGCACACTGCTTCACCTACACAGTGATACACTCCTGCATCATGATTCCTGTAGACTAACCCTTTAAGGACAGCACATTGATTCACCTACACAGTGATACACTCCTGCATCATGACTCCTGTAGACTAACCCTTCATGGACAGCACAATGCTTCACCTACATAGTGATACACTCCTGCATCATGACTCCTGCTCACTAACCCTTTAAGGACAGCACACTGCTTCACCTACACAGTGGTAATCAACCAGAACCCTTGCTGGAAGCCGGTTACCACACCTTTGGTGTGGATGTCCTGGCAAATAATCCTCAAACTTTGAAACCTCGTACTGCTATTAAGTGGCATTTAGCCTAGGAAGTAGAGGGCTATATTTATAGTATATACAATATCCATGGTGGTGTCCTGTACAAGGATCGTTATGGTAATGATTGTCCGTACAGTTTGTTGGTGAAGTAATGTGATATACGGAAATGTGAATGTTTAAATAATTCATATCTACTTTACAAAGTAAATGAATATTGATATTACTTTCAGGCGAGGGCTGAACAGCAAGTTTGTGCCTCCTATCATAAGGGACGACAATGACGATGGGTGAGGTTTATTCACTGTTTTTCTCAATTATAAAAAAACGTTTGGACCGCGCAAATTTTTGTGCTGATCCTATAAGCCGCACTGGCGATCTGCCTATGGCAACTTTGGTACTGTAGCATACATTAAAAAAACACTCGCGTTTAAGCGCAGCCTGACTTTGTCCTGTTCTTAGACGCTGCACTGGCAATCTATACGTGATGTTTTTAAGTACTGTAAATTCCCGCATACTACCCGCGGGTTGTACACTAGCAAACCACCGGTGCGTGTAATAGGGTTTAGTCATAGTCCAGATGTGAACAATTCGAGGGTTTTGGAACTTTTCAATTTCCAGGCGATACTTTGGTGATCAAGCGAGATGCAAGAAATACACCGGAGTTTACGATAGTAGATACTACATCATTCTTCTCTAGACGCAGAGTGCATCAAAGTCTTTTTTGAACCGTAATTTGATGTCCTTTTATCTTCAGTGGAAACTTCATGCAAAAGGGAGGAGCAGGAACCGGCCGCAGTGATAGTAACTCTGAGGAGCCTGTGGATGAGAGACTAAAGAACATAGAACCCAAGATGATTGAACTTATTAACAGTGAGGTAAATATCCCATTTTCCCATAACTATATACCGGTATGTACGAGCCATGTATGAATTACCCATACCCGGTAGGAATGTATATGTCATACTCAAATGATATACCCGGTATATAAATTGATTTTGATTATTGAGCGACAAAACTCCTCTAGTCCACCTGACCTGTCTGGGCACAGTACACCAGACTAATTACGTGTCTGGGTAGTATTACACATGTATGGATGTCCCCGTCGGTTTGTCTCTGTATTTTAAACTTATTTGTAAACTTGAAAATATGATAATATAATCCAGAATCCTAACAAGTAGCCTCCCACCACACCTCTGGTGTGCATTAATTAGATCCTTACTGTCGCCTCCTCGCTGATTTTGCCATATCTTGACCTTTTGTCTCAGCATCAATGTACATATCCTTCTCGCTAGCCATGACTATTAGACATAATGCATATATATTTGTCATAATACAGATTATGGATCATGGACCTGAAATCTTATGGACAGACATCGCTGGTTTAGAGTTTGCGAAGAAAACAATTAAAGAAATAGTCGTGTGGCCTATGCTAAGACCGTGAGTTAAAAGTCATATTTCTTATTCTGGTCAAGTCAGGCAAAAAGGAGAAAAGATTGCAACATAATCCAGGAGAATGGATCATTTGCTTTCTACATTTTAGCAAATTTCCGACGCTATTTCGTGATAGCACAGTGATATTTGTAGTTAAATGGTCATTTATCGGCCAGGGTTAAGTCAGGGAACTTCAATTTAATATTTTTATTCCAACGGAAATGGCGATTGAATCTGCTGTATCTTAATTTCAGAGACATATTTACCGGTCTGCGTGGACCTCCAAAAGGCCTCCTATTGTTTGGACCCCCTGGCACCGGCAAAACCCTCATAGGTAAGATTTATTTTTTTATGTACAGATATAAATCAACACAGTAAATTTCCACACAGCTTTCCTCAGAGTACAATTGTAGTAAAATACATTATGATTTGATATTGTATTTTTTCTGTTTGAAACAGGAAAATGTATTGCGAGTCAGTCCAAATCAACATTCTTCAGTATTAGTGCATCATCACTGACTTCAAAATGGGTGAGACATTGTCATTTCTGTCAACTTGAGTTTTCCCCCAAAGTATTTAATGGATACGTGTAGATCATTGGTAAATGATGATGAAATACTGGTTGATCATAAGTACCGGTAGATCTCTATTAGGTTCTAGATTGACTTATTTTTTGTTCTTTTAGGTTGAATTCATCTTGCATTAATAAGCATGGTATTGCGATAGATTTTGTAATATCTTGTTTTATAGTGCTCCTCATTTTGCATTTTGATGTAATTCATAATTTAGGCAGCCGTAGTTTTAAAAATCACTGTGTCCCCACTATACTCGTACCCAATGACTACATGTGTATGTGCTACACACCAACGATGTAGCTAAGCTTGAATGATATTAAAAAGAGATTTGCTGCCTGTAGGTCGGAGAAGGTGAGAAGATGGTGCGGGCGCTGTTCGCAGTGGCTCGCGTCAATCAGCCCTCTGTGGTGTTCATTGACGAGATCGACTCGCTGCTGTCCCAGCGGAGTGACGGCGAGAACGAAGGCTCCCGGAGAATCAAAACCGAGTTCCTTGTGCAGCTGGTAGGTCCATGCCGTGATGGGCTTTTAACCTGAGTTTTCCTATGTCCATACCAAGGGAGTGGTCACTTTTTAAATAACATAGGAGGTGGTGGATTTGGGAAGGGGGACCCAAGAAATGGGGACCCTCTGGACGGGGGGGGGGGGGGGAGTGTACCGAAAATGTCGCCTGCGCTATTATAGATAATAGGGGCAGGCCATGAGAGAATTTGAACCCTGCGATGTGGGGGTGGGGATATTTCTTTTAACGGTTATTTGGCCAAAAACTATAATTACCTATAGAGGACCTCTATTCAGGCGCTACATTCAAACAGTTCGAGATTTATCGCTTTGATCCATGTACTATTTTCAAATTGAATGCATAGGATAATGGGCAGGTATAGTAAATTGAGAGGGGGGGCAGTATTTTCCATATAAGTGTGACGAAATGAGAAAGGGTTTATTATAATAGATGCATATTTCTTGTCTTCAGGATGGAGCAGGTACTTCATCAGAAGATAGGATTCTTGTAGTCGGTGCCACCAATAGGTCTGTACACGGTGTATTAATACAAACATGAACATAATGTCATGTCCTAGTTTGAAACAGTATCAGGCGTATACTAATATAGTGCTCTTGTATGATTACAACAAAAAAAATCATGGCAGGCCACTCTGAGCAACCGTAGAAAGTAATGAATCAACTGCATTAATAACCAGGTATAATCTTTATATATTCTACAGGGAGGGCGAAAAATATACTCACACACAATTGGTTTAAACTCATTTTAAGGCCGCAGGAGATAGACGAAGCAGCCAGACGTAGATTTGTGAAGCGGTTATACATCCCCCTACCTGAAGACGCTGCAAGACGTCACATTGTCGTCACCCTAATGGCAACCCAGGGCAATGAACTAACGGACGGGGAAATAGATAAAGTCAGTCAGGACACCGATGGTATGTACCCCAAACAGATATTGGACATGATAAAATATAACTGAAGCACACATCTTGAGTGAATTAGGCTCCTAAACATAAGATACTAAATATCCAAGTAGCCTTGTCCCTTCACCAATCACTGAATGGGGTTTGTACTTGTAGGCTATTCAGGTGCTGATATGGCTAACCTCTGTCGGGAGGCCGCCCTGGGACCCATACGTAGTGTGCCTTTTGAGGACATTGAAAATATCTCTGCAGAACAGGTAACGTATATCTTTCCCCTCTTGAGTTTATCGTCATGATGCATGACCGGTGACTAATGTGCATCTACATGGGTAAAAATCGACACGTGCGACACAGCCGTTTTAAAAATTGACACGTGCGACACGGCCGTTTTAAAAATCGACGGACACAGGCTTTCTTATAAGGCCCCAGTGTCTTCTATTTACATAAAAATCGACACGACGACACGGCCCTTTTGCTAAAAATCGACACGGCGACATGGTCAAAACTGGGGGTACCCATGTAGAGGCACACTAATTATTCACCGTATAGACCGTGACTATTAATTCCGTAGGGTCGACATGATGCTTTAATGCAGCACTCACAAGTTGCTCGCTTAAACTAAGTTAAAGGGTTAATACCTTGCTTGCCACAGTAAAGTGACAACACAAGTGTGTCTTCATTTTGATAAAGAAGAGTATTATTATGGTAATATGGAAGTGGGGAGGACCAATGATCATTTTAACACAATATTGTTACATTTGAATTTCAGGTGCGTCCAATTGTGTACTCAGACTTTCAAGAGGCTATTGAACATGTTCGTCCCAGTGTGTCACAAAAGGACCTGGAAACATACTTAGATTGGAATAAACAGTACGGAAGTTGGAGTAAATCTTGAATCCAAGAGAAAATAAAATCCTCACCATTTATTATTATGTATTACCAAAATGTTCATTGGTTCAATAAACTATTATCAATCAAATTATTTGTATTTGTGAAATGTGTGGATGATAAGAACTACGATCTTATTATAACAGGATTCATGATAACGCGTTATACGTCCACCAGGACGTCCACAAGTAAATATTTATTATAAAACAAGGTGTCAATGCAAAGAACATGATTTGTCAAGAATTATTGACCCTTTATCTAGTTTATCGATGATATGAATAAAAACATTTGGAAAACGGACAGGGTAAGTACACATGTAGTAGGCTATGGCCAGAGTAGGGTTTGATGCAGGCAATGCATTAAATAAGTTATTCGTCTGATTAAATGAAATCATAGTTCCGTGTATGCACATGGGATAACTCTCTAAGGGTAAGGAATCATTATTCATATAAGAAAGTACATGTCCTATAGGCATCTGGGGAGGGCTGTTTACGAATACACAATGTTCATTCTTGCCACATTGTAACCCGATGCTGGTTACTGGTAACCGTGGCAGCAATGCCGGGACTAACTGGCTGCTAGTAGCAGCGTATCTATAGTTCGGTGCTGGTCAGTAGGCAGGGGCTGAGCTGCTCGGCCAGGGAGGAGGCTGGAGCAGGAGCAGCTCTAAGCAGGACTGACCAGTGGGTATTACAAACATGGTAATGTTCATATGAGGGGCTGGAGGAGCAGCCTCCAGGACTGCAGTGTTGTATGTAGGGACTAATAAACTTGGCACTTCTTCACCAGCAGTTCTTGTAAATAGTCGTTCTTCCAGCAGCTCCTGGTAGGCCTAGACTCTCCAACGTTACAATATATGCCCTGTCCAACATAGGCAATGCATTGTGCGTAAGCGGGTGACATCTAGTCAGCAGTAGTTGAGCTAGACATACTTATAATACTTCAGGCACTAACTACCAGCTGGCAGCACCATATGGCAACATCCCTTATAAGGGTAATAAACCTAGTGATTTTCATTGGTATTTATATAACGTAATAATCATTAAAACAAAGAGCTATTTTCTATTAGGGAGTGGCTATTTCCTACCAACTGCAAATAGGCGTTTATATCTGAAAAGGTGTCACGCGAGAAAACTTTGAATGCTTGTGGGGGAAGGGTGCGAATAAATGCAGGGCACCAAATGTACATTATTGATTTATAGATGAGTATACCTGGCTCAGTCTCATGAGTTTGCAACAGTTGAAACGTCTTTGACCAGTGTAGTCTTTGACCGGGTATCTAGAAAAGTTTTTTTTTCTAATTTTTTTAATGTTATATATGTATATGATGTAATGTACTTGGTGGGACTTCTTATTATACAATAAATTACCCAATTTCTTTACTATATAGTACTTTAACCCTACCCGGTCAAAGACTACACTGGTCAAAGACGACACCCGGTCAAAGACGTTTCAACTGTTACAAACTCATGAGACTGAGCCACCTATGTTGGCTTGGAAAAGGGTTTAGGATCAGGAAAAGGAGGAATCAGTTAAAGGCGCACTCAACCCAGGACCTAACCCTGCCGAGTTTTGTACGCAAATGACGTCATGAGTTCAGTGCGCGCCTTTAAGAAAATTCCATGCAGAGCATTCAAATCGTGATGATTAAAATCCCGTTCAAAGCATCTTCTCAGCAGTACTAATCCTGGCATTCTCAGCTTTCTGATTTCAAATGATTATGGTATGCTTAAGCACGTTTTGGCGCTGGGTGAAACTCCTGGCTCACCATTGCTGCAGTGCTATCTGAGAGTGTTGATATTTAGAAAGTTATTTAAATGGTGTGAGGTGATGGTATCTGCCAGAAGCGATAATCTCACCAAGTAACTAGACGCCGTGCATATCTCCAATAATAAAATATGCATATTCCAGTAATCGTACCTAGTTCCTCCCAAAACCCCGTTTTCACCGAGCAGTGTTCCTCATTATTCACAAGCTATTTAGACATTGCAGATGTATTGCTATAACTATGGATTACACAGGGTTCCCACGTGTCATGGAATGTCATGGAATTTGAAAGTTGTCTGGAAAGTCATGGAATGTCATGGAATTTTGTAAAAAATTGCTGTGTGTCATGGAATGTCATGGAATTTGAAAATAATGGAATTTATATTACAAAATCTCCTAGAATGTACCATTTGCTTTCTAGATTTTAGAAATTTTCTCGGGGGCCAAGCCCCCGACCTCTGCAAAAATGTCATGGAATATTGAGATTTTTGTCATGGAATGTCATGGAAATGTCATATGGAATTCAATCTAATATTTTTTGTGGGAACCCTGATTACAACTACGCATGCAGGACAGCACCGGACAACATGTGCATGTCAACATTTATAGTATTTATACTATTAATGTTACCCGTAATCTTGACTAGTTATGAAGGTATGCACGATGGGAGGAACTGAAAAACGAGCCTTGAAAACGGGCGTATTCCTCATGGCTTACTGCTGTATCACGGTATCCCTCTAGATGGAGCACCGAAATAAACATATTTCATCATACACCATAACTATAGTCTAGGCAAAATAGGATTTGCTAGCAAACAAATTGCAACAAAAGATTTTTCACCACAATGCATTTCTATGAAGTCCCTAGAAAGTCCTAAAAGTCCCAAAGAGTTCCCGGTTGGGAAACACCCCTAAATCCAAGATGGCTGCCAAGGGGGCTGGAATTTTATACTTTTCACTCTAATATCCTTATTTTTCAACGAAACTGGTCGTGTAATAACTCAAAATGATGGTATTGATGAGAATAATCTATGTAGAAAAGCAAAGCCGATACACATTGTCATTGCAGACAGTTTACAGCCAAGATGGCTGCCAAAACAAGGTATCGATTTTAGACTTTTCACTCTAACATCCTTATTTATCAATGGAATTGGTTGTGTAATAGCTCAAAATGATGGTATCGATGAGAACAATCCATGTAAAAAGGGAGGGCCAATGCAGATTGGCATTGCAGGCCCCTTAAATCCAAGATGGCTGCCAAATGGGTATCGATTTCATTCTAAAATCTTATTTATCAACAGAATTGGTTGTGTAATAGCTCAAAATGATGGCATTGATAGGAACAGCCATTCAGAACCTATGCTGCTGTGCTTTACCAATATACCAACAACAACAATAACCAAATATTACATACATATTTATATATTTCATCATGAAACGATCATTCCTACTGCAAGAGGCAATTAGCATTTGAAAGCATACAACAATATGATGCATGGGTAATTTGGGTATGTTGAACACCAGTCATTGCTGCCAACCTGCAATGTGACAAAAAGCAGTAAACAATGAGAACTGGATATCAAGAAATGGCATGTGTTGTAGAAGATGATAGATATGTGTATGGCTCAGTCTCATGAGTTTGTAACATTTCAAACGTCTTTGACCGGTGGCGTCTTTGACCGGTGGCGTCTTTGACCGGGTATGTGATTAAAATGAAGAAAAAAGTAGTGTATAGTAAAGAAATGGGTAAATTTTTTGTGTAATATGTTATAATACATCATTTCGAGGCATTATTTAAAATTGATATATTTCATATATTTATGTTACTGGCTCAGTCTCATGAGTTTGTAACAGTTGAAACGTCTTTGACTGGCGTTGTCTTTGACCGGTGACGTCTTTGACCGGCTGAAGAAAAAAAGCCCAAAAGGAACCCTTAATATGTGCATTAAAATTATTTTTTTTAATTGGGTAAAACAACCATAGACTGTTTATTACATGAAGAAGTTTAAGCTTAAATTTCTTTACTATATACTACTTTTTTCTTCATTTTAATCACATACCCGGTCAAAGACGGCACCGGTCAAAGACGGCACCGCTCAAAGACGGCACCGGTCAAAGACGGCACCGGTCAAAGACGGCACCGGTCAAAGACGGCACCGGTCAAAGACGGCACCGGTCAAAGACGGCACCGGTCAAAGACGGCACCGGTCAAAGACGTTTGAAATATTACAAACTCATGAGACTGAGCCGTATGCTCACAAGAATTACAATCTATGATGTATTTAATATAATATCTCATGTAGAAATCCTCCAATCTAATTAAACCAATATGGTCAAGTAGGTTATAAAGATTAAGGGTAGGTTAAGCATAGATATTTACCATATAAAAACTCACCAAGACTTGTGCTATGGAATAATTACCTTGTGCCTAAGATACAGCCTTTATGGAAACTTCCCAAATACTGGCTAGCACAGACATACAATATGTAGGTTTGGCAGAAAGTACTGTTAGTCCAATTGACTGGCTGTAATTGTAGAATTGATAAAACAAGAAACATAAATGTTATATACAACAGTGCTCAAGATTTCACAGCGTCAAATGATGCAGTCAAACCTGATAATATGAGGATTCATTGAATCAAGACACCACAAGACCACTGAAGGAGGACCAGAAAGATAGTGCCATGCAATGGCCCATAGTCCAACTTGTTACTTTTAAAGCTGCAGTGGAGATGCAATCATATTGACCATAATTATCATGAAACTATGTTTACATTATATATTAAACCCTTATTAGATTATTCTAAGTGTAAGTATATGTAATATTTATTATATAATGGTCAATATGTTTCTCATCAAGGCAAGTCTATATTTGCCCCACCAATTATTCAACACAAGAAGTCTGAGATACCACTAGCTTAATTTGCTTACCATAAAACCTCGCGTATAAGCCTAACTAGCATATAAGCCACACCCTGAATTAAGGCCGATCCTATAAGCTGCACTGGTGATCTGAATGTGCCGAATTTAGTATACCATAGTGGCAGAAACTCGCGTATAAGCCGCACCCCGACCATGGGCCGATGCTATAAGCCGCACTGCTGATCTGATTCGCGTACTAGCCGTGGCTTATATGCGAGGTTTTACAGTAACCCCTATTGTGCCTTGGGGAATAAGGTCCAATTGCAAATACAAATTTGTCTTAGTGCATATAGATATGGCATGATTCTTCTCATTAGACCATCAGCATAATGCAGGAGAGCTTTCCATGTGATAATATGTTACAGAAAGTCGATGGGTGGTATAAAAAACTAAAATATAGGATTCAAAATGTTAATAGACCAGGAACATGAATAGAACACACTGGGGAGGTGGCAATGGTGCAGCTCAGGAGAGCAGACGTGGGCTGGTCATAATAGACCCTTTGTAATACATACAACCACCTATAGAGAAAACCACCCCAGGGGACGTTTTCTCTTCACCTTTAAAGCCCAATTCTTACTGCCCCTCAAACAAGAGTCGGAGTGGAATGAGGACATTAATGGTGGGTATGTGTATGTGTATGTGTGTGTGTGTGGAGGGGGGGGGGGTAATAAGCTGTAGCACTGAACTTTTTTCCTGAAAATTGGTGATATAAATTACGCTGATGGTGAATTCTAAAGAGAGGTGAACCTAATTAAAAGAGTGAAAGTCTAACATCCTCTAGTTAATGGATATAATGTATGGACAATCTCCGTCAATTCAGTTCACTCATCCCCTTATACCTAATTCCTTACTCAATATGGTTCCTTATTTCATGTGGAGAAACAACATTACCATCGTTTAGTATGGGAAGGGCCATTTTCCACTCCCCCATGGAGAAACTGAATCTCATTCTCTACGGCTCTGTTTTCCACTGAGACATCATCAAAATAGCTAACTGATATCAATTCATATTATATCATTGTTATATACGTATTTTCACTTACATGCTTTAGTACAAAACATTGAATTACCGGTACATACAATACCCAAACCAGAGTTTGTCTCATTTAAACCACATCGACTGATATTCTTTCAATGATCAAACTACAGGTGCTATAAAATGTAACACTATTATGTGAAATAGGAGATACATAACAACTTTAAAACCAAATCTTATAATGCATAGTTTGTTAGAATAATAAATAAATCACATAGTATCACACTTGGCTCTGCCTCGTGAGATACGATCCAAGGCAGCACTCATGGACCTCTGTCTAGATGCCCGATGTGTCCGAAAGGTCAACGAGGAGAATTTCCAACAAAGCCTCGTGAACCAAACTGCCACCTATAGTGTGATAAAACTGAATAACCAATTAGATGAAGATTCCCAGTAAATAAATAATGTATGTTTCACAGGACTCAGGAAACAGTCATATTTGTTGACCCCTCTTCCCCAATACCAAAAGAAGCCATACTTTCTTTTTAAATTGCTTCATTTTACTTCCACATAGTGATTTACAAGTCAAAACATACATTGCATTCTTGTAACAGTAGTTTCACGACTAGAACATAAATTTTCTTTGCAGAAGACATATTGCAAGTAGGTATCCCAGGTCATTTTCAGATAATATTGTTACACATTTGGAAATGGGTTAGATGGATAGACCATGTTGAATGATGACTACAGTTTAAATATCATACAAATCGGTCGAGCGCTTTGGATTTGACAGCCATTTGAAAATGTAATAATGATGTTTGGACTTAACCAATTTCAGACCTTGGTTTCCACAAGATTATGTGGGCACATTGTAAGCCTTCTGGAATCCCTGAATAAATATATAGATCCTGGAAAATGCTTGATCCCCAATCACTGTATATATCTCCATTACTCAATGAAGCATCCATAGGGTCAGATCTCAAGTTTTATTTTTACAGGCCCTCAAAATCATGATATATTACATGTTAGTCATAGATTTTGCACAGAGATGTGCAAAATATTGCAAGTTTGATGCTGTCTGATTTCTCCAATATTTCAGATATCCCCTGGGTACTGTTTGAATCCTTTCCTTAGGTAATGGAGACTGTGCTCATTTTTTTCCTGTTTAAGATAACCAAGGATGACTTCACAATTTTCATTTAAAACTGAGAAAAACTGTAATTTTCCCAATAGCCCGAGCTCCACTAGGGCGAAACACCTACCTGCGAAACGTTGCGATCTTTCTATTGTTGTCTATTGACATATTTCGCTTCATTTCGCTACATTTCGCTACATTTCGCTTCATTTCGCGGGAGTGTCGCCCTATGTGACGCCAGTAGCAGGGCGAAACTGCCGCGAAACTGCCGCGAAATGAAGCGAAATGAGGCGAAATGAAGCAGAATGTGAAAATCAAAACATAAAAAAGGATCGCCTCGTTTCGCAGGTACTAGTGTCGCCCTAGTGGAGTCCGGCCTAATGTCCCTGAACAGTGAAAATGACTAGGCTACACATCAACACCACACAACTGTTATTTCATATATCAAGTTGGATTATTTTATGGGCAAAGGTCAATATGGTATACATCAGTTGTAAGCAAGTTTTACCCATCAAAAGTGTTACATAATACTGATTATTCCAATGAAAATCATGATATTCCTTGAAATTGAAGAAAATATCACTGATATAGGGCTACTTCATAGCTTCTTCTGACAACATTTTTTCTTGACCTCTAAATCCAACTTTTAATATCAACTCATTTATACTTTTCCTATAACATGACAATGCAATTATGTAATTTTTAGGCCCATTACATAATGCTTTGCAAATTCTGATATTGTGATTTTCTATGTTGCAAACAAATGGATCTGCAGTTGATATATTTTATGGAATCACATGTATGGGGATCCTTAAAGGTGTACATATATTATATGTATAGATGTATCATGTTATGCAATCTTTATAGCCACTATGTAAGAACACTGGCCTTCAGACCTGGTGTAGGGTATTCAGTGACCTATTCTACTCTCCAGCTCACAACGTTCATCATATCAACTAACTAATTGATGCATCTAATAGAGCAAAGACATACCTTTCAAATCACCCCAAACATGTGTATCTAACAGTTCGAAAAAGTGCAAAAATGTACCAGAAATTGCTTGAAATTCTTATATTTTAATCTAAAAATGCTTACAATATGGCTACCCCCACTCATAATACCTTAAAATGACGCCTGAAGTGTCCTGCTGTCAGTGGACAATTTCTGAGACTGTATCTCTAATAGCATAGGCGTGAAAGCAAAGTATATTACAGGGCTGCAGGGGGTGGGGGAGCTTTATTCCACGCTCGCTCTTACGCCGTTAGTCCTTTTAACAAGGTTATTATTGCATCTGATAGAGTAGAAAAATACCTTTTAAATAACCCCAAATATGTGTATATAACATTTCAAAAAAGTACCGAAAAATGCATAAAAATTCTTATTTTTTGATTAAAAAATACTTTCAATAGGGCTACCCCCACTTGTAATACCTCAAAATGACCCCCAGAGTGTCCTGATTACAGCGGTTGAAGTCCTAAGACTGTATCTCTAATGGCGTGGGAGCGAAATCTGTATATAGACAGTGTGTCCTACAGGAATGCATGGCTAGTCACTGACAAAAGGTCCCATTTTCTGAATTTTAGTCAACTTCACAGCATCAGCAGGGGTATTTAGCATCATGATGCAGCTATTCTGATGCATCAGGATGATGCGGATGGATGAGATCATTCATTAGCATATTTCAGATAGGTGATACTCCAAATACCGTAAATTCCCGCGTATAACCCGCACCTCGCGTATAACCCGCACCCCGACTTTGGGAGAATTATATAACCCGCACATAGGGTCTGAAAATGGTCATTTTAGTACTGTTCTATACTGTCAAAAACCCTCGTATTACCCGCACCTAGACTTTGGGAATAATGTATAACCCGCACTAGAGGTTTGGTTCGCGTATAACCCGCGGGTTATACGCGGGAATTTACGGTAGTCTGGAAGAGGGATCATTTCTAAAAATAGGTATTTTGGTGAGTTTACACGCGAGGACACGGCCAGCGGCTGCCTATTGGGATACCTATTGCAAGCTATGTCAATTCATGAATACCGTATCGTCGCATATAGGTGCCCGGGCAGCTATTTATTTGGATACCCTTGTACCCCCGCCTCCTATTGAAAGCAGGCAGCTATTCAAGGCCAGGCAGCTATTCTTTTAGAGTCAAGAACGCCCCCCCCCCTCCTACAAAGAAAATATCAAATAACTGACCATTGTTTAGGCCATTAATAGCAAAATCAACTTGCATTGTAGTCATTGTCATAGACACAGGCTTACATCTGGTGCATAGGAAGCACCCTAATTGATCAAAAGATGGTTAATTCTAAAGCAAACACCCCTCCCCTTCCCATCCCTACTAGTATACAATAAAATAAGCCTTGAGAAAGCTGCCTACAATATGAAGACAATGTAAACCCCCGGCACCTATTCAAGGCCCGGCACCTATTAATTTTAAAGGCCTTTTACCCCCGGCTCCTATTCAAAACAGGCACCTATTCAAAACCCGGCACCTATATGCGACAATTAATATGGTTAGTCAATCCTTAAAAATAAGTTAGTACTATATAGTACATTCATTATCTTTTTTGCAGCATTTTTTTCTCAAATCACAAGTATCTTATCAATACTTGCTATTGTGGTATTTGTGAGGGAAAAATTCTTTGACTAACACATATGCAACTACAGCAGTTATCATATAAAGGATTTCCTATCATGTCTGAATTAACCTATAGCTCTTCAATAACATAGTAACAGCAAATACATTTATTATACAACACTCAGATATAATTGAATTAATAATTACAATTTGTAGAAAGTGCGAAGTTATTTAAATAATGTCATTTTTAAAATTTCTCCTTGAAACTTGGAATAGAGTAGATCAAGTAGCCCACTGACCTAGATGAACATTACTCCAAGGTTAACAAATTGGGTTTTCATATTTTTCATATTATTCAGTGATTAAACTTATGTAATAAAGCATTCATAAGCACATCATTTCTTGCCCTAATTCCTCTCTACCTATTACCGGTAATGTACTCTCTACTGTTCAAATACTGTTTCTCTTGCCCCAGATATTAGTGTTAGAATGTTTCTTTAATACCCTCTTGAAGTGATGCTTTTTGACCAAATATTGAGTTTCTCCTTTTAGCTCATTCCATAGAAGTACACCTTTGTAATATGGAGACTTTGCATAAAACCCGATCTTGGTCTCTTAAGGGGAAATTAAATGTGTCTGCACTTCTAGTGTTAATAATAGAGTGAGAATTCAATACTTTCTTAGATTTCCTGAACATAATTGACGCTAAAAGCTCCTTTCTTCTATTTATGTCCAGGTTTGAAGAATTTCAAAATTAGACACTATAAACATGAATGTATTGACGTCAATGCTATAAGTGTGCGAATGATTACATCCGCCATACCAGGAACTATGTTGAGTGGTGTAGTATTGGAATTCCATTACTCTAGATCAGTGGACATATAAATTAAAATGAGTTCCGGAGAATTTCGAATTAACCACTACCAGGTACTAACAACGTGTCCGATAGATTTATTCGACATCCGATATGTCAGGAACTATGATAAGGGTCGTAGTATTGGAATCCCATGACTATAGATCAGTGGAGATATTCAGACAGGGAAATATGGGCATTTGATATAACATTTTCAAGTGCATCCCCATATAAGTATGGGAGCTATTAACCGATTATCATAAAACTTATTTAGCTGGAGGAGAAAGTCTAAAGACTGTATGGCACAAGGCAATATATGTCTTTATTGACTCTCGGCACACATTATCTTGGGTACAAGTGACTGATATTGGTTAACAATATCTTGATTGGCAGAGAAGTAGGAGCCGGGACTGTGCTTGTGTGTACTTAGAGATAACACTGGACCTCCTGGCCTTTGCAGAACACCACCTCGGCAACCAAAGTACTGGCCAACTATACAAGCCTCAGGCCAAACAAAAAGTAGTTTCCAGGATCATGGTAAGAAAATCTGAAGCCGTAAATCTTTTTGCTCTTTTTTTTCACACTTTTCCCAAGGGAATATTTTGTTCCAACAAAAATGATACAGTACACCATATCCCCTTCGATGAATAAATTTTAAAGTAGAAAATAGAATAAATAAATTTCAGAAAATAAGAAAATACTATGAAACATCATGAATAAAATTCTTAAAATGCATATACGTATCTGATAGCGGCTGAGGACGGTTACTGGAAACAAACCAATTTTATATGCCCCTACCCCCACCAAGCACTCACGACGCGTGCAGCCCTAGACGGAGACCAACAATAGCATACCACCCCCTCCCCTCATACCCCCCCCCCCCTCCAACAGAGGCTTTTGTCCACCTGGAGAAGGTAGAGGTATACTCATATATCGCAGCACTGGACTTATATTGGCCAGTAGGAGGTCTAGCCCTCCTGGGCGGCGAGTCCATGTTACACTACCTAATGATCTAACGCCGTATTCTACCATGTGTTCATGTACATACATACATATGTTGAGATGTATTGGAGACTCCCCGCCTGTGTAGAATAACCAAGCCGGCTGATCTACGGATTAAATCCACACATCTAAGGCTCTAATCCTAATCAAATACCCACTTCCTGATAGTCAAGACCTCCTCTACCACACAGCACCAATGAGTGGATTAACGTCCACCTTACAATGATAGGGTATTGATACACCTAGGTGCTATCTGCATACCTCCAAGTCTACACAGGAGGAACGTATATCAACAGGTGCATAGACTATATAGGTGAGTATTGGCTTCTATCTTTGCATTTACTTTAGTCGACTTCGATCTTTGCATGGGGTTCTGTGGTCCTGCCCTCAACCAGTGGCATGGTGTAAAATATCTCCAGGCTGCGTTAGGCATGTGCTGATTAGTCATTGAAGTACAACCAGAACTATAATATGAAATTATGCAAAGTCCCACATCCTATTAGCAGTCACAAGAGCTGCTTAATTTCCGCATAACGGATTATTGTATTACAACAGCTGTGGACTACTGATCTACAAGGTCATGTACTCTCCTCAGGATAAATAAAATGAATAATCAATCAATCAATCAATCAGAAAAAAAAGTTTTAATGTAACACAATAGAACACAGTATGGAGTTATGTCCAGCTCTCTAAAGGTTTAAGTACACTATATCTACTAATCTAGGATTACCGTAAAACCTCGCGTATAAGCCTAACTCTCGTATTAGCCGCACCCCTAACTTGGGGGAATCCTACAAGCCGAACTGGGGCTGCAATTATGGCGAATTTAGTACTGTAGTATACTTCTAAAAACTCTCGTATAAGCCGCACCCTGTTTGGTATCAAAAGAAAGCAGGTTATGATTCGCGTACAAGCCGCGGCTTCTACGCGAGACTTTACGGTAGTACCTTAGGTTTCTATGCTTAGTGGAAGCGGAACCATTTCATGGAACCATTTCACTGCATGGGTCATATGAGATCAAGCTAACGGTGGTATTGCAGTGAAGTCAGATAAACATTTGATATATGGCAGTCAACATTGGTATTTTCCGTTATCACTATTTATTTAAGTCCTATACCACATTATATCCAAGTGTATATGTCAAGTACAAATATTTACAGCGCTAGAGATGCTTTGTGACGAAAGAATTCATACGGTGCCATTGTTTGAACATGTCATTTTGATACCTGAAATATTATTTTGTTTCTCATGACCTGTTGAAATAGTTGGCAGTGTATACTGGGGCCCTTGATGGGGGGGGGGGGGGGGGTCCCCATGTCGCATGTCGGATTTAAGAAATGACCATGTCGCATGTCTATGTCGCTTAAAATGCTCATGTCCCATGTCAATTTAAGAAATGTCCATGTCCCCTGTCACTAAGCCTCATGTTGCATGTCACTAGGCCTCATGTCGCATGTCGATTTTAAGAAATGCCTATGTCGCCATATCGAATTTAGGGGTCTAGAGCCATTATACTATTGTTGTTGGTAATTGTTCTTGCAGAAAGAGCGTGACACACAGCGAGGGGACTGTAGAGGTTGTTCCCCCCTCCCACCTGTGGCATACTGACGCAAAGGAAACTGTGACAACCAAACACCTGGCAGTTTGCACACCTACACTGACAAACACCAATCATCAGCAAACTCCTTTTCCGTCTCAAACTTCGTCATTCACAGTCTACGTGAAGCCATTAGGACAAAGGCAGCAGAAATACCAAGTGCTGGCGATTAACAAAACTGCCGTTGATTAGAATTCTCAGAGTCTAGTCGACACCCGGGGTTTCTAGTGCTGTTCCAGTCAACTGTTGAGTGGCACGTTAGAGGCCAGAGTGGAGCTTTAGTACAAATTGACCTGTTTTCAACCTGGTAGGAGATCAACTACGGAAACCTCGATAATCCGACCACCCCTGTTCCAAGAAAGATACGACGGGATGTTGAATATGTTGGATTATTGAACTATATTTCTATGCTTATGTATAAATCTGTCCCTGCCAAAAGTAGCGGGATCTCGAGGGTGGCGGATTATTGAAGGGCGGACAATCGAGGTATGAGCATGGAGGGTAAACAAGAGCCGTACAGCCTGAGGGAGCAGGAGTACCTGAGTATTAAACACGCTCTCCCTAAAACACGCATCTCGCACGCCATCCTGCACGAGAACACGTCCCAGGACCGGCACCTCAACATGAAGCTGGGCGCAATCTCCCACCGCCAGAACATCATCAGAGACATCTTTGACCAGAACAAGCGGAATTTCATCGAAACGCAGCTTAGAAAGAACCGCAAGTGGAAGAGTCAGGACGAGATGGGGGCAGCGACCATGAACTTCCCGAACCTGCGCTCTGACAGCAGTCGGAGGCCAAGTATGTGTGTGCTCTACCAGAGTCCACAGTATTATGAAAAGGAGGAGGAGGCGATAAAGGATGCGGGTGTTGTTGATGGGAAGCTCCTCCCATATATGGCAATACGACGGGAGCGCACCGAGATACTTCAACATGGAGGGGTGACTTACACAACCAAGCTGCCTACAGTGATAGAACAGGAGGATAAGAAGCTGCAGCGCTACAACACCTTTTGTGGCATTAACCGTGATATGCACATCTTTGGTGCACCTGTCAAGGACGAGCGCTTCACAAAGGTGCTCACCACACTCACCCCACATGCTCACACTGACCTAAACCTATTCAACGACGACGGACCTTTGGAAGAAAATAGCACAAATAGCTATGGTGGGCAATTTGGTGCTCGAAAAGCCAACCGCTTCAATCGCGGCAAGCCTCCTGTAATTTTCCCCACTTTGGAGGGCAGAGGCGGCCCAGGGGTTACCCAGTCTAATTCTAACCAAGACGGCCGCTTTAACAGTCCTACCCTGCGGAAGTCCTTTGGTGTTAAAAGTGGTAAGGCACGGTGAGTTGTAGTTGTGTCATTCAAAACAAAAGTCCTCAGGGTGTGGTCATTATTTGACAACAGCGGGGTTGATGGATTGTCGCACGATAGGGCAGACACTTTTCCAACACACCCCATGGGTTGACATTTTTTCGCCCCCGCCCCCCCCCCCCCCATATGTGAACTATAGTAAAGAGTGGGCATTTAGAAGGGGTGGGATTTGTCTATCAGAGGGATCAACAATTTTGAGACTCCCCTTCAAATCCAACTCACCCCTGATGTTAGATAATGACCATGCATTCCCTTAAAGTGGCTTTCTCACCAAGGGTCTACATTACATTTTTCTAGTTCTATTCCAGTCAAATAATGAGTTTCATATTAGTATATGTAGTGCGATCGAAGGCGTAGCTTTCAATATATTTGCTCTAATTATATGGTGGTTGCTTTAATGTTTTGTCAACAATAGCAATAACCAGGGATGCATTGGTATTTGTATATGGCACCTCCAAGGACAGAAAAAGCAGATTCCACTCCAACTGAAGGCTTATCTGATGCCATACATATCTCCCCTTAGTGCAAATGAATTGTTTAGCTGTGACTCAACTACTTGAGTTTGTCGTCAGATCGGAGCTGTTCTCACAAATTAGACCCAAATTTATGTCAAAAGAATGCAAGTATACAAACCGTAATATCTGATCACCATCCTAGTAAACAAAAAAACACGTTATACAACGCAATGTGGCTAAACGTTATATAACCTCAAAATCTTAATTTGATGTAAAATAACGTATTTTTTGTTAGCTGGGGTGTTATCATGATCTGAAATATTCACTTTCGTGAGAATGGACCAGAAAATCAGGTAGTGGAGCCCCAGCAATAACCCACATTTTAATCCCTTTAAGGGCCGCATAGTGATTTAATGTTCTCTGCCCTTGCTCATCACTATCGTTGCACCCCTGGCAAATCCATCCCGTACGGTCGGCGAGCTACTCACCAGGGTTGCATGCGGGCATGATGACGACCACGCTTAACCGACACTTACATAAAGGTTGCACTATTACGGGAATCTTATTTATGAATGATAATGTTATTATTCTCACCAAAAATGGGACATGTCAAACATCGTTTCAAGCCTTGATGTAAGCATCTATGTTGTACTTTGGCAATTAAACAATTGATATTGTTGAAAATATCTATGGAAATATTATTGAAAAATCTGTTGAGATGCCAGATCCTTTCGGGCAAATGGCCATCAGAACCTTAACATGTGTCAACTCATGTAATGGCCATTATCTATGTAAATAGTTGTACAAAAAGTGAGACAAAGTGCTGTGGGTGCTAACCGCGCAGTAAAAACAATCATTCTATCAAACCATTACATTTACTTAAATCATTTTTCAATGATCAATGTAGAACGTCTACAAATGAGCCTCTATATAGATGTCTAGGTGTATGGAATGAATGAACTGCTTAAGCCCTGAAAATGCAAGGACCTTGGATATAATTATTTGTGTAATAATTTATATAAAATCTATATATTCATGTTTCGGAAGCTTCAAATGGTATATTAAACAAGGCGCAATATTTTTACCCTATTTTCTTACCGAGAATGTAACAAAAATGACAAAAAACATATTTCGGAGGTTTGTGATGTAAGTGCTTCATTAGGGCCATAACTATAAATGAATCTAAATTCACTAGGAAGGACAATGAAAACACTGAAGCTAAATGAGATCCACATCTTTATTAATAATTAGCACTAGCCGACCAGCATTTTGGCTCTTCCAATCTGAAGAAAAGGAAACATATATACACAATAACTGGCGGCATCAAAACCATGCCTGTGTTACTCCTATACTAGTGTTTTGTTGATTTCCTTAACATCCAACAACAGATACAACCTGGCAGGTCCCCTAGACGGGCTCCATTATCTTACCCAATATAACCCTTCATATCTCCTCAGTGAGAGGACACTCAGAACAAATTCAAATGAAGTAATACTATATGTTTTATAATGGTAATAAGTACATCTCAAGGCAGTCGTATTTGTGCGGACCGGCGGGTGTGAACGTCACATATATCTAACATGCAGGCATATTTTACTACGTCACATAAGTCTCCAATGTACAAAGTCATATATAACCACATACAATGTGTTTAAAATAGTGCTAAAGGTTATCTAGTGATTGGCTGCTTATATAAGACAAGGTAGACCGCTGGGGCCGTTTCACGTGTGCGAGATACTAACAATCAGCTACAGTAGTTCTAGTTATCAGTGTCGTAGACTCAGGATAGATGGGCAATGTCAAAGCAGTTTACATGTCAGCTACAGGTTCTGAACCCGACCAGCGGGTTCAAGGCGGCGACACCAGGGAGTGCTACATGTCCTTCCGGCTTGTTAGCCAATTGCCTTTAACCAATTACAATGTACCAGGGGGGTGTTATTTTAGATTTTTTGTATGCTCTTTATCATTATAAGTATTGTGACCAAATCACAAAATACGAGGGGGTAAATTCTTCTCAATCAGAAAATGTAGATATGACTTTGTTTCAAATGCCTCCCAGTGTCGCAGGTTTGAACCCCAGGGCTTGCACTCGCTTTATGCTTGCACACAATACCTACAATATCTAACTTTTTTTTCTGAAAGTACATGTAAATATTGGACTTGGTTGTACTGTTAAACAGTATGTGTCTGATTACAATATACTTGTCCGTTTATGCAGAGGTCGGTGCTAATGGTTTGGGTCTGATGGGTCTCAACAGGAGCTGTCCCAGACCTTCTCGCTCATCTATCTATAATAAGGAACAGTTATGTCTATCACACGTATATTTTCTACTGAGGGGGCATGGGGGCTTGCAGGGGTAAGGGGGCACGGCAGGGGAGATAGGGGAGCTGGAGGTACTTGACATTGCACCACTAAAATAGGAGCCCAGCTGGAGGAAAACTATTCATACTTGGTGAAACTATATACAATCAGTTCTCCACTCTTACTGCTCGGTCTGATGGGTTATCCTAGACTAGGGCGATACCCTTGTTGATACTTGTATCTACAGCAGAAAAAGAGAGGCATTTCTAAAGAATACAGGTCCCCTGCACCTCTCGTGCTTTACAGCAGAGCACAGTGGGACCGAGGACCAGTTTGCTATCTCGCAGCGTCCCCTAGGGAGCTGCGCATGTGCAGAGGATGGCGCGCGCAGCAGGGCGGCGGAAAAACGTCTTGCCACCCACGAGAAAAGAGGAATTCCACATATACATGTCTACTAGCGTTATTGACTGACTCATGTAGGTACAAGGGTCCCAGAATGTCATAAATACAGACCATACACAAAAATAGAGCATACATGTACATCTACATAACATCGGGAGCTTTATAAATAGGTCTATGAATATGTGGAAGCATCCGCAATAGTGACAATAACCAGGAACTATGCTAGAACAGATGTATTTTTGTAGATATAGTTTCCCACCAATGATACACATAAATCGATTACATTGTCTGTATGATTACATGTCTTTCTCAGAGTAAACTAATATTAGGTGATATCTGTATGTACATTGACTTAATCTCATGGACCATAAAGATTATGTTGTGTTTAGAGTTATATAGATTTCTTACTATTAGTACTCTAGGTATCATATACATCCAAACACAAAATGATTTAATGAAATCTAAAGCTATCAATATTCATAGATACATCTATAGTTATAACCAGAGAACAACAACGATGCACTATGATAACATAGCTACAAGTCTCTATGGCTGTGCTCTAAATAGGGTCTCCCATATATGAATGCTGTGGATTCAAGTATGACGTCCCACACTTCTCAAACATTGTCAAGACCCCTACTGTCCAATGCTATTCATCTATGTAATACCATGTTAAAGTACAATGGTATTAGTTTTGGGACAATAGCGTTGTTCCTTACACCCCCTATTTCCCCTAGTGCAGACCCCGAATAGCTCCATTACCATCTTGTGTATAAGCATTTGCACAATATCCAGACATAGACAATGATAGTAAGGTACATGTGTATGCAAATATGTTCTTCTTTCAAATGAGATAAATAATTATGCGAGTTAAATGTATTCTCTCATTCTCCCAAGTAATTACAGCACCTCAGCTAATTGTACCACCAGTTCAACCCTAGCAAATAGTCTATTATAAGACCTGCCCTTAAAATGTCTACAATACCTGTTATGGAAGCCATGGAAAACATAGGGACGGCACAGTCATGAAACAATGGTCTTCGTAAACATTGCAATAAAAATAGTCTATAGATACGAAGAAGGTAAACACATATATACCATTCATTTCAGCCGCCAAAAACTGTCAATCTATGAGTACATCATCTATATACATCTTTTCAACAGAAATAAACGATTATTACCTATTAGTAACATTTTCATGTGATGACACGTATTGCATTGTTTAACCATACATTCTACGTTGAGGTGATCAAATTTCGAGCGACATAATTATATTCAGTATGCCTACAATACAAATGTATATCAGCTTCAATCTCCCATACAAACAAAAAAGGCCACCTAGAAGTATTATGATACTACAAACCGACGGCCAACCAATACTGAATGTAGGTGAAAATCCTACATTTACGACGTTACCATATTGGCCTGTCTAAGCGCCTGGGCGCACATTGGTGTCAACGAGGATCTACCCCCGGCGGTCATACAAGTCCAGCGCTTGTTCAATATTTATTTGTGTTTACATCTATTTCAAGATAAGTCTACCCCGGCGCTCATTCAAAACCGGCGCTTATCAAATACCCGGCGCTTTTACAGGCCACTACGGTATACACGGTAACACTGAGCTGCTCGTTCTGCTGCAGAGAACCTCCGCCTCCACACGCGAGCTGCTCACCACCACAGGTGCCTTAAACTGTCTGAGTTCCCGCGTCCTGCGTGCCACCTTCTCATCACATGATGGCCCGACAGGCGGCACACAGGGGGTCTACAGGTGCTGGTGATGGAGGGGGCGGTGCGCACCTCTGTCTGTCTCCACCACCCAGGTGAGCGGCTCCATTCTGGCACGAGAGGAGAAATGGCGCCACCCATGTCGGTGGTAATATACCTCTCTGTACTGATACGACCATCTCTATTACATGTATATCCACCGGTGTGTAAAGTATGTTGATTAATCTACTGGGTGTAAGTCATAGTCAAAGCATATTCTGGTCGGAGATTGATGCCTCTGCTGGAGATGTAACTCCCACAGAGAGGCATTCTGTTCACTCCTCTGCTGTAGAATGGAGCTGCTCCTCCCCTCCGAGCAGATCCGAAGATGCTATCCGTAATCTGGCTAAATGGTTGTGGGGGTGAATATTTACTGCGACAGTTACTAGGATTTTTTTTCTTCTTAGGGTTAGGGTTAGGGTTAGGCGGATTAGGGTTAGGGTTAGGGTTAGGGTTGGGGTTAGGGTTAGGGTTAGGGTTAGGGTTCGCTCTAGCCATTTTCCATAGGAACTGTCACCGTAAATGATCGCCCCCACATCCATTTAGCCAGATTACGGACAGACTTAACCGAGCAGATCGGTCACTCATCCGCCACCTGGTGGGAGAAACCTCAGGTGGGCGCTTCCCTGGTGGCGTTATGACGAACTAGGTGTCTCCGGCGGGCTGTTTGAGATTCCACTCCTCCACACACGAGGGCGCCACACATGGCGTTTTAGAACGCCATACATTGTCATTGCCCACATTTAAAGGTGTGAAGAACATAATGTTACGTTTGTGCATTTCCAGAGTCCAAGCAGGCTCTTATATGATATATTATTCCTAGTAGTATATTCTCCATCTACAAACATGGTCTCTTTCTGCCCACTTTTAATAAGGGACTCTAAGTCAGGTGCTATATCTCACAAGCTATAGAAAAGACTTCAGGCCTATATTTAGACCAGCTTTGTCATTTATCACAATCAAATAGAACTTAAACCTGTTTAGGGTTTGACGTCCTGTTTTGTCCACTTTACCCACAGTGTAGTCCTGTCATTAGGGATTTGAAGCGAATTGATCGTCTTTCTGTTTTCTCCCCTTGCCCCTGCAATGCTGTCACGCACACTTCTCATGTGATTGGACAATGAAAGGGAGGTTGAAGTATGAGGTTATAAATAATTCCTATATTAATCATATATCTGTATCTAACTTAGCAGCGGCTCCGTGTTGAGGCCCAGGCCGTTTGATAAGAGAGGGTTTCCCTGCCTGGACGTCGGGCATATACGTCAATGACGTAGCGTGTGCCGGGCTTGAGGCCGCGTACAGTCTCTGTGATGACCGAGCGACGGGGATTCTTGTACCGGAAGCTCTTGCACATGACCTTTTCGCTCTTCTTCCGGTGCGAGGTGCTCACGCATTGATTGGACTCCCGGAAGAGGCCGGCAACGGCGCCGGAAGTGGCGGGTGAGGAGCGGCGGGAAGCGGATGCTGCCACCTGGTGGACAAAGAGGCAGTACTGGATTCGGCGGTCGGTGCCCAGCCAGGCCACCACCATGGACGTGCACGTACGTTGTCGGTCAAACACGCGGATAGCCGTGTCCTCCGCCAGCTCCGGGTACGGGTAGCGGTCAGGGGACGTAGAGGCAAATATCTTGAAGGAGATACTCCGGTGTCGCTTGGGCGCCACCCGGATTAGATAGGGACCTCTGGTTAGGTTGGTGAGCACCACCTTCCAGAGTTCCCGGATGGAGCTGCTCTGAGCGACTAGTCCGTGCTCGTTACTGACCTCGACGAGCAGCTGACCACTACAGGGTTGTACGGCCACCACCAGCTGGTCGGCAGCAGACCGCGGACGGAAGTCGAACACCTTCTGGCCTTGTGCACGTTTAACATGGCTGTTGAGGACTTTGCCGTCCTTGAGTGGAACTGTCTTCTCATATGCCAGCGTCTGTACGGAAACACCGAAGTAGGTGGCACTACGGTTGGTGTTCTTGTTGACTACAAAGACATCAAAGAAGTACAGCTGCCCTGCCCGCAGACCTGAGAACGTGTAGGCCCGTTTGTCTCCAATACACACATACTCGACATCATCTCTCCGCTGCTGGTCAGACTCGGCCGCAGCTCGGAGCGACATCTCCTCCCTCTCCCGGCGTTGTTCGCGCTCCCAGGCAAAGCCGAAGCCCGAGTTGGGGGGTGCTGTGGGCGGCGTGTCGCCCTGCAGTTCGGCCAACACGGCGCACTGCGTGTGGAAGTTGGCGCGCTTGTTGGCCGCCACGCAGTACTGCACCGGCTGACCGTGACGTGCACTGGTCGGACTGGGCTTCCACGCCAGAGTCACACTATGCTTGGACAGCGCCGAGATCTCCAGACTTGGATCCTCGGGCAGTAGAGGGTAGGGCTGGTCAGAGTGCGGCGTGGTCGTCGTGTACATCTTGACCGAGGCGTTGCGGTCCCGGACACGCATCTCTAACATGAGGACGCCCGGCGGACAGTCAGCAATGGTGAAGGTCTGCGCGTGCGTGCCGGAGTAGGTCTGGAGCAGGTTGGCCTCAAGGAGAGACTCTGTCGGCACAGCTTCCATCTGCTCAAACAGCTCGTCTGTATCTGTGGGACAACAAAACAGCAGGTGATGAGATGAATACGGTCCGGTTGGTCTGGGTGTTATTTGCAAGTTTGACGGATTACTGTATGTGAGAAATGCATGTAGAGATAATACAAGACATGCGCTTATTCCATGTCATATGCTAGAGCTTTACAGAAGAACTTCAAGACCCCTCCCTAGCCCAGCTGATCTCAGTGCTATAATGCAATGGTATGTACACAGTAGGTGCCTCACGGTAGAATCATGTTCAGATAATTAGAGATTGACAGCTGAGTGTGGTGCCATCTTTAATTAATCTTCTCTTTTTTTTCCTAAAAAGGGAATACAGAGTAGCTCTAGTTCTTACCTGGCCGGTCACCACTGGCGCCCTCTGGTAGGTCCTGCAGGGACAGGCGCCAGTCTATGGCTGATGCACATGGGGTTATCACCATGGACACCGGTGTGTCCCCCTCTTCCACCATGAAGAAAAACCTGACAAGGAAATCAAGAACACATGCTTACATGTACACTGTAAAGAATGTGTTCGAATTGAAACACACTTTCCTAAACACTTTTTGGAAACGTGTTTAGAAAAAAAATGGTGTTTAGAAAAACATGTTACAAAAGTGTTTCATTTTAGACCAAAAAAAGTGTTTAGAAACGAAACACATTTTTTAGAGTGCTACATAGGCCAATATACGTTTGAAATCGTTGAATTAAATGCTGAAAGACTCAAAACAACACCCACAATCATGAGATAGTGGAGCTTCAACTTAGGTCATTGTCAAATACGAGTTTGAGAATGTGGATGATTGGAGATGATCGAGGACTATCGAAGATGATCTTTTAAGCCTTTAAGGGCCGCAGAGTGCTTTAATGTGTTGTGCCCTTTGTCGTCATGATGCATTCATGCAGTCCTGGTCAGTCTTCTGACCAAGGCTGCATTCATGCATCATGCCGATTCTCGGTGAATGGATCAGACCTTTAAGTATTAAACAATCCTTAAAATTAAAAAAAAAGAAGTCGACAATGTAAAAACCTACTTTCTCCATATCCCTTGATGTAGAAATGTCATGACCTCGGCGCCGTCAGGTAGTAGTTTGGTGTCGTAGAAGAGTTCAGCGTGGCTGATCTGGAAGTGGAAGTGATCCTCGTCCCGGGTGGGCAGCTGCTGCCCCTGGGTGGTACACGGGCAGCCCGGCAGGAGCAGCACCAGGCACAGCGTCACCAGGTGGCGCACCAGCCGCACTGCAGGCACCGCGCACAACACACTCCTGGCCATCATCCTACAATGTAACAAAAGGAGGTTTATAGTTATTAGTGGTATACAATGAACTGTGCAGGTTCATATCTACTACATTGTACTAGTATACAATGACATACACCACATTAAAGTATACGGGACTAGCACATTCTGGTACCTGAGGTAGTCGGGGGATAAACTCCATCTCCTTATCAGGCTAATCTCCTCTCCTCACACCTTGAACAAAGGGGCTGATAAGAAATTCTGTCATGATGCACTGCTCTGGAGTCGGGAAGCCTAACCACAATGCATTGCTCTGAGCCAAGATGGCGGCCCTCAGGGCCCAATGCGCTAGTCCCGTTTAGGATGATGGTCACTAGCACCCTCAGAAAGTGAGCGTCACTGTCGCCGAAAACACTTTCACCTGAAAGCTAGGCATTGCCTGACTTTCAGATGAGAGTCCTCTCCGCGACAATGAAGCTCACTTTTCTGAGGGTGAGCAGTGTTCATGGTCACTAGTAGTGTACAACACATTAAATCAGGTTTGTGGTTACTAGTGATGTACAGCACATTAAAGTAGGTTCATAGTCACTAGTGATGCAGAGCAAATTAAAATAGGTTCATGAAAACCAGTGATGTGGGGTCACGGTCATTAGTGGTGTGTTACAACAAATAAAAGTAGGGTCATGGTCACGAGTGTATAGGTGCAAGGTCTGTATACTATAATGTAGATATCCTGTAACCTGGTCATAGTGCATGAATGCAGCACCGGTGAGTTATGTGCTTCAATCATGTTGGTCCAGCATGAGGACAAAACGCATAACAATGTACTCTGTGACCCTAAACTGGTAACAAAACAATGCGCACATTCATGTCTAACCGTCCAGACCTACATATAGGTTCCATGAGTCAGACACAGGGACTTGTTGTGTGATGCTGTACTATACGACACTAGCATATTAGGACATGGAGGCCGGCATCTTGACTCAGAGCACTGCATTGTGGTTAGGCCCCCGACTCCAGAGCAGTGCATTATGGGAGAATTTCTTATCAGTCCCTTTGTTCTTGGTGTGAAAGGAGGGAATTAGCCTGATAAGGAGATGGGGGTTTAGCCCCCAACTACCTGAGGTATACAGTATGCGCTACTCCCGTATAGGGAACCTGGCCGTCGATAGCCTTGGCTAGTAGATGGAGCAGCTAACCGGGGGTTATGACATCACAGGGCAGTACTGAGTCTATAGGTATCCACCTAGTGTTACCTGCTTGAACTTCTAACCCCCGAACATGGATGCCCCCATGGCCTAACCCCTAGGAGCCCTATAATGCGCCATGATGCGCTATGGTGGCACAGGGTAACGCATCAGAGACATGTATATTACCAAGGGGGTAATTGATAATACCAAACAATCTAGCACACGCGAGGTGTAGATCAAGGATCTAGAATAAGAGTTGGAACAGCTTAAAGATAAAGATATACGGTATTAAACCAAGGTCTTTCTTTGAAGCCGAATTCATGCCACACAAGGCAAAGGCTATAATATAGATACAAAGGGATGTAGAAACCGACAGAAACATGTCTATGTGGACACCGATTATTTTCGGAATGGGATTCTCATATATGTGCAGTGCATATGATGTACGTGTGCCTGTATATTTCAAAGATATGGAAAAACATGGACTATAACAGAAGCAGATGAAATGGCAGAGAAACAGTGTGACTTGCTACAGAATGACGAGAAATATATGACACAAGAACCATTACCCAAAATGAAAAAAAACGACAAGAAAGAGAAAACCCCATCTGGGTATATACTGTTCACTTCGAGTGGTCATAGTCAGTCGCACCAATGTGACAGCATCTCATCATAACCCGACAGGAAAGTTATTTGATGACCGCTTGAGACAGTCGGGGATTGCTGTTTGGAGTGGTAATCGTCTGCCAGACGTCCCTTCATTTTTACTGCAAACGCTCACAAAGGGGAGCCTGATGAAGGACGGTGCGGTCCATAAGACCCCCCCCCCCCCCCCCCCCCCCCCAGCCTCCGTCTGGGAGATAGTGGGCACGGTGGGCATGGTGGGCATGGTGGGCATGGTGGTGGTGGCGGTGGGTAGGGGGGGGGGTGGCAGCAAGACCCACTGGCTGAACTATACAATGTAGAAACTTTCATCTTGAATCGAAGCAGACGCTAGAGACGCCGCCGACGCCCAAAATGGCATTTTGTAAATTTGCCTTTGCACAGCAGACGACATGGCGAACGATGTCGCGGCGCGGGTAGTATATGAGTTGGCGCCATTTCTTATATCGTGGTGGGTAGCCACAGCAGTCTTGCCGGGTTGCCTTGATTGGCAAGCAGATAGCTCCTATCGCCGCCAATGGATTCTGGCTTCTATTGACCTGGTGAGTGCCTCTAGTGCGGCTAAAACAGTTTTAGCCGTGAAGCCAGGAAGCCACCGGAAAACTAATCAAAGAAATGTATATGGATACTTGAGAGATAGAGAGAGAAACAGAGACATAGAGCGAAAGAGGTAGGGAGAGAGATGAGGTAGAGGACGTAGAGGACGATTCAGTTATGCAGTATAATGAGTCGACTTCCTGGATGCTGTTTCTCCACAAATTTGCGGACGTCCACAAATTTGCGGACGTCCACAAATATGTTTATGGAGCTCCGCAAATTATGTCTTTTTGGTACTTAAGCATACAAATACGGACCTCCGTATATATTTGCGGACATCCGTATATATTTGCGGAGCTCCGCAAATTTGTGGAGAAACGGGACCCAGGGCATAAATGCAAGTGCGTGATTATTTATACTCAAGTGGGAGCGTGGACATTATTTTCTTCATAATGATAAATGTATAGTCTCACTCTTGAATTAAGACTCAAATTATCATCTGGCTAATCTTAACATCGAGCCCTGTAATGTAGTGAGACACCGTATCCGATTTCCACAAGCGTCCGACAGGTACAATAAAGAGAAAAGGCGGTTCAGTGGCAGAGCCCCCAATTTACCCATACAAAACCTACGTTGACAGTTAATACAGATCCTTCAGGTGACAGCGATCTATGTAGCCTACATTTAAGACTTTACAGAAAATAACATTATGATCTAGATATTAAAACGAAGACTATACTTTTAAGATAAGGCAGAAAATAATGTCCTCGCTCCCCTGGGAATAGTCCCCCTACGAGCGTCAGAGATGGCTTCTCTGGCTCTCTGTGTCATGTCAGCTATACGGGACTAGCGCATTAGGCTATGGGGGCCGCCACCTTGGCTCAGAGCAATGCATTGTGGTTAGGCCCCTGACTCCAGAGCAGTGCATCATGGGAGAATTTCTTATCAGCTCCTTTGTTCAAGGTGTGAGGAGAGGGGATTAGCCTGATAAGGAGATGGAGTTTAGCCCCCGACTACCTGAAGTACCAGGATGTGCTAGTCCCGTATACGGTTATGGTTTATTCATACCTGCATTGCTGCGCATACCCAATCACCGACGACAGCGCTCAGGTTCGGCCCAGACAGCCAGACAGAGAAGATTACACGATTTTAGATCCCAGCGAATAGACACCATAGAGCGATAAGAACCGCAGACCGGCTTCTTACACCAGGGCTGGGACCAGAACCCTTTAAGGGCCGCATAGTGCTGTAACGTGCAATGGCCATCCTGTGCCATGCCCATTGTCGTTTTAATACATGATTGCAGCCCTGGCGAGTCCAATCACCAGGGCTGCACTCATGCATCATGTAAACTCTATTTACAAGAGTGTATTAAAGCTATAGGGTCAGCATGAATGCAATACTGGCGAGGCACTCGCTAGAGCTACATTCGTGCACCAAGGGCGTAGAGCATAAATCACTATGCGGCCTTTAAAGGGTTTACGGGAGGGCACTAGTGGGAACGCCTCCTGATGAGAACATATAGTGTACTATAGTGGATGGTGGGCAGGGTGGATGGCGGGGGGGGGGGGGGTGCTAGGATCCTGGAGGAGGTCGAGTGATTGTTGAGGACTGTGCTCTGGGACTCTTTACTGAGCTGCTGTAGGGCTGCAGTTCCTGCAAGTGCTGGGAAATCAATGCTTATCTAACTAGTCAATCCCCCCCTCCCCCATACCCACCACCCAACCCTACCATGCAACTCATCAAGCCCCACCTAACTAGTCAATTCACTACTACCCCCCCCCCCCCCCCCCACCACACCAGCCACCCAACCCAACTGTGCAATTCACCAAACCACACATAAGTAGTCAATTCCCTATCCCTCCCCCAACCATACATACCAGCCACCCAACCCAACTGTGCAATTTACCAAACCACACCTTACTAATCAATCCCCTCCCCCCCATGCCCGCCACCCTACCCCACCAAGCCACACCTAAGTACCCGTAGTCAAAAAATAAATAAGATAATTATAGGAGCAACATAAACCTGATATGACCAGAATGAGGAAATCAACTGACTTTCACTAGAAATTGGACATGAACAATTATTTAGCTGAGCCCCGAGATCAAAGCAAGAGGTGTGGCTGGAGGTCAGGCCGGTAGATGGGGCATGTGTTGTAGAACCTGCCCAGGGTGTAGTAACCTCACAGACAGCCCATCACCCCTTCATCCTGTAACCCTTCGGAGATACCATGTTGCTGCAAAGAAACATTTGTCATCACAATGCACCAGTGGCGGCGAGTAACTCGATGGTGTTGGCTACGAATGTATCAACCTAGTGGGGTGAGCAGTATGCATGATTGCAGCCCTAGAGATTAGACTCGGCAGTATTGTATTCATGCATCATGACGACATGGGCATATTTCATTAAATCACTGTGCAGCCCTTAACGGGTTAGCAGGGGCCATCCAGGGGCGCTACTACTACACCACAAGAGGTGTGGCCTGTGGGTAGGAGGGTCTCACCCCCAGGCAGAATTGTAAATACACCAAGTAAGCAGTCTACATCCAACCATCTGCACACCAGCAGCCTTCAATTCAGCACACCTCAGCTGTTTTTGTCCAGGTTTAAGTTTAAAAGGGAAAGAAGTAATATAGTATGACCTAGTGAGTGTATATACCCAGTGATCTACCCTGTGAATGTAGGCCATGGGGTATTATTGTTTCCCCTTTGTAGGTGATGAAAGCTTAAGATAACTAGGTAACTGGCAACATAAATAGGTGACTGGCGTATATACACATGTATATGATCTCATGGCTCCAGCAGTCGACATAATGGTCAATAAACGTCCAAATGTTTTAAGTAAACAAGTCTTTGGTTCATAATCACTCCACAAAGTATTTAAGAGAAATACTTATTTCCTCGCAATGGCCAAGGCTGGTAAGGTTCACCCAGCAGAAAGGTTTATGATTATGTTGCCTGTGGCACTGTGACTTTGCCTAAACCCTTTGAGAACCACATGCTGCCCGAAGGCTTCATGTTTATTTCTCATCAAGATTCGCGATTACACCGCCGACGAGTAACTCGCCGCTGCTGCATTGGTGCATCTTCCTATATATATCATCCCCAAATGGTCGGCATGGTGCTGCATGCATGCTGTCTATCTGTCAGCCTGTGGCTCCCTGAGGACGCCCAATGTGGATGGTCCCCTACCTATCTTAAAGCAACAGACAGTTCACCACTCTGGATGACGTGTAGATATTTAAGGAAAGACCGTGTAAGGGTTCCTTACTGGGCTGCGGGTACATGTACATGTATTAAATGCATGACTGTATTTGCCGAATGGGAGCTGACACATGTTCATAAAAAGCCATAATTTTTACATAGAGGTAACCTAATGCTCAGTGTAGATCTCTTTCCCCAACTATAGTGGTCATGTGCTGGTATAGTGCCTTATTATCTCGTCTTAGTTTAGAGTCTTAGAGTCTACATATATATAGATGTGACCACCCCTCTTCAATAGTTCCAGCAGTATTTTCAATGCCCCCCCCCCAAAAAAAAAAATCAAAAAAAATCCACCATCCCCCTGTTGATAAAAAATGACCACTCTCCAAAGGTGAAGCTGTGGCTGTGGCTGGGCTGTGGCTCCCTCTGGTGGAGAGACTGAGCACCTGGCACCATGGGGCAGGGTCAGGTAAAACTACAGCCATCAGAGTAACTCGACCCAGCCGCTCTTATTGGCTGCACCTAGCTCCTGGGTTCAGGGCGCAGGGGTCGACCAAGATAAAAGGTAACACAAACACTAAGTATCTCCATGCAGAGGTGGTGCGCTGCTTCCCTGCTCTTCTTCTTTTTACCTCATCTCTGTAGGAAGTACTGGAAAGATCCCCACGTCCGATAAAACCCGTCGTAAACTTTAAACAACATATAAGATAGTGCAGATACATAAACCAAATAACTTACCGGTAGATACGTTTAATATGTATGTATAGGAAGTGGTAATATTCTCTGTTGAGACTATGTCTCGTATTTTCAATCGAAGAATATGGAACGTTCACACATGATGTCACCGGCTAGGAAGTATTTGTTAACATGTGTTTATTTCTATTTATTTATTTTCTTTGGGCGGGGTTAAATGAGAAGGTCATTTGTAATGACCAATTTGTACAATAGTGATACGGGTTGGGGGAACGGGGGTTAAATGGTCCCAGAATAGGTGACGTCATGTGGGAACGTTCCTCTCCTGAAAAGATGTCATTTCGGTAATACGTTGTTCACTTGGCACGAGTAACTCTTGTGCCTGTTAAAGCAGCCGCCCTACGCCTATTCCAGCCCAGTGGGCACAGAATTCCGTCCAATGTTGAATCAACATTAATTCACCATTGAATCAACATTGACAACCGTTTATCAATGTTGATTCAATGTTCTGTGCCCACTGGAAGGGGCCGCTCAATCTTCCCCACATCTCTCATTCGTTTGTACCGACGCTTCTTCTCTCTCTCATACACCATACTCTTATAACAATCATTTATACAACTAATCAATTGATTCAAATATTTAAAGGAATTTTTGGAGAAGAAATAGACCTATTAAAAGTTACAAAAGCATTGGTCACATTTTTGTGGAAGAACATATTCCTGTAAACATTTTTCTTTTATATAGGGAGGCTTTAGTCGTGGATTGTAGTGTGTTATGGGGATAAGATAGCAGACGATGTGTACTGTTTTCGTTCCTTCTTGCACAGAAGAGTTCCTGTTGTCCGAACCTTTGGGCAGAGTCTTATTTCAGACTCAGACTGTCCTCGGAGAGTGGGAGCAGCTCAGAGACAGAGACGAGCAGGTGTTTTTGTCTCCGTGATATATGAGCGGGCATGGGAACATTTACACCCACCTGATGACAGGCATTTATCTGCATTATAGGGGCTTTTTACAGTAAAGCACGTGTATCGGGACAAGAAAAATGGGAATCTAAAACATGAACAATCAGAAAAAAAAGTGAACACACATCCACTATAGACTCTATGGAATACGCATTTTTCCAATTCTAGATGCATCACTGCAGATGGTGCCACCAGGTGCAACCATTATACCCTGTAAGGTCCACCGAATGTTTTAGCGCACTCTGCCCTTTGTTGTGAGAGCTGCATTCAGGGTTGAATGCATTCCTGAAGGGTTGGTGTGATTCTTGAATACAACACTGGCGATTAGACTGACCAGGGCAGCTTTCATTCATCATGGCGACCAAGGACATGTACTAATACATTAAAGCACTATGCAACCCTCAACGGGTTAGATAAATATCCAAGACATTTTTATTGGGGAATCTACATGTATCTGGAGCCTCAACGGTGTAAGGAGAGTTTTAGGTATCCACTTCTCTATCTAAAACCTATAAAAAGCATCCATTTAGTATCTTCAATGTATGCCCATGCTTGTCAAGGTCGTACGGATTCATATGGTTATACAATGTAGTAATACGCTTGGTATGGCGCGCATATGGAATTCAATTTCAATTCAATTCAATTCCAATAGTATTTATTCATATAAAGTTCAAAGGTTGATACATTTTGTTGATAATCCATGTCGTATTATACAATATACATTAATTTTGTCTAAATACACTTTACACAATATTCTGCTCCTCAATGAACTCGTATGAAAAGGCTGCTACTTGGCGAGAAGCACCAATTGCATTAAGCTACCTTTATTTCTAAACATATTGTAACTCTATTATCAATTCAATTATAATAAAGGGTTAGCGCCAGTATACTCATTCTGCATCGGCATGGAACCTATTACCCTGATTAATAGGCACCAGTATTTATCATGATGGCATTTAGTTCTGTAGATTATATTTAAATGTATATAATTATATAGCTACTCGGGTCAGGGAACGCCAGGGCTGCATTCATGCATCATCGCAACAAATGGCATTAATCATTGAAGAACCATGCAGTCCTAAGAGGGGGGGGGGGTGATGCGACCAGAACGACATCCTGGTGGTAATGATATATCTTTCAGCAAGGGTGAGCGATAAAAGTAGCCGCAGGCATTCTGTACGTACATTGCATTGTGGTGGTTTGGGAGTTGGCCTAGAGCGGTCTGAACTCCTCCTGCCAAGGAGGATCCAGATTCACACTCACCTGGCCTCTGTAGGAGCCACACCTGCCTGCCACAGGCTCCTCCTGCACCCCCCCCCCCCCTACACACACAGAGTTCCTCCTGTATGCTGAACACTAGCCGCCACACAGCGCCCTGTCATGTAACGTCTTCAGGTGTGTGTACACAACAAACCAGCTCCACCTCAGCCCCTACCCCCCACCTGCCGCTCCTACCCCTCCTCCAGACACCTCCTCCAGCCCCTAATGACATAACGGCACGCCGACAGGTGGCGCCAATTAAGCCTCCTGGGCGTCCTCCAGGTGCGGGTAATAGTGGCCAGGTGCCCTGCGGGGTCCTGGAGGAGGAACGTGGCATTGGCAGTGAGTGGGCCCCGGAGGCAGTACTCATTCTTTGAAGCTCGGTACCAACTGCCAAACTACATCTCCCAATATTTTGTCATTTGACCGCCCTGAAATGTAGATTACTTTTACAGCCCCCCTTATATTCCATGAATCCAATGATAAGAGCACTCTTACATTTATCATTAGGACGTTTGCAATTAGATTTGATACTCGAGTTATGGATGAAATGCAATCTCTATGTCAAATAGGACAACTTTCACGTCAGTGACAGCTCTCCATAACAAATTCACAGCCACAGCCTTTTGTGCTCGTTATCGCAGTTGGTACCCATTCCTGTACCGAGTGCCCCCCTTTGTTATCATGATGCATGGATGTTACCCACAGGTGAGTAACTCGCCAATGCTGCATTCATACATCATATCGATCCCATGCGGCTGATGCAGGGCGAGTTACTCGCCGGTACGACATTGGTGCATCGATCATGTCTTCATGGTGGGAAATGTTAAATTAAAGGCAAAACATTTCGTCCCTAAATGTTAGGGTAAAGGGTTAATGCATACGTGTAGTACCCCAACTATAAGTCCACATGTTATACAAGAACATAATTATCCTCTTACTAGATGTCCTCAGTTCACAGTAAGATATAAAGAATACACCAAGATGATTGCAAGCAAAGAAACATAACGGACCAAGCAGCTGATATTATAGGAAGCATCCTCTGGGGGACCAGGGGAGTCCTTGTCTTTGAATTAAGGCCAAGATATTCCCTGAAATCTTCTTCAAGCATCATTATTGTGCTAATGAGATACCTCATGAAACCTAAAGGTAAAGAATCGAAAGTCAAAGTCATAAATTATTAAGATTGACCAAGCTTTGACCAAAAGCAATGTTACCGGGCTAGTAGACCCGGCGTAGACCAGCTATATATAGTCCATATTAAAGATGAATTCGGGGAGAGTATATTCTTCCATGGTGTACATTATATATTTGATGTGATAGCAGAGGAATGCCCCTCTCCATGTCTATCTCTACACCCCTCCTGCAGAATACCCCATACTATGTCAGCCAAGTGGAGGTGTATCGGAAAGTGCTGACGTGTCAGCAGTCAGATTGACAGGGTGTTGGTGGATGGATGCAGTTCCCCTATTCATACATACAATCATTGTTAACCCTTGTGCTCTAATGTTTCATTCCTTCAGTCGTCATGATGTTGTACCCCTGGTGAGTAACTCACCAAGGCTGCTTCTGCTTTCAAGCATCGCACTGACCCATTAGGAGTGTATCAGCGCGGCGGGGCCAGTATAGTGCATGTGTGCAGCACTGGCGAGCTAGGGCTGCACACATGCATCATGACGACAAAACCAGGGCATGGTGCATTAAAGCAATCTGTGGCGCGGCCCTTAAAGGGTTAAATGGTATACATGCTGACGTGTCGCTGACATGCAACATTTTGTAATGCAAGTAATTGTTCATTGTTTTACATGTATAACACGTTTATAAACATGTCAATACCTCTAGCACACTCGCACAATTGCGGTACGAGATCTCTCGCCATCCCGCCGCCCTCTGTCCTAAAGGTTCCATGCAGCGCCAATGTCCTCTTTGTGATGTTCGTTTTAATAACAGAACCGGTCTCAGAACGAATCTAGACATGCTTATCTTTTACTGTGACTACACAGATATGATGAATACATTTGCTGTTTCATCTTTCCATATGCTCAGGCCAAAAAAAAAAGAAGGTTTGTTTCCAGTAACATGCTCCCAGAGCATAGACCCGGCCGGTCGGATTTTTTTTTTTTTTTTTTTTTACTTTCCCGGAAAACCTGTAACTGCTCTCGTCATAGGTAGGGTAGGTCGGATTTTTTTTTTTTTTTTAATTTTATTTTACTTTGGCCTGAAAAGTAGCCAAAAATTGACTCACATACTTTAGCAACCACTCACCAACAATAGCGTTGACTTATGGACTATCAAATTGAATCTGAAATAGCCCAATAATTACTTGAAACATACATATTTTTTCAAAATTGGGTAACTATTTCTAGGGTCGGCCCTTTTTTGCTAGATAGCGCTATTTTAATCTGGATTATGGATCCGCCCAGGGAAATTATGGCAATTTGCAAAAAAAAAATTTGACCGGAAAAAAAAGAAGCATATAGATGCTGACCAACAAAAACTCAACATTTCTTTTCAATCTGGGGATATTTCTCAATATAATATTATCTTCATATTTTTTACAATTCCACCTACGGTCCTTAAAAACGGGCAAAACTGGTTATTATTACAATTTTTGCTCTAAAATCCTTAATAATTGTCCGATTTACAAGCCGTAAAACCTACATATGTAGCCAAAAAAAACAAAACAAAAAAAAAAAATCGCCAATCCTGCTTGGGTAGACCCGGTCGGGTGACTGGAAACAAACCTTTCTTTTTTTGGGCCTCATGTTGTGAGCTGCTTTAACTACCTGGGTGTCACAATTGATAGTGGGCTCTCCTTCGCAGATCACTGTAAAAAGTATATCAATTCTGGCAGAGCCAGATTGACTCACTTGAGGAGATTGAAGAAATATATGGGCTTTGATCTCGCACTGCTTCTTTACAAGCAAATGATTCTTCCCTGTATGGAATATTGTGATTTTATTTTGGAAAGTGGGCCGGTCGACTTAGTTAAGTATCTGCAGACCTTGCAGAACCATTGCCTGCGCTGCTGTATGGGTATCATTGACCCGAGGGCAATCAGTATTGATGACCTTCATGGTGAGTGCTCTCTCGGCAGACTAGCCAGTAGAAGAGCTACCAATATTCTAGGTATGATATACAAATATAGTAGGAAACCTGGTGTTCTTGTAGTCCCTAACAGGGTATTGCGTAGTAATGCGAAGATGCTGATAAAGGTGCAGCGACCAAAGAGTCAATTATACAGGGACAGCCCTTTATATAGAGGTGTCTCTCTCTGGGATAAGTTATTTCCAGAAGAGCAAACTGTTGCGTCCCATGCCTTATTCATGAATATGCTGAAAAACCGGTGATATTGAAGTCTGTGATAGAGTGAATACTAAACTGGGTGTAGGGTCTCTATTGGTTGATCCAAATGCTCCTCACTCATATGTTTGGCTAGTGTTATAGTTTATATAGTAACATGCTTTCCTGTGTGAATTGCTGCTATTTGAAATGATATCTGACAGAAGGAAGATGAAATGAAAATGTAAAATGATAGTATAACTTAATTAATGTAGAGTGGGACTACATCTAGATTATATACTATCTCATGGAGGTAACTGTGTTGCTCTGTACTAATGCGTATGAGCTGACTACCGGTATCGTGTGGTCCCTCCAACTGGACTCGACTTGACTTGATGTGTGGTGAGACAAAACTATGTCTTGAGCTAATCCTTTATGGAAGCCCGGTGTTGTACAGTGTTTTGATGCTAAATTCTATGACTAACTCGCATATGTTGGTCCTGAAATTAGAACATTGTTACTACTCAATCTATGATCTACCAGCTTCGCTGCCCCTTTTTGTGTTTTTTTGGATGTGAAATCTCATGTGTTTTCTGTGTACCGTACCTGTGAGCGGTCGGTATTTGTGTATGTATTATCATTATTAGCTACTGATGCTGCTGTGTATCAATATTGGCTCCATTTGAGAGACGTAGTGTAAATCTGCAGAATTTTGTCCAATAAAAATGTTTTCAAACTCAAACTCTCATTTATAGTTTTGAACCGATAGAGTTGTATAAATTATTATTTTAAAAGTAGGCCTCTGGCGTAGTTTTCGCCATGATCCCCCGCCTTTTGGCAGAGAGAAGTAGTACTGGTAAACACTAATGAGAGATCATGTGTGGAGAGATTACTATCGACTATTAGAGCTGTGCCTCCCATTATATATTTATCAACCTATTACCACCTATCCACGGTATATCATTGCTAGTGTAGAGAGAAAGTAACTTATATTGTATTTCTTATTCAGTCTTGACCGTGAGAGGATGTTTTTCATGTTATCAATGTGTGATCATGCCAAGTCATCACTGCCGACAAGTAATACGTGCGGGTAATAAGGGTTTAACCATTTAGTGCTTGGATAATTACAGATATGTTGTAGGGTTTCGCTTGAAAATCAATGTTGGAAATATATGTTATAAGTTAACAAGGGAATGACTTGTGCCGTAAAGGGATGAGCCAGAGAAGATAATAGGCATTCAATGTAGCCAACGCATCATGATTTATCGTCATAATGCATGAATGCTGTCTTGTTACATTGCAGCATCATGCCAACCCTATGATGTCGATGCACCCCCTAGGGTCGCTGTATTCGTGTATCATGACGACCAAGGACATAGCAGGCCTCCATTAAAGGGTTAGCTTCGAGCCAGTCTCATGTTGTGCCTATATCCGTCCCTATATATATCAGGTAGTACTAAAATCACCATTTCCGTGCTCTACGTTAATTTCTCAGTTTTTTCTAGACATAGTCATCTGTCAAAGACTATCAATCCCCTCTTCAGTGAATGATCCAGATAAAGAAAGGCTGGTTTTATACAACTTCCCCCGAGTAATGATTATAAGTTACGACGCCTGATACACGGTAGATAAGTACTTCCGACAAGATGACTGATAGTCACCTTCTTAGGCTCTAATTAGCTGAACCTACCGCAGATATAATAAGGGAACACTTCCGGTGCACTTCTTTATAATACAGTAAGTGGGAGGGGGAGGGGGAGGGAGGGACTGAGGCTGGGGGCAGAGATACAGCCCCAGCGACGGAAACAGAAAGAGGGAAATAAAAGAGAGAGACAAAGAGAGCTCAAATACCTTCCTCATGCTAGAGTTCCCTTATGAAATGTTCTCTTCCCATGAAATGATCTCTCCTCCATGCACGAAGGGACAGTTGAGAGTAAGTCGGATCCCCCAAATGATTCCTTTCTAAATGATTCCTTACTTTAAGACGTATTTTCGCACCACCCATGAATAGAAGCTGTCTATACACCTGTGGCCTCGTCCAGGCACCCAGCTAAGCACTGCGTGTTCATGTCGCAGTGACGTGGTGTGTGTAGGCGCGGTGTAATTGTTTACATCCTGGGAGGTGGCAGGTCACCTGAGGACGTCAGAGCTGCTCACTGCTGCCCCTGAGCTGCTCACCCAGACACACATACATACCTGGTCGACACACACCTTCACTGAACCCTATAGCAGGCTGCATATAGCCTGATATTAAGGCATTGTTCTAATAGAACCCATATATATAAGTTGTGCACCAGGTGCTTTACTACTAGTCACTGAACGCACTCCATCTCGTTCGTGATAATAGGGGACCAGATATATACTTAAGGAGTAAGCTAACATAATTATAGGTATCTTTCATATTTTATGCAAATGTATAAGGAGTTGCATGTTAGTGGTGAAAGTACAGCTTTATACTATGGGTGGACCTTTAGTTGACTCTGCAGATCAGTATTTCATGGTATAGTATAACCCTAAAACTACTTCATAGACTCTGGTCTTGATAATGCGGTATCAAGACACATACTAAGTATATTTTTGATTGATTGGCACATGGCTAAGATTAACAAACCTAGTAGAAATCTGATACTCCTGTCTGTAGCTCTCTCATCCCCGATCTGAGAGTTTAGGCGTCGTAAGTATATATAGCGATGACTCGGTTTTCTCCATATAGACGGCCATGTTAGTTCTGAGCTCGTAATTTATAGTGAGACTTAGGCAGTGACCAGCCACTCACACACCATAGCTTTCGGGGAACATGCTACAATACGAGAGAAGAACCAAAGAATATATAGGGTGCATTATGTAACAGCTGGTACCCATTGTCTAGCCAGTTACCAGATCAAGCAATGGATGCGCCCACAGGGCGACCAGCCTGACCCCTATAGGTGAGGGGTCTGACCATTTCCCTCATACTACAACCGAACATTGGTATTTTGTTCAGCCACCATCAGCACAGCTGGAGAAGCCACAAGGTTCATGGTCGAATACTGAAGAATCTCTAAATGATTAACCAGCTCCATACTTTAACCATGTAAGTGCCACATGCTGATTTAATGCAGTAAACGTCTTATCCCAATGATGCATGAATGCAGCCCTGGCGAGTGACTCGTCAGTGCTAGATGCAAGCATCATGCCAACCCTCCAGGAGTGTATCGACTCGTTAAGTCGGCGTCATGCTTGTGTACAACAAAAGGGCAGGACAAATCACTATGCAACCCTTAAAGCTCTCACCACTCACACTTCACCGGTTAGTAGAGTAGAGAAGAATTAGAAAATGGACCTGTACACTCTTGGTGTTGGAATTAAGCAGGGCAAACCACTCTGTGAGCAGTTCCAGAGCATCCCACGGTCCCCTCCCAGGGAAATGAGCAGCTCTGAGCAGCTCTGTCCCTGTGCTGGGGCCGTACCAGGCACCTGGGGCCCGGGGCCGTGCGCACTTTACAACTGCACCACTCGATCCTACAAACCTTGCCAACCCCGCCGCCAGCCAGCCAGCCGGTCCCACTGGACAGGCCAGCCGCCGCTCTACGGCTCTCAAAAACTAGGTACGTCAGTACGCACATACTGACGTATACTGGTTTATGGAGGGGTCATTTATAATTACACGGGCGTAGGGGTTGGGGGGTTGGGGTGAGGGCTTAAGAAATAAAAACAAATGTTATGTCCATGCCCAGACAACAACAACAACAAGAAGAAATGTTGATGATAAATGACCACTCACTTAGACGGCCAGCATAGACAATTACAGGGGCCAGATTATCAAACACGCTACACCCTAGTTATTATGAGGGCCTTTTTCTTGGGGGGGGGGGGGGGGGGTTAATGTCAAATAAATTATTTGTAATCTGTACTAAATTGAGCAAATCTGTCTAAAAAAATTTGCTTGAATTTTTAAAACTTTATAAACCGATCTATGTACCCATTTCCTTTTTACTGTGTTACCTGAATACCCCCAGCGCACCCCCCCCCCCCACCCAACACAAACACCGTCCACATCGTGCTGCCTCCTTGGCATCTCCGTCCACCTATATATATTGAAAGGGCAGGCTGGAAATAGACGACCTGGATCGGGGAGGGTGAGGGGTAGGAGAGTAGGGTAGGAGGAATTGGGGGAAAGGGGGTGGGGGTTGGGGGGTTGGTGAGAGGAGGCTGGGGGTGTCTGTCAAGAATGGCTTTCCAGGTTCTTTGTTTACACAACACTGGGATACAACTGCCCCGCCATGCTGCCGATACTGTCTTAACCTCCGGCTCCGCACCCCATCCCATACCAGCCGCCAGAAATCCCCACCTCGCCACAGGATCAACTCCCCACCACCCAAATAACACCATCCCACCCTCACCAGGGAGTCCGTCTTCAATCCAGCTCACTCCCTACAGCTCAATCCCGGCATTTCACGGTTGGATCAAGAGGAGATTCGCCTCCTAAATCCCCCATTCATGTCGGCGCGAGGCTGTGTGCAACTGGAGAATGTTGTGGCTGAGAGTTTGCTGATGTTACCCGACGCCACGCTGGAGCATTGAGGCGGGTGCCAGGACCGCGTAAAATAATCTTCTTCTTTTTGATCTTCTTTTCTTTGTAATAGGGGGCTTTACCCTCTGTATTATTGCTTCGTTTTGCCCCTCTTTGCAGTGGCGCAATGGACGAACTTTTGAGTGTGGTACATGTGCTGGTAATCGAGTTTAGTGCCTCTATATCATATGGGTAAAAATCGACACGGGTGACACGGCGACACGGCCCTTTTAGGCCCTTTTAAAAATCGACAGACACAGGAAAATAAGGGTTAAAAATCGACCCACAGGGATTTTTCTCTAAGTTCTTATATACCTAAAAATCGACACAATGACACAGTCTTTCTGCTAAAAATCGACACAGCGACATGGTCAAAATTGCGGGTACCCATGTAGAGGCACAGTTTATGCAATACGATAGCGCAATCATGTACAAATCACTTTTTATCCCTTATGATTGCAATTATCATAACTTTTATGCTTACCTTTGACCGGCATTAATTCTTACAGTATTTATCTGAATAAAATAAGTCAATGAGCGAGTCCTAAAGACTTAACTGGGAATGTTAGAAGAAGACCTAAAATAATATTTTTATACAATGTATTATGATAAAAGAGCTAGGGACGGTTAGGGGAAGTTGGTAGATCCACTGATTTGATAGTTATATGGTATAAACATTCATAGCTATATTTAGTGAAATAAGCATTATATTATAAGAGACATGATATAGTATTGGATTATGCGATAATGCGCAGTATGGCATAAAAGAACTAGGTGACTATGTTAATGTATGCCCTTATATGCCCTCTCTTATAGGGGAAAGTAATAAAGTACAAAAGTAGAGGTAGCTAGCTGTAGGCTTGATTTAAATAAGCGGAGCCAGATCCAACAGAAATAGTGACACATTGACAGCACTGAATCCTTTTATCTGAAACAAGCCTTACCCAAGCAAAGGGACAGGGAGTAGTGAGGTCGCCTTTGTCGAGGAAGCAGTATTTCTAACCCGTTATGCCCGCAGAGGGCTTTAATGTATCATGTTCTTTGTCACTATGATGCATAAATGCAGTCATGGAGAGTAACTCACCAGAGCTGCATTCAAGCACCATATCGACCCTATGGATTGATACATTCCGAGGCGACATGATGAGGACAAATGACATGGCAGATTAAAGCACTATGCAGTCATTACAGAGGTAATGGTCTGACGCCACAATATGTCTTATAAGAGAAGGAATGATTCATATGGCTAATATATAATATATAGATCCCGTCGATTCTGCATCATCTATTCTTTACCTGTTTAGTCATTGAGGACCAACACATTTGAGTAAATATCCACTGGAACATTATGATTATGTTTAGTTCACATAATCTCTAACTCCCAATTCAGGGCTGCGCATGCTTGCCGGGTTATCCGCGCATTTACTAGTGGATGTGGGGTTGTATATGTCTGTGCATGCCTCCAGGTCTCGGGAGGAAAGATGGATAGAGGAAGTATGTGAGGGCTGCTGCCTCGCTGATGTATGCCCCAGAGGTGAAATGATCCAGTGCTATATGCACCCTCCTTCAAGTAGTCCCAACCTTAACCGCCCCGCTGGTCAATGTGTCCCACTGCTTACTTCTGTTTGCTCCTGCTGCCCCCTGCTGCCCCCTACTTTTCCCTGCTTCCCCCTGATCCCGCTGCTTCCCCCTGCCTTCCCCTACTTCTCCCTGTTCCCGCTGCTTCCCGCTGCTTCCCGTTGCTTCCCGCTGCTTCCCCCTGCTCCCCCCTGCCCCCCTTGTCGCCCCATCGCCCCTTGCCACCTCCTGCCTCCCCCTGCCTTCCTTGGTCCTTCCCTTGCCTCCGCCTGCCTTCTCTGCATGTCCACTTTGAGGTTGAGATTGAGGTTCTTCATTGCACCAGTAGTTCACAGGGAACTGTTTTCAGCACACACGTATGGGATTGGCAGTTTTCCTGGGTTCACTATTGAATTACCATGAGAACCCTTTCCTTCGGCTGCATGTTTTTAACTATGGGGAATACTGAAAAGGTTAATAGCCACATATGCACATCCTTAGTAGATAAAGTCTAAATGCTTGGTGTGACTTATTCTCAATATAAAGTGTCTCTATATAGTATACAAAGAGCGGTTCGGGAACGGTGCCTCATAATGGGGCGCTGGCACGTACCTGCCAGGCCCCAGAGTCGTCTGCACAACGTCTCGCCCCATCTCGCCCCATCCGAGATGAGGGAGAATTCCTGTCTGGAAACTGGCCAGATCCCTACATTGATATTAGGAGGTAGACGCCACGATCTGATGTCTATCGGGATATGGCGTTAGTATATATATATATATATATATATATATATATATATATATATATATATATATATACATACATATATATATATATATATATATATATATATATATATATATATATATATATATACATATATATATATATACATATATATAATATATATATATATTTATATATTTATGTATATATATATATATATATATATATATATATATATATTATATAGGTGATATGTGGCTCCTACTTCTCTATCCTATTTCTTCCTCTCAGATTTTCCTTTCATTCTTTGCACATATTGCAACATCCTTCGCAGATGTATGAGTATCATTGAGGTTTACGTAGCCCATTTGTATTTCCCACAGGTGTGAGTCAGAAAACGGCCTATATCATGTGACTGCAGAGGGGTTTTCGGCGACCTGGCGACCTGGGCTGTTTTCCAGGCGACTTTTCGACCTGGACCATTATTTTTTGTGACCTGCGACCTGTTGTTTTGAAATGGCCATACTAATATATAATAAAAAAGTGACCTGCGACCTGGATATTTTTGCAAAAAAAAAGCGACTTTGCGACCTGTGGCCCTTAAAAGAGGCGACTTTGTGACCTCAGGGGGGGACCCCTCTGCACCCCCTATCATCATGCCCCAACATATCTATTATGTTTCAGGGTATGTCCATTATAAAAATGATGAATGTAATGTACCTTTCTGGGTGATTCTAGCCAGAGGTTGTTGTTATAAATCACTATTGTCTTGAAGGTGCTTTACCCCCAATAGTTCCAAGGCACTACCTAACATTCGTTATAATGATTATCTTTGTCCAATTCGCCACAAGTCAGTGCCATACGAAATACATAATTACCTTCTTATGACATGATCTTCGCCGGGTCTTCATTTTAGGCACTTTTGGTGGTACGGAGGTGCATAAAAGGCTTTTAGGGAGTGCTCATTTTTTAACGACAGGGGGGATGGTGAGATTTCGGGCGGAGCGTGCACAATTTTTTCACCTCCTAAGGTCTGTATTTATGTATGTGAAAGCTACAATTTCAGTGCATTTTGGAAGTGGTTGCGTTCCAGGTTGTCACTTTGTAAGCATATGTTCTCAGCACTGGTGTTATAGTGCCATGGGATTCTTACGCAGTCTATATGTAACAGTAGCGTTTGACATTCTGTGTGAGCAGCTCGGCAACTACTCAGGAGCAACTCACCCTCAGGGCTGACACATTGTGAGTATCTCCTACAGGCCCTACTCTGCTCGTCTCTTGTTGAATAATGCAAACAATCTCTCCAATGCCTCGCCCGCAGCCATACAAAGGTTGGAAAATGCAGTTAGCTGGAGTTGGACCCATTTACATCACCTCGTGGACCCACGCCAAATTCTCCGCAAATAAATCATGTGCAAAGGGTCCGCCGATTATCCTTGTGCGCGCCAGCGACTTCCATAAGTTCTAATGGTGGCAAAAAGAACATGTTCGGTGGGTATCAACCGGTTTCATGGTCACTGTGACTTTGAGTGAGGTCGACCAATGAAAGACATTATTAATGGTAACCCTTTAAGAGCTGCATAGTCCGTTAATGCAGTATATAACCTTGATTGGTCGCCATGGGCGTCAGGGAATGAAGCCCTGGTGAGCAGCTCACCAGGGCTATACATATATGCATCATGCCCACCCTTTGAGCAACCATAATCCCCATAAGGCCACATGACGCTTGAATGCAGCCCTGGCGAGTTACACTCCAGGGCTGCATTCATGCATCATAACGACAAAGGGTTTCGCCCATTACGCATTATGCGGCCCATAAAGGGTTATTAAAGCAGAAGACGATTCGGACAGGAAGCATCTCCGGCTTCTCCTCCCACATCTGTCTAGTAACGTTAGATGGCGCTTTTCACGGCGGGAGATAAGGTAGCGGCCAGAGGAGGTATTTACCAATGATAACCGATTTTATAGTGCCTCCCACACACCTGATTACAGCCCCTGCTGAGCCGGGGAGAGGCAGATTAGGGAGGTGCAGGTGTGGAGGGACAGGCAGTCACCTCCTAGGCCGACAGTGTAGTACAGGTATATATGGTACCCAGGTAACAAAGGCTGTTAATTCAATGTTAATGAGCGGTGTTTAATGGCTAATCTGCTCGGTGGTATGTGGGAAATGCCGGGGAAATGTTAGAATCAACGTTGTTTTAACGTTCAATCAGGAACCTCAATTGGATGAAGTTCATTTGACGTTATATAAACTGTCAACAAGTATTGTTTTGGTGGCTAACATTAGATTAATACTCAGGGATAAACCTCTATTAAATATGAAAGAAATCCGACATTTACTTTTGTATATTTGCTTGGAGACATAGATATAAACCCTTCTATCTATTGCTCTATAACCATCGACTCCAATAGGAAAAACAGAAAAGCAGATTGAACGTGATTATGGGAGAGCTGGGTGCTGAGAGTGTGATAGTGACTGTAGGTTGCCGCTATGTGTTCAGCCGGGTTCTCCAGCCGAGTCTATCCACTGACAACGGGATGTCCTGATCAGTTCCAGTCTCCTCATAGTTCCATCAATAGCAGTCAACCCTTTTTTCCATTGCAGTTGTCCACTTTCTGCTCACAATAACCCTTTAAGGACGGCATAGTAATTCAATGTGTTATGCCCTTTGTCGGAATGATAGCTAAATACACCCCTGGCCAGTAACTCGCCAGTACTCTATTCATGCGATCTGCTGACCATACGGATATATATTCACGAAGGGTCAGCATGATGCACCTATACAATGCATGTGAGTTACTCGCCTGCAGTGTATTGTTGCATCATGAGGACATCGCTTTAATGCAACAGGCCGTCCTTAAAGGGTTACTCGGGTCCTCGCACGAACAGCTCAGATGGGGCGTGGAGGCTGAGGCAGTGAGACAGAAACAGGTCTGACAGCCCCCAAGGAGGCTGTGAATTAGAAACGGGTCTCAAGCAGAGAAGCAAAGCTACTCCTGGGGTCTATTTCATAAAAGAATCGTGACTCGTGAGAGTTTGATTTTCGTCAAATAACGTCACAAGTGGAATTTAGGAAATTGACAAATGCTCTCGTCCGCATCGATACTAAGTGGTCACATTCTTCTAAAAGATTTTGATTTTTTTCTCTCAATTTATTATTAAGCAAAAAAAAAAAGAAGGTGTGTTTCAGGTTACATGGTCTGAAAATCTAGGGTAGGTAGGTTGGATTTATAATTTTTTAAAGATATTTTTTTAAACTTTGGCCTGAAAAGTACCCAGAAATCGACTCACGAACTTCAATGTCGACTAGCTGCTGACCGCCTCGACTTGTGAACTATCAGATTGACCCTTAAATATCCCCAAAATGACCTAAAATATAAACCTTTTTTCAAAATTACATAAAAATTTCTAGGGTCGGCCCTGTTTTGCTAGGTAGGGTTGGGTAACCTGGAACACACCTTTTTTTATTATTTGGCCCTACTGTTTTTTTTTGTTTTTCTTTTTTTTTTGGGGGGGGGGGGCAATTTAACTACCAATTACGTGTTATCTATGAATGATAGTTTGATTGGCGTTAACAATTATATATTTCAACAATTACATCTTGTTAAACCATATTGTGATCATCAAGCACGGATCGTCACGTCATAAAACATAATTATGAGTTTGTGACGTCTTGTGAAATAGGTCCCTGGTGAGGGAGAGAAAGTGGGCGACTGACTGAGCTGTTCCCTCTCAGACATTGCATCTCCCAGGAGTGTTAAACCCTTTAAGGGCCGCACAGTGCTTTAATACGATGCGTACACCCTGTAAAGAAGTCCCCTTCCATCACAGTGCTTGAATGCAGCCTGGAAAGTAGCCCACGCACCAGGACTGACTATGTAATATACATCATAGTGAAGCTTCGGCAGAGAATCTACTCTGTAGGATGAGCATGTTGCTTGACTGTATTTATGCACCCTGGCAACCAAGGACATATTTTAAAGCACTGTGTGGCATTAAAGGGATGAATGTGACAAATGAGAAAGTATTGCCTTCTAGATTATTATTCCCAGTGGGATGATTTTGCCTATAATAACTTGCATGCCGCGGTGTGAGCCTGTCTAGCTGATGTGGTCTAGACTTTTTTTTGAATGACTTACAAAAGTGATAAAAGTATTATTGGCTTCAAAAACTAAGAGAAATTAAAGTCCCTCAAGACATGCCAATATCTCCATATATCAAACCGCCCCTGGATTCGAGGTGCCACATATCTAGACTTAAAACATCACATTGGACGAACAAGCTATATAGCACAACGCCTTTTTTAAAACTCAATTTATTCGAACAAAGTGACAGGGTCATTTCTATAAGAACATCCTGTAGGCTAGATGCCCTACTCGACATATATTACCACAGTGTATCTGCCAGGGGCCTCCAGTAAGCCTGCTTCGATGCAGGAATTATATATGGGGCATGAGTCATAGATGAAATGCCAATGAGGCCTGGAATGGCGTGGAGAATAGAAGAGGGCTTTTCTGGATATTGGCAATCGATGCCACACTTCCCCCGAATCAGATAAGCGTCCGGAGACATAAACCTTTCCTTTCTCACAAGAGTCTGCTCATCTCCCACATACAGCCGGCCCTGGGAAAGGGTCGAGGCCGTCCTATATAGAGTCCTCTTTTTCATTCGGAGAATTTCTCCACATGGCAATGGTATTGGTCTCAAGTATAGATGCATAATGTTCTAACAAACGAAGGAACGCATCATACATACCTCATATTTGGTGACGAACCCCCTTATCTAGAAATGCAGGTGACAAAGCGACATCCAAAGGCTATATACTTGCTTTGGGCAATATAATCCAGAAGAGTTACAGGGGAGGGAGGACTTGAAATGGCGTCCCCGTCATTTGCGAACGTTCCCCAAGCCCAAATTAACCCACCCGGGGTGTGAAATGGAGAATTAATGGGAATGCTGTAAGAGAGCACATTTTCCGCAGGATTGGCATTCTGTGCCAAGTCTCTCCATGGTAGCCGCTGACTTGTTAACCTCAGCCCTTTGTCAGCAGGTAGGGGATGGGGGCAGGTAGCGGCAGATAGCCCGCCTCAGCAGATAAGCCACTGCTAGTATCAAGTGTAAGGCCAGGGTGGTCTCTCAGAACGAATTCCAGATTCCGTTATACATCGTCACGACACAAGTAGGGAGATTGTGAATATTTGCAAAAAATTATCTAAATAATACTATAAAGTGGCTTTCAATATTTAAGGGCCGGATAGTGTTTTAACTCATTCTTGTTCTTTGTCGCCATGATGCATGAATGCTGCTTTGGTGAGTCTACTCGGTATCACCACGACACGGTGTATCATGCATCAAAAGTCAAAGCACTGTGCAGACATTAGAAGGTTATACAAGCTGCTTCATATATGTAGGTCTGCCACTAAAGCCCATGAAATAATGAAAGGCTCACATGGCCAACATTGCCGGACTAATGAAAGATGGTCCCCGTTCACATGATTACCATTACATCATGGTCATATAGACATACACTTTGTCTTCAATACAGTGGGACTTAGCTTGATAACAATTGTTAGAAACGTCAGAAACCCTTGAAGAACATTGTTCCCAAGGGCTTGAACCCCAGCATATCATTAACCCTCTAAGGTCCGCATACTGCTTTATTGCACTATGCTGGCCATCATCGCCATGATGCATGCATGCAGCCCTGGCGAGTAACTCGCCGCCAGGGCTGCATTCAAGCGTCATGGCTACCCTACGGGGTAGATATCCCCCCCCCCCCCCCAGAGATGAGAATGATTCCTTGATGCAGCCCTGTACTGGTGAGTAGACAAAGCGGCCCTTAAAGGGTTACACTTACAAGTGCACCATGTGGTCAATGGTCTAACATGTGGGAGGTCGCTGGTACCTGTGACCCCTTACCCCCTACCAGCACCAGGTGGCACCCCCCCCCCCCCCCCACACACACACACTGTCCTCTATACCTACTGCTCTCTGCCTCCTCCAGGCCTTGCTGCCTTCACCCGCTCCTCCTCCTCTCCCTGGAGGTGTTGGCTGGGTGCCAAAGCCTATAGTTTCCCCTAGCCTCCCCCAGACGGCGGGTCGGTGCCAAATCTAAAATATACCAGCGGCACCGGTGGATCTGACCCCTGGCGGCGAGGGTCCGGGCCACACCACACTTGGGGCACGCGGGGAGCAGCAGAGGCTGCCCGGGATCCTGGGGATCCAACCTTGGCCAACCATCACCATCCCATCTCACTCTATCCCACCCAAACATTCCCTCCCATCTCCCTCTCAGCTTCCACTACATACCTAATTCCCACTGCCACTGGGTAGTTTCCAGATCATTATTGTCCCATACCTACCATATTGATTGTCTTGTAACTTCCCTTTCCCCCATCGCTCTCATCCCCATCTATACATATCTTTCCAATCCCCTCATATGATGCAATTCAACCATATTCAGTTGCCACCTGAATCCCACTGCATCCCCAGCCCCCTCCCGCCCATGTACCCCAACCTCCTGCTGCACCCACCAGCACCATCCGTCCTCCTTACAGCCTTCTCACAGACGTGTAGCATGTCAAGGCGTGAGTAAGGCTGCTGAGTGAGATACTACTGTGGGTGAGACTGAGCATCCCACCCTGTGTAACACAGCATGCTTCTGTGAAGTCCTACATGGCCTAGCCCCGCTCTGCCACCCTCACATGTGATGCTGATGCATCTTGGATGTCTTACAGAGCCGGGAAATGTATTGCCATTTAGCTGTGGCTTCCGATGTGGCTTCAGATGTGAAATACAGAATTATTGTTTAGCAGTGGCTCCCGATATGGCTTCGGGAGTAAAATACAGAATTGCCATTCAAGGTTGCTTTCGAATATGACTTCAGATGTGAAATGAAGAATTGCCATTCAAGTATGTCTTCGGGAGTAAAATGCAGAATTGCAATTCAATGTGGCTTCAAATGTGGCTTCAGATGAGTAATGCAGAATTGCCGTTCAGCTATGTTTTCGACTGTGGCTTCAGATTTGAAATACAGAATTGCCATTCAAGTATGTTTTCGAATGTGGCTTCAGATATGAAATGCAGAATTGCTATTCGGCTATGGCTTGCAATGATGCTTCAGATGTGGAATACAGAATTGCCATATGCGGCTCCAGATGTCAAATCCACTGGTTTCATTCAATGTGGCTTCAGATGTGAAATACAGGGTTGTCATTCAATGTGGCTTCAAATGTGGCTTCAGATGTGAAATACAGAATTGCCATTCAATCATGTTTTCGAATTGTGGCTTCAATTGTGGCTTCAGATATGAAATACAGAATTGCCATTCAAGCATGTTTACGAATTGTGGCTTCAAATGTGGCTTCAGATGTGAAATACAGAATTGCCATTCAAACGTGTTTTCGAATCTTGACCTCAAGTGTGGCTTCAGATGTGAAATACAGAATTGTGATTTAATAATAGAGGTCAAAACACAGGCATGGATACCTTAAACCATGTGGTACTCAATATTGCCCATGGCAAATTGCCAACAATAACCAATTAAGGGGTGCCTTTAAAAAAGGTCCTATGTTCTTTGTTGGCACGATGCATGGATGCATCGCTGGCGAGTCTGTTGTATCCAGGTATCATGCCGGCCTCACAACTCCTGGAGCGTCGGCATGATGCATGAATACTATTCACCTGATTAAATAGAAATGTATTTCGCTGTATTTATTCGGAACTGTAGAACTTCATGTTTATACTATGATTAGATACTCTCATATGGCTTGGTAACTGCATCATCCTGATTCATATAACATAGGTTTTAATGATTGCACTGCACAGATGCAACTATTATCTACGAACTTAATCTTTCGGAGTGCTGCTGTTGCAACAATCGATATCTTACACACAATTATAAATGCATTTCTGTTACTTTCTAAATGACTATCCAATGCTTTTGGTGAGTAATATATATTGTACATTTTAGATGGTGGCCAATAATTACTAGTCCGAGTGGACGCACAATCTCTCATTACCGCATGGTGCCCCTAAAATATTACTTTTTGATATCTTGGAACCTATCAGCACCCAGTAATAGAGGGAGAAAAGAACTACACTGATGAGAAGCTAGTCTGAGAGGGCCTGGTCTGTAGAGAGAAGGGAGGAGGTTAGGAGGGACGAGGGGAGAGGAGGAGGGCTGCACTGAGGGACTGACTGCAAGGGTTGCCCAAGACATGGGTATCGAGTGGCGGCCGGCGTGTACAGGAGACCCAGTCCGTACACCACACAATAATATTGGCTCTGAGGCCAAGGAGGGAAAAAAGACGCACGCCATACCTGTGTCGCCTAGTTCTCCTTCCTCCAGCAGCTGGGGTGCTCCTCCTCCTCCTGTGTCCCTCCTCAACGCTCCTGCTCCGACGACGACGTTGTAGTGGCCGAGGGTGACGTTCTGACGTCAGACCCTCGCAGTGCGTCGCAGCATGTTACTCTGACGCTACCAACGACTAGGAGAAGACGGCCCTCAATTGACGACATGGCTGTCCAGGTTATAATAGATGGGTAGCACCGAGAGGGACAGGGGAGCGGGTGGCATGGTAGATTGGTATATGCGACGAACTCCCTCTTCAAAGCTGTGATTGGTAATTAGAGGTAGGTAGTACTAGTAGCAGGAGGTGGTGCTGTTAGATGGAATGAGGAGGTGGGTGGTGGTGCTGCTTGTGGTTCTGGCAATAATTCTGGTTGTCAGAGATCCTCACTCCGTGTCGTGGTACTAGTAGTAGTAGTAGTGCAGATAACGTCGGTTCATGGTTCTAAAAGGTCTCTTGCTTGTAGTTTTGCATGTAGTATGTATCTCTGTGCTTGTAAGACTGACTGCGCCGTGCCTCGGCCGTCAGGTTACTGGTAGAGCGGCACCCTGAGCGCCTCCCCCACGTCTCACGGCGACTACTCCCGCCTCCAGGAGGGGACAGATGGAGTGATTGAGAGCTGCTCAGAGCTGCTCCTGGGTCCTACATGGTGCCTGCTGCCCCCTGGCGGCCTCCTGCTACATCGGCACCAGGGGGCAGCACAAGCAGGGCTTCGTGGTACTCACCAGAGGGCACCAGTGTATGTATAATTATATATATATATGTATATATATATATATATATATATATATATATATATATATATATATATATATATATATAATATATATATATATATATATATATATATATATATATATATATATATATATATATATATATATAAAATATATATATATATATATATATATATATATATATGTGACCCATCTAGGGAAAACATCCCTTCAGGCGGGATTTTTAGCTCTGGATTTGGCCACCAGGAGGCACCATAGATGCAAAAGAGTGTCAAATACATGAAAAGAAGTGCTGAGGCCATATTTTATGTAGAATGCAATGATCTTCATGAAATTATTCCATCTTTGGTGCTAACATTCTATATTTGGAATGCAAAAGGAACGTTTTGTGAAGAACACATATGACACTTTCTGGTTGCCATGGAAACCAGCCAAAAAGCCTAAATTGGAGGTAACAATTTTAATTTCCTGAAAAATGCCATCAGTTACCCAAAACTGAAAACAGAATGCAAAAATTCCTTCTAGAACCAAATTTAGACTTATAAATCCAATTTTATTTGCTTATTTCTAAATAAAACCAATTTTTTATAATTATCATCAATTACTATGGGATACAATGCAATTAGAGCTTATTTACCATTTTCAGTTAGTGACACGTACTAAAGTTTGAAAAGCGATTCCCACAAAACTACCAGCAATTTTTTAGCTCATGATATCTCATTTTAAAGATTATGACACCAACTTTAATTACTAATTTCCCCCCTGGAGGGGTCTTTTCCCTTGCCTGGTCACACATATATATATATATATATATATATATATATATATATATATATATATATATATATATACATATATATATGTATATATATGTGTATACATATACACACATGCAGGACTATATTAATACCTATGTCTGCCTCCGTCTCATTCCGTCTCATTCCATTAAAACAATGATTGATGACATAGCAAATTTTGAAATTCAAGCCCCAGCCACAACCCTCGCCCCTCACACACATACGTCGCTCCTCGCTGATGACGTCATCTGTGAACTTCCTTTTAGTAAAAGTACCCATAACAGTATTTGTATGCACCTCCCCATCCTTTATAGCACAAACTGGATAATGCAGGAGATCATTCCTCAATGGGTTCCTGCAGGGTCATTGATAAGATTAAAGTGCTTTATCATGTCACAACGAGAGATGGACGAGGCAGAATGACGGAAGAGAACTTGTCAAAGTTTATACAATGTTACAGGAATCCAATCAAAGATGAACTCAGTCCAAAATACATTTTGTACTATCTTTCATAGTCATCTATCCCTCTCTCTATCTTCACAGAACGTGCCACTACTTTTGGGAAGTTATATCATAACTGTCATTTCCCTATGACGGATAACCTCTAACATGAATGGGATAAAGCACTCAGTTCAGATAAAGGTATATAGGGGTATATGACTTTCTACTTATATAGTTATTTAGTTATATAATTATTGGTCAAGAAGCCGACAGTTACGTCCAGTTAGGAATAAGCGATCGGTTAGCTTGTCATCTACCAGGAGCAGTACGATACGGTGAAATTTGCATGGTTAATAAGGCAAAAAAAAGAAGAAAAGGTTTGTTTCAGGTCACCCGACCGACCCTATCTAAACAGGGCCGACCCTACCTTTTTTTAAGCAATTTTGAAGAAATTTTTATATTTTTATACTTTTTTGGGGTCAATTTTAGGTTTACAAAATTTTTGAAAAAAATCTCCCCATTTTTACACTTTTTTGGGTCATTTTTAGAGGGAAGTAAAAAATCAAAAAAAAAAAAAAAAAAAATCCGACCTACCGACCCTAGAGTTTCTTCCCATGTTACCTGAAACAAAACTTTTTTTTTATTTGGCCTAAAGACGTTTAATATGGGAGGCGATCACTCCAGTTCCTATGCTTCCTGCATGAACGGCCTACAGTATACACGTCCGCCATCTTGGTTCGTGATTTTGGTGGAATTTCCCACCCATCCAAATCCAGAATGCATTGCGCGACGCTGGCTACAGCCTTTCAGTCTCCGGGGGGCAGATATTTCTCTGCGGGCACTCACTATGACTCAGCGCTACCTTCCTCTGCACATCACAAGGGACCGTTTTGGTCCACTGCGCACCTTTCTTGAAAATAGTTTCAACCGACAGTGCCGGATACAGGATTTTGAAAAGGGGCTGGGGAACGCTATTGGAAAAAGTCTCCCTTCCTAACCTTTGAGCCAGATTTTACATTGAGAGGGATAAAACAAAATTGTCAAAAAACGGCGGGGGGGGGGGGGCACCCCCGCGTACCCCACTAAAAGTCTAAATCCGTCACTGAATGAAGTTATGTAAACGACACCAGAACAGCTGTTAGCTCAAATCTTGACAGCTGAGATCACCAGAAATCCAATAGATATATATGCCATCAACTAGATATTTATAAACTATACCTCCACTCCATCGACAGTCGACGTAAGCTACACATTTGATTGACAGGACGAACCATTAGGTTGTGAGCATGAGGAGCTGCTCAAGTTGAGTTACTCGGAGCTGTCACGCCTCACTGAGCCAGCATTCAGCCATGACCTCAATACATGCCTGTCCCTTCTGATGTGTCCTGGGTGTAAATGCCTCCCCAATGGCACCCCACCAGAGGCCGCCAGAGGCTACAAGACATAAAACGGTACTTAGTACCCGGATGATGTGCACATAAATGTCAGGGAAAGGTGTCATGAGAAATGGGGAAAGGGGATAGGGCTCACCTAGACTTGAAGAAGTCACTGCTAGACAGCAGACAGTGTGGAGTTTAATCCTAATGTCAAACACCTTAATGTGCAGAGTCAGTGTGACTAAGGAATCCGCAAATATAACCCTTTGAATCTTTCATTCTAATAAACACTACCGGTACTTGAAAGATAATTGTCTTGAGAATCTCCTATAGATTGCAAATAGAGATATTACAGAAAATGATCATTATGAGCATTTTGCTTGATCCAATGTGAACTTTATCATGAAAAGTCATTATTTCTTACCACAAGGGTTTATTTCAAACCTAAGTACGAATTGCCACATTGAATAAAATAATTTCCAGTCCACTATTAAAATTGTGCAAAGAGAGTGATGCTTCTGCTGCAGGATTGAACATATCAGAGATGTTTATTGGTAGAATCGCATCTCGACCAGATTGCGTTATTCCCGGTCCCTGCACTTCCCATGGTAAAGGTACATCACCTGCGTTCCCTCTTCTCAAAAACACCCCCATTTCCACGGGTTTTCAGACAGACAATGACCCCTTTTTGTGGAAAAACACTGACTTTTTAGAGTAAAAATAACCCCCTTTTTTGACAAAACACTGAAATTCTCCCAATGCCTTGTTTATTCATGATCAAGAGATATCGGTATTCAAAAGAAATTAACACATGTACTTACAATTTGAAGAATGAAGATCAGTAGTCAGTTAAAACAGCATCCAACACACACCAACAGAGACCCTTTTATTCAACTGCATGGAGTGAAGCTTAAAAATACCTCCCTTTTTTAAAAATCCACTGACGTATTTAGGATATAGCACCCCTTTTTCTCAATTCTTAGGACAATGGGAGAGAGTGAAAAAGACCCTTTTCTCGTGTTTTCGGGAACGCAGGTGCTTTACATGTACCATGGCAAGTGCAGGGAGTGGGGCGTTATTATACAGCAAATTTGGTTATCCATACACTGGTACTACAATTCACTCATCACTGGCTTGATACACATATACAGTTTATATAGATGGCTGATAGTTTTCGATAGACAAGCCTACACTGTAAAAAAAGTGTTTCATTTCTAAACGCTTTCTCTGAAACGCTTTCATGAACGAAACACATTCTCGGGAACTAAACACTTTCTTCCAAACACGTAAACACTTTTTTGGGAAAAGTGTTGTGGTTTTAAAAGTGTTTAGAATCAAAACACTTATAAAAAATGTGTTTAGAAATAATGATACCTGAAATGATAATACTCCATGTGGTAATATTGATACGCAACCAGTATGTGTATGCATGTGTTACATATAGTGCCTCCAGCGGCCAATGGGGGTGCTTCATTATAGTAGCACTAGTGGGCCTACATGCTGTGAATAGTACATAGAACGTAATTTTTTAGAAAATGGCAGATATGGCGAGAACAAGGGTCAGATTCAGAATCTCCCCAAAAAGTGACTTTTCAGGAAATTGGTAGATTTGGCGAGAAAAAAGGTTAAAATAAAGAAAAAGTGAAATGGCAAATTTGCCGAGAAAAAGGGTCAGAATCTCCAAAAAAATAATTTCTCGCCAAATCTGCCATTATCCTACAAATTCAATCATTCCTTTTTAGGGCTTGTTTTGATTACCTCTGCACGGGAGATTGAATGCATTTTACAACAGACTTTAATATTAAGTTTAAAAAATACAACAACACACTATCTTTTCATATCAACTACTTTCATACCAGTAGTAGGTGTCTTGACTTACTTAGCACATTTCATAAAGAGAATTAGGTCTTTTGTAACTTAGGCCAAAATGAAAATAAAAAGGTTGGTTTTGCATTTCCTCATTTTAGGGCTAGTTTTAGCATTTTTCCTCTAAAGTCCTTAAAAATTGCTCGATCTACAAACCGTAAAAACTGACTGTGCAACCGTTATCTGCAGTAACTAACGTTATCTGCAGTACTGCAGATAACGGTAGTCATACAAACGTTATCTGCATCAAAATAACATTATCTGCATCAACCACACTACCGTTATCTGCAGTAACTAACGTTATCTGCAGTACCTAGAGAATGGTACATTCAACCATTATCTGCATCAATTAACAATATCTGTAGTGGCTTCTGTACCTATTTGAATGGTTGTTCTAATCCCCATGACTACGTCTCTAGTCCTCAGGACTAGGTCTCTAGTCCCCAGCAATACACTGTAAAAAAATGGTGTTAAAAACTAGACACTAAATAATCTGAACATGTTTAAACTCTAAACATATAATTATCTTAAACATGTTGAAATATAGCAGTTTAGACCTGAACACATTCAATCTAAATGTCTAAACGTGTTTAGGTGTTTACTCATTAAACACAGCTGTTGACCTAAATATTAAATATTTGTAGTTCAATCCACTAGGTGGCAATTCTGTTCATGAAAGTACTTTTCTGACTACTTTATGTTGGTTATGACAGTTTGAACTGTCAATAACCGTCACCAAAATGGAACTGTCAATAAAAGTATGCTATCCTGGTATTTTGACAGTTCAAACTGTCAATGAGAGAAATTTATTCTGGGATAAAATTGGTTACCACAATTGGTTCTGATAATGACTCCCAAAACCGATTCTGACTGTTAAACCGTTTTTGACTCCCTAAATTGATTTTAACTAACCCCAAACGATTTTGACTCAAATGTTGATTTTGACTCAATGGGGTTTCTGATTGTTTTTTCTTGCGAAATTGGGCATTTTCGGCAAAATTTACTATTGCTTCCATTGATGCAGATAACGGCCTTTTGCAACACATAAGTTGATGCAGATCACGCTATTTTGATGCAGATAACGTTTGCATGAGCTGCCGTTATCTGCAGTACTGCAGATAATGGTTGTACACAGACATGTAGCAAAAAAGGTGAAAAAGTGAAAAAAAAAAGAAGAGGGTGGCCCGGCACTGTTTTACTATACCCAGTCGGGTGACGGGAAACAAACATTCTTTTTTATTTGGCCTTAATATCACTTGGTGCTGTTACAATAAAACCCTTTAAAAGTGTAGTCTACCCCCCTCCCCATAGGTCCAGGTCCCAGGGCTGCTTGGACACCCCCCCCCCCCCCTCCT